>CANTUT010000352.1:15000-350000 GCA_947687605.1 Reutealis trisperma | reverse complement strand
GCCTTAGCCTTGTCCATATTGAACCTCTGAAGTACTTTCTTAATGTACTTCTCTTGTGACAACCATATCTTCTTGGCTCCTTTGTCTCTGATAATCTACATGCCAAGACTTTGCTTTGCTGGTCCCAAGTCTTTCATGGCAAAAGACTTACTCAACTATTGTTTCAAGTTGTTGATTCTAGAAATATTCTGGCCAACGATCAACATGTCATCCACATAGAGCAAAAGAATGATGAAATCTTCATCTGAGAATTTCTGCACAAAAACACAATGATCTGAAGTAGTCTTCTTGTAACCTTGCTCTCCCATAACAGACACAAACTTCTTGTACCATTGTCTTGGTGCTTGTTTTAAGCCGTGCAAGCTTTTCTTCAACTTATAGACATAATCCTCTTTTCCTTTAACTTCAAAACCCTCTAGTTGCTCTATGTAGATTTCCTCTTCTAAATCCCCATGTAGGAAGGTAGTTTTCACATCCATTTGCTTAATCTCCAAATTAAGACTTGCTACTAACCCCAGCACAGTACGAATGGATGTCATTTTCATAACAGGTGAAAATATCTCATCAAAATCAATGCCTTTTCTTTGGTTGAACCCTTTAACAACCTGTCTGCCTTTGAACCTCGAATGGGAATTATGTTCTTCATGTTTGATTCGAAACACCCATTTATTTTTCAAAGCTCTTTTTCCTTTAGGCAACTTCATTAGCTCAAATGTTTTATTCTCATACAGGGACTTCATCTCATCTTACATGGCTTCAATCCACTTCTTTTTATGTTCATTATCCATAGCTTCTCCAAAGCTTTTTGGTTCTCCCCCATCAGTCAGCAACACATACTCATTTGTTGAATATCTAATAGAAGGTTGTCTTCTTCTGTCGCTTCTTCTCAATGGAACTAGAGAAGCCATAGGCATTGGTGGTTGATGATGAACATCATCATCATTTTCATCATCTGATTCATCTTTAGCATTCTCAGCACCAACTTCTATGGGAGCATCATTTTCATCAAGTGGATAATTTTGGTCTTCATCTCCAACCTCTCTTGGCACTGATGTTGGAGGAATTAGTTCCAAATCCGATGAGTCACCATTGGAATCAGGAACATCTTTCTCCATTTTGTCGATATTTTTAATTGTCTCATCCTTAACAAACACAGCATCACTGCTGTTGACAAGTCTCTTCTCAACCGGATCATAAAATCTATAGCCAAATTGATCTTGACCATAGCCAATAAAGATACACTATCATGTCTTGGCATCAAGCTTGGATCTCTCATCCTTGGGAATATAAACAAATGCTTTATAGCCAAACACCCACAGATGATCATAGGAAACATTATTTCCTGACCAAACCCTCTCCAGGACATCATTCTTGAGAGGGACATAGGTTGAGCGATTTAACACATATGCAACTGTCTGAAGAGCTTCACCCTAAAATATCTTAGATAACTTTGCATGTAAGAGTAAACATCTGACTCTCTCCATCAAAGTTCTATTCATCCTCTCAGCTAAGCCATTCAACTGTGGTATCTTTGGAGGTGTCATATGATGTTGAATGCCATGCTCTTTACAGTAAGCATGAAATGGTCTAGTGTATTCTCCACTATTGTCTGTCCGAATGCACTTCAATTTCTTCCTAGTCTATCTCTCAACTGAGGCATAAAACTATTTGAAGACATTCAACACCTGATCTTTCATCTTTAAGGTATATACCCATGTCTTCTAAGAATGATCATCAATAAAAGTCACAAAGTACTAAGCACCACTAAGTGACTTTGGCATTAATCCACACAAATCTAAATGTATCAAATCCAACACATTCTTCATTCTGGAAGAAGCAAAAATTTTAAAAGCAACTCTGTTTTTCTTTCCCACCAAACAATCTATGCATTTATCTAAATGCACCTGCTTTATCCCAGATAGCACATTCTTCTTGATAAGATAGATCATCCCCTTCTCACTTATGTGACCCAATCTCTTCTGCCATAAATCAACTGTATCATCATTCTCCAAAGCATTCACACTGTCATTGGAGAGCTTTGCATTCATCACATAGAGTGATGAGTGCTTTTACCTCTGGCCACCACCAAGGAACCTTTAGTGAGTTTGCATCGACCATTCATGAAGATGTTGCAAAAACCTTCATCATCTAGTCTACCTATTGAAATCAGATTCAGTCGCATATCTGGAATATGCTTCACATTTCTGAGGACTAGCCCTGTGCCATTCTCCATCTCTAAGCAAACATCTCCTCTGCCAATAACTTTTGACAAGCCTTTATTTTCCATCCTAACAACACCAAAGTCTCCAGGTGTGTATGATGAGAAGAATTCTCTACGCGATGTAGCATTGATGGTAGCACCACTATCAATCACCCAACTAGCTTCCTGGGTTACAAGATTGAAAAGTTCTTCATCTTGAAGGATGTTGAATTCATTGATAGTAATTGTTTGTTCATCATCGCTGCTATCATTATGCTTTTTCTTCTTGCCTTTGTTCTTCTCTTTTTTGAACTGCCGGCAGAATGTCTTGATATATCTCTTCCTTTTGTAGTGATGGCACTTAACATTTGCATATTTATTTGACTTCCCTCTGCTCTTGTCTCTGGATTTTGATCCCTTATATTGGCTTCTCCCTCTAGATTCTATAACTAGAACTTCTAGTTGTGATGAAGAGGTTGAATTCTATGATCTCTGTCTCATCTCTTCATTTAGAATACCACTTTTAACAGCCTCTATATTTACCACACCATTAGATGCAAAATTAGTAATTGAGATCTTCAAAATCTCCCATGACTCTAGTAGAGAGGCTAGCACTATAAGAGCAAGTACTTCATTGTCAAACTTTATACCCATTCTTGACAACTGGTCCACAATCCCTTGCATTTCATTAAGGTGATCTGCCACAGAAGTGCCTTCTTAATATTTTACTTGCATCAATTTTGTCAAGTAAAATAATTTATTGTTGCTAGTTTTAGAAGCATACAGCTCCTCAAGCTTATTCCACAATGGTTTTGCATGAGTCTCATTACAAATGTGATTGTACACATTATCTTCGACAAACTGCCAGATGAAACCACACACTTGCTCATGCTCAAACTTCCACTCTTCATTTGATTTGTCTTCAGGTTAATTTGTAGTAAACACCAGTAAATGCAATTTTGTCACAAATAGGAGATCTTTCATCTTATTTCTCTATATGTGATAATTTGTGCCATTTAAATTGATCATTTTACTTGTCTTTGCCTCCATAACTTCAACACTTGCTACAAAAATCGTATAGGTGAATAATACCGTATACGTGAATAGTACCATATATGTGAACAGTACTCATATCTGTGAATAGTTACTGTTTTACTATTCACCGAAATTCTAATTTTGCAACCATTTTCAAAATGGATTGCACTAGAAAATTTTTTGGATTTTTCTCTTATGTGCAGTATATTTCTTTTCTCAAAATATCACACTGCACCATAATGCAATTTTATTCAGTCCTAATAAAATCATTTCTGATGTGGAAGATCAGTCTATATTGCAACTACAGAGCATACTAAGAATATTAATGGGCTAGGATCATCAATCAAGCAGCTCTGTTACCACTTGTTGGGCACAACGGATATAATCAACAAGATAAATACAGAATAATAATAATCAACAAAAATAACACCAGTAATTTAATATGGTTCACCCTTTAATTTTGGGCTACGTCCACAGGACAATTTCTGAATAAAACTTCCACTATTAGAATAGTAGGTACAAGAGAATTTAAATGAGATCTCACCAAGATGGTAACACTCACCGCGTTTCCCAAAAATACCCCAAAATATTTTTCTCACTATTTTATCACTCCTCTTTTTAGGAATTATTTTCCAAAACTCTCAAAAACTCTCTTTTTCTTTTTCTTCTCTTGCAATTTATGCAAGTGTTATGTGTGCAATTGTTATAAGCCTTGCATGCCCTTTTATAGGCATGCAAGGTGTAATATTTCAATATATTTAGGCACCGAATTTTGATAAGTCAGTGCCCATTTCCTTTTTTTTTTTTTCTTCTTTTCATATGTATGTGGGTCTCTCCATGTGAGAGGGACACCACAACAAATATTGGTTGAAACCAATTTGGCATTGATGAGAAGATTGGTTAAATATAGATATGTGATAGCAAAAGTTTTTGTTTAGAATGGATAAATGCACTCCAACGACTCATCCTTTCATACTCGTAGTGTGAACTCTAATTTGAAATTTATATATGGTAGAATTGATGAAAAAAAGGAGAATTGCAAAAATAAATTCATGAATGTTGTAGAAATGTATTATTTCTCAAAAAAAAAAATTTAGTTTATTTAACTTTAAATATTAAAATAATTTAAGCTCATTTAATTTGAAAATAGTTTAATTTGTTGTTATTCTCTTATTTTTTTTTTCGACTAATTATAGTGTCTTTTTGCATTTCGACCATGGATAATACAGTGCTTTGACAAAAGGAGAAAAAAAAAAACAATATATCAACAAAAATTTTTGTTCTTTTATAAATTCGCAGAGACCCCAAAATTATTTTGAAAGTATTAATATCAATTATCAATACCTTATAATTATTCATAAAATATATAAGTAGATTGACAATTATAATAACAGCTAATACACTCAATACGTGCTGTGCAGTGATTTCTAATTTGTTATACTAATTAAATAATAAGTACTTGAAATTATAATAATTATTCCTTAGTCAAATTTAATTAAATATATATTAAATAATAATTTTATTTTTTCTTATTCTAATTAAATTTATTCTTTTCTTATTTAAATTAAATAAATATAATTAAATTAGAAAAAATTTAGTGAGGGGTGCTTAAATAAATTTTCTTATTCTCTGCACACATTTATATATATTATAGATAGATATATATTATAAATTACAAATAGATTATAGATATTACAAATCAAACTCAAATTAAAAAAAAAAAAAAAAGAAAACTGACAATATTATACTAACATTACAAATTAAATTAAAACGCAATATAAATAGATGGCAGATACAAAACTTGAACTCACGACTTATAATAGAATTGCAACTACATTTTCAAATTAAATATGGTTGAATTGATAAATTCATGAATGTAGTAAAAGTGTTTTATTCCCAAAAAAAAGTTTTAGTTTATTTAACTTTAAATATTAAAATAATTTAAGCTCATCTAAATTTAAAATGGTTTCATATATTGTTATCCTCTTATTTTCTAAGTGATTTATTGATATCGATTAATAAATATATTACTATTTTCTTACTTTTCCTTTTAAAAGTATTTCTTGATTTTTATATAAATATACTTACTAAAATAAAATTTTAAAGTATATTTGTTAGTTATTCGTTTTAACATTATTTGCATTAGATTCACGACTATCAACATAAATTATCAACAAAAATTATTGTTCTTTTATAAATTAATGGAGGCCATAAAAATTATTTTAAAAGTATTAATATCAATACCTTATAATTCTTTAGAGAATATTTAAGTAGACTGACAATATATAATAACATTATTTATTATAAATTAAATGCAAACTCAATATAAATAAAAGACAAATTTATGAATTAAATTCACGACTTTTCGAGACCATCAACTTTTGATCTTATCGTTAGACCAAAGCTGTATTCATAATTGAAATAACCAAGCTATGAGTATTTTTTTCTCAAGGAACGTATATAACGTAAGTAGTTTTATTACAAGTTTACATATTTAATCTCCAAAATAGACATATTTTTATTGAAAAGTACACATGTTTTTAGGAAAATAAAATATTTTCGTCATATACAAGTAATACTCATGTTGAAAAACCATGCTATGAGCATTTGTTCTCATGTGAACATATATATAGTTAGGTATAAAAACATGCGTTAGATTGAGTTCTTATATCATGAACTTAGGTTCACCTTACACCATAGATTTAAATTCAAAACACATCATTTCATTAATTAAAAAACATGTTGCTTTTTTTTTTTTTTTTTTTTTAATTAAAATATAAAATTTCAAAAATCAAAACCATTCCTCCATTTTTCATCGTCCTTTTCATGCAACCGATTCCTCTTAAATCTTAATCTCTCATGTTCCTGTTCTTCTTCTTCTTCTTTTTCTTATATTAGTATTAGGTCTTGCAAACGTTCTACTACTCTTTCTTTACCTAGACCTCATGCTTTCAGTTATTCTTTGTATATGTCTCCCACTTGTTGAGTAGTCCAACTTGATATTATTAGAAACCCTCTTTTAATCAATCCTGTTACTTTGGATTTTACTTGATCAAGTTAACAGAGTTAGTTGTTAATTGATAAAAAAATAAAATAGATAATTTAGTATTGATTTATAATTATGAATTTAATAGTAATATGATGAACCTAACCTTTATATCTAACAAATTTGATAATTATATGTGATAAATCTAAACTTTAAATCTAATGAATCTCATAATTATATGTGAATTACTAAAAAATGGAAATTTTAAATATGAGGAATCAACGAAATTAAATTATAGAATAATTAAATAATAAACCTGACAGTAAAAAGATAAAGAATATACACGTGATATATGATGAATCTAAATTTTACCTAATGAACTTGAACCTAAACTTTAAATTTAATGAACCTCATTATTATATGTGAAATATTAAATAATAAAAATTTTAAACATGAGGAATAAATGAATTTAAATTATAAAATAATTATATCATGAATCTGGCAGTAAAAAGGGGATAAATCTGTATGTGATATATGATAAACCTAAATTTTATGTCTAATAAACCTAATAGTTATATGTGATGAATCTAAACTTTAAATCTAATAAATTTCATAATCAAAATTTTAAAATTAAATAATGAAAATACAAAGCAATCGATCTCCAAATAAAAAAAAATATCTCAAAATCTTCACACAAACAGTATAAAAAGTCAAAAAAAAATTATGAAAAAAATATGAAGAAGAAGAAGACATAAACAATTTCAAGAAAAAAATAAAAAAATCAAAACAATTTCGAAGAAGAAGAAAAAGAAGATCGGGTTTCACTATTTTAAAAAATAAAAGATCACACATCCACCAGAAAAGAAGAAAAAGATCGAGCTTTATTATTTCGAATAATAAGAGATCTCATTGTAATCTCTTTTTTTTTTTTTTTTTTATTAAATGAAACAGTGCGTTTTGATTTGGGACCATGGTGCTACATGGTCCCAAGTACAAAATATAAATTGCCCGATAGATTGCTATTATACAATATGACATGCGCTCTTAGAGTGAATGATAGGGTACAAAAAACTTTTATTTTTAATATGTTCAGACATAAGGAAAAGAGTGAATATTGGTTGTAACCAATTTGGCAATTGACATAGCGTAAGCAAAAAAAAAACAAAGCCAATTTAGAGTTTCAAAGTGTTTTTATATTATTTGATGATCCCAAAATATGCCAAAAACAAGAATTTAAATAAGGGCCTAAAACCTTAAGTACAAAACTGTCAAAAATGACAAGATTACAATATTATCATAAATAAAAATAGGCAATTAAACAAAATGAACACTATAGATGGTACCTAAGTTTGAGCTAAATAACAAGATTTATGACATAAATAAAAAGTTTTCATAAATGAAAAAACTGCTATTTTAAGGGTCTAAAAGAAGAAATTTGGTCGAAAAATGACGTTGCTCATCGCCAAAGGTCTGAAACCGTAGCTGGCCCGAACTAGTATTTTTTATACTTGGACTATTGATTATCTTAATGAGTCATGAATGTCTCTGAAATAGCCTCCACGTTAGCAATCATGAGAAGATTGGTTAAATATAAATATGTGATACCAAAAGTTTTTGTTTGGAATGGATAAATGCATTCCAACAACACATCTTTTCATACTCATAGTGTGAACTCTAATTTTGAAATTTATATATGGTAGAATTGATGAAAAAAGGAGAATTGCAAAAATAAATTCATGAATGTTGCACAAAAGTTTTATTTCTCAAAAAAAAAAAATTTAATTTATTTAACTTTAAATATTAAAATAATTTAAGCTCATTTAATTTTAAAATAATTTAATTTATTATTATTCTCTTTATTTTTTTTAGTGATTTCTTGATATCAATTAATAAATATATTACTATTTTCTTACTTTTCTTTTTAAAAGTATTTCTTGATTTTTATATAAGTATACTTACTAAAATAAAATTTCATAAGTATATTTGTTAATTGTTACTTATTAGTTTTAACATTATTTACATCAGATTCTCGCTTCCAAAAATTTAACATTCCCTTTCATTTTCTTTTAGATTTTTTGGCTAATTATAGTGTCCTTATGCATTTCTTTGTGGATAATACCGTGCTTTGGCTAAAAAGAAGGAGAAAAAAAAAAAAAAAAGACTATAAACAAAAATTATGATTCTTTTACAAATTAATAAAGACCATAAAAATTATTTTGAAAGTATTAATATCAATACCTTATAATTATTCAGAAAATATATAGGTTATAATAAAAGTAGATTGACATAATTATAATAAAAGGCAAGATTATAATAACAAGTATCAAAACTGACAAGATTGTAATAACATTATAAATAAAAGGCAAATTTAAAAATTGAACTACAACTTTCCAAGACCATCAACTTTGATTTTATTGTTAGACCAAAGCACTATTCATGGTTAAAATAACCAAATTATTAGCATTTTTTTCTCATGTGAACATATATAACATAAGAAGTTTTATGTGAAGATGTTATTATGACAAGTTCACATCTTATTTAATCTCCAAAATAGACAAGTCATGTCATCTATTATTTATCAAAAATCGTCAGTTATTGAAAATACACCCATTTTCGTTTTTAGAAAAATAAAAAGTTTTAGTTATATATAAGTAATTCTCATGTTGGCTGCATACTTAAATTTTGATTTTTAATTTTATTTGTACTTTGTGTTTGTATATCGAATAACTAAATATGAAAATATAAAAGTGGGATTAGTATTTTCAGCTAAAATTCAATTGCAAAAAAAGAAAAAAGGGAAAATTGCAGTGTGTATATTAATATCAATTGCAGAAATTAGCTCTAACTAACTAGGAAATGGAAATGCACATAATTAAATGTTTCGCAGTTCATAATCTAGTTTTAGTTATCACAGTCAATGCTAATCCTCCTTTATCTGCCCAAAAAATAAAATTGTTCAAAATCAAGTGTCATTAGTCCTCCTTTATGGTAATTAATATATGTTGAACAAATCAATGACAATGAAGTTGTTGGAAATGAGTAATCGACATCGACGGGAGAAAGGAAAAATGAAAGGCATGGAATTGAGGGGGAGCTAAATAAAAGTGGTATGGCTTAGGCCATTTTGGTGGAGGCGAACTGTAATACCTGAAATTTTAATTTTTGGTTTATTTTGGATATATCATTAATTAAAGCAAAATTATGTTCTAATTGTTAAATGTTTTCTAGATGAAAATTTTTAAGGATATTATTATTTAATATTTTATTTATTAATTAATCAAAATTAATTATAGGAAAATAATTATGATTTTATTATTAGTTTCACATGAATAATACTATTAATTATTATTGCTTATTGCTATTTTAATTATTAGTGTAAAATATTGTTATTTATTAATTACTAAATGTGTTATTTATTGTTAGTGTATTATTATTATTGATTTATTAATTATTGTTAATTAAAAAAAAAAAAGAATATATTGTGTATATATAGAGGCAGAGGCTTATTGGTTCAAATGAACCAATCAGTGCTATCCTATTGGGATATATCATGACTCGACTCTAAGAGTTGCGATGGTCATTATAAACTACCGACAACTCATAGAACCCATTACTGCTATCTATCTAATATAGTATCATGCAATCTGAACCATTCTTATTACAATATGCTCAACATCATAACTTGAATTATACATCTTAACTTAATATTAATATTCATGAATATATAACATATATCAATCTATGACTTTCAATTGCTACAGAGCTGCTAATGATATAGACATTTATATTATACTTTTTGATGAAGAAGCCCACTGTATACTTTCATCTCTATCTTCTATATTCTTCAATCTATAACCTATATCTTCAGACAATGTGATGAGCCATCAACTCAACAAGTTTATGGCATACATGCAGTGCAAGGGTGCACAAATTAATCAATATGTACGTGACAGAAACAATTTAGTACCATAATTATATCAAAGCACTAATAGGCAGAACTAAACCATCATTCTTATGGTTTCTGGTTTGGTAGAAAATAATAAAAAAGTCTTATTTTATTTAACTTTAAATATTAAAATAATTTAAGCTCATTTAACGTCAAAATAGTTTAATTTGCTGTTACTCTCTTATTTTTTTAAGTGATTTCTTCATATCAATTAATAAATATATTACTATTTTCTTACTTTTCTTTTTAAAAGTATTTCTTGATTTTTATATAAGTATACTCACTAAAATAAAATTTTATAAATATATTTGTTAGTTATTACTTATTAGTTTTAACATTATTTGTTGTGGAATTCGGGTTAATTTCCACCAATAATAATAAAATTCATCCTGATAACTATTATTCAGGTGACTAGAATGAAAACGATTGTACTAAAAATCACCCCAAGGTAGATTCCTAGGAAAGAGTGGTGGGGTCACAATAGTCTTACTTAAAAACCACACTCTTTAGATAGAATTTTACCAAGACAAGTAATTTTAATAGCACAATAATTTATAACAACTATATCCGATAATAACTATTAAAATAGACATAAAATAACATAAAGAGAATACTAGAAATTTAACGAGGTTCGGCCAATTTTACTTTGTCCTTAGATACTAACAAAATAATATTTCACTAATTGAAGAAATGTTACAAAAGAGAGAGAGAAAGAATAAAATTGCCTAAATATAAGAGAGGAGGCAATTTTGGGATAATTAACTAAGGGAGGGGAGGAGTCTATTTATAAGCTTAGGACTCCTTCCATTTTTCCTAAAATCTCGATATGGGATTTTATCAAAACCAACAAATCTCCACCTTGGCAAATCCCATACAATTTTCTCACAAATCTAATCTTCCATAGTGTCTGCAAATTTCATCTTTCAATATTTAATAATATTGACCAAGACTAAACAATGTTTAAACTAGACCGCAATTACTACTTTTATCATCATATCAGTAGGATTCTCAGTGGTCCGAATCTTCTGGATTATGACTCCACCTTCTTCTAAAATCTTCTGTACAAAGTGATATCGAACATCAATGTGCTTCGTCCTTGCATGATAAATCTGGTTCTTTGCTAAATGAACAGCACTCTGACTATCACAATGCACTTTGATGTGCTTTTGTTCTATTCCCAGTTCACCAAGCAACCCTTGAAGCCAAATTGCCTCCTTCACAGCCTTTGTAACTGCCATGTACTCTACCTCTGTAGTAGACAAAGCCACTGTTGACTGTAAAGTGGACTTCCAACTAACTGGTGCCTTTGCAAAAGTAAACACGTAACCAATAGTTGATTGACGCTTGTCCAAATCACCTGCATAGTCAGAATCACAATACCCAACTACATACTGACCTTTTTGTTTATCCTGCTGAAATACCAAACCAACATCTACGGTATTCAGAATATACCATAGAATCCATTTCACAGCTTGCCAATGCTCTTTTCTAGGATCATGTATATACTTACTCACAACTCCAACTGCCTGTGAAATATCGGGCCTCATACACACCATTGCATACATCAAGCTACCAACAACACTTGCATACAGTACTTTTGACATGTATTCTCATTCTACATCATTCTTTAGTGACATGGATGCACTAAGCTTGAAATGAGGAGCAAGTGGAGTATTAACTAGTTTCTCATTCATGCCAAAATGTTTTAGTACCTTCCTCAGATATTCTTTCGGAGACAAACAAAGCCTCCCTAATTTCCTATCTCTTGAAATCTCCATACCGAGAATCTTTTTTGCTTCACCAAGATCCTTCATCTCAAACTCCCTGTTCAATTAAGTCTTTAATTTCTCAATTTTTGTCTGACTCCTGGAAGCTATCAATATATTATCAACATAAAGAAGAAGATATATATAGGATCCATCTCGTAGCTTGCGTAAATACATGCAATGATCATATTTGCTTCTCGTATACTTCTGCCCTATTATAAACTAATCAAATTGCTTGTACCATTACCTTAGAGATTGCTTCAATCCATATAGCGATTTTTCTAATCTACATACCATCTTTTCTTTTCCAGTAACTTTGAATAGATTTGGCTGAGTTATGTAGTTTTCATCATCCAAGTCTCCATGTAAAAATGCAGTTTTTACATCCATCTGAACTAGTTCCAAATCCAACTGTGCTACCAATGCCAACAAAATTCTAATGGAGGAATGCTTTACAACTAGAGAAAATACTTCATTATAATTAACTCCCTCCATCTGAGCATAGCCTTTAGCCACCAATCTTGCTTTGTATCGAATATTATCCTTGTTAGGAAATCCATCTTTCTTTGCATATACCCATTTGCACCTAATTGCCTTCTTTCCCTTTGGAAGACTAGCTAATTTTCATGTCTGATTCCTTTGAAGGGACTGCATTTCTTCATTCATGGTGATCCTCCACTTTTTCTGTTCTAAACTTTGAACTGCTTCATTGAAAGTGGTAGGAACATTATCAATTGCAATTGGTGATGCAGAAGAGACCATATCAGCATAGCGAGTAGGTTGTCTAATGGTCCTCTTTCCCTTTCTTAGTGTAATTGATTCATGTTGTTGTGGAGGTTCATGGGTCTGAACCTCTTCTTTATTTAACTCTTCTTCTACCATAGGAGAGTCATCATCTATTTCTTTATTGGCTGGGACAATTCTGTTACCATCAAACTCCACCTGAGTACCAACTGTATGTTCTATCTTTTCAGAAGTCACCTTTCTCAGCATGGTAGATTCATCAAAGGTAACATCCCTGCTAAAGATTACTTTCTTTGTCTCTGGACACCAAAGACGATAACCTTTTTACACCAGAGGTGATCCCCATAAAGATTGCCTTCTTTGCTTTTGGATCTAGCTTTGACTCCTTAACATGATAATATGTAGTAAATCCAAACACATGTAAGGAATCATAATCTGTAGCAGATTTTTCAAACCATTTCTCCAATGGTGTCTTACCACCAATAGCAATCGAGAGTAAATGGTTGACAAGGTGACAAGCATATACCAAAACCTTAGCCCAAAATTCTTTGCCCAACCCAACATTAGACAATATACACTGAACCTTCTCCAGCAATGTTCGGTTCATATGCTCTACCACCCCATTCTATTGTGCTATATTTCTAATGGTGAAGTGCCTGACAATACCTTCATCTTCACAGACTTTTAAAAATGGATCATTTTTGAACTCTCTACCATTATCTATATGAAGACGTTTGACTTTTCTACCTATTTGAGTCTCCACCATCTTTTTCCACTTAAGGACAATTCCCAACACCTCATCCTTCGTCTTCATCGTATACACCTAAACTCTTCGGGAAAAATCATCAACAAAGGTAACATAATAGTGTTTTCCTCCCAGAGAAGTTGTCTTGGAAGGCCTCCATACATCTGAATGAATGTAATCCAAAATACTCTTAGTATCATGGATTGTTGTTCCAAATTTCACCATTGTCTTTTTCCCTTTGATGCAGTGCTCACAAAAATCCAATTTGCAAGTGCGTGCACCTTTCAATAATCCTTGATCTGTCAGCAATTTCAAGGATTTTTCTCCAGCATGCCCCAAATGCATATGCCATAACCTGGTTGCTTCTGACTCCTAATCATTAGTAAAAGCTATTACTGTTGTTGTCCCAACAATTGTACTACCCAAAAAGTAATACACATTATTTTTTTTTTCGGATTCCCTTTATTATCACAAGTGCTCTAGAGATGATCCTCATTATCACATCTTTTGCTCTTACTTCAAAACCTTTTGACTCTAAGGTTCCCATAGAGTTGAGATTTCTCATCAAATTCGGCACATAATGAAAACCTGTTAAGGTTCTAATTGATCCATCCTAATTCCTCATGCAAATTGAACCAATCCCATATGTGTTAAAAGGGGAATTATTTGCTGTGTAGACGACTCCACCTTTTAGTTCTTTAAAATCAAAGAACCATTCTCTATTTGGGGTCATATGGTGGCTACAAGCTGAATCTAGCAACTATGAACTTGAACAGCTAGTTGATGGTGTAGCAGCAAATGAGAAGTCTAAATCTGCATCATTATACTTAGCTACATTTGATTCTGAGATAGCCTTTCCCTTTTCAGGTTTGTCTTTAATCTTTAGCTTGGGACAATCTTTCTTCCAATGCCCTTTTTCTTGACAAAAGACACATTCATCTTTACTTAGTATGGATTTTGACTTTGATCTCCCTGTCTTTCCTTTATTCTGGCTCTGTGAATGGCCTCTAACAACAAGAGCTTATGCTTCTACACTTGTATTTGCTTGCTTTTCTTTCTTTCTCAATTTGTAACTATACAAAGCAGTAGTTACTTCATTGAGAGACACAACAACTTTCCCATGAAGCAAAGTAGTTTCAAGGTACTCAAACTCATTAGGAAGCGATCCCACCAACATTAGAGCCAGATCTTCATCATTAAAAGTCACGTCCATATTAATCAAATCAGTAACCAACTGATTAAAGCTGGTAATGTGATCATTCATAGTGATACCAGGTACACAATTAAAGCGGAACAATCTTTTCTTCATATAGAGCTTGTTTTGACTACTTTTCTTCAAGAACTTCTTCTCCAGTAACTTCCACAATTTATTTGCAGAAGTTTCTTTTGAAAATGCATACTTCTACTCTCTAGAAAGACACAATCGAATTGTACTACATGCCAATCTATTAATAGTCTTCCATTCTTTCTCCTCAACATCCTTTGGTTTCCCTTCTTCAAGGGCAATGTCTAGACCTTGCTGAAAAAGAGCATCTAGAACCTCACTTTGCCACATGCTGAAATGACCGGTGCCATAAAAAAATCTCCACTGCAAATCTGGCATTTGTTACAGTAGTTCTTACCAAAATTGATGATGATGAAGATGTGGATGCTTTTGTACTATCTGCCATTTCTGCTGCAAATTCAATTTAATAGCTGTTAATGTGGAATGCTAATTAGCCTAAGAAAATTTTTTCTAATGTGGAAAATCAGCCTAAGCAGCAACCACAGAGTATACTAAAATAAACCAAGAGCTCTGATACCAATTATTGTGGAATTTGTTGTGTGATTTCTACAAGTGTACAGGTCATGAACAAGTAATCAAGTAGTGAAATAAGTGTCGATCCCGCTAGGAAGGGTTGACAAGTACCAAAATTATTGAATATTCTATTATTTAGAGTATCATACAAAAGGTCTTTTGATTTAAATCAAACTAGATATTTAGTGCTATTGCATATGTAAGTAAAGTGTAAATAATTGAACTAAAAAAATACCTCAAGATAAATTCTCAGGTAAATGGAGGGGTCACAGCGGTCCCACTTAAAAACCACTTTCCTAAACAGAATATTATCGAGATAAGTAATTTAGTAGTACAATAATTCACTAAAACTATACCTAACACTAGAATAATTAATTACAAAATTTAAAAAAACTAATTCAATGTATGTAAATCCTAGGATTTAGATTTCATCAATTAATTACCTATGGTGTTCTTATGCTTGCTTGGTTGATTTATTAGAATTAATGATTAGATTTTCTCTTAATTATGTGAAGTTCTCTCTCAAGATAAATCATAAGTACTCATGTTAATCTTATGTCTACTTTCGTGATCACAAGCAATTAACATAAACCCATTAAATTTTATGAAAATCCTTTTAATAATCACAAAGAAGTGTTCTTATCTCTAAGCAATACATACCCTAGGTTTAATATCTTAATGAACTAATATTATGCTTCCACTCTCGCTACTTCACATAATATCTTTGATCAAGTATTCACAAGCATTAAGTCCTAAAAAAAAATATTAATTCCAATAATCAAAACATTCAATCAATCAATCATAGAATATCATAAAATAATCAAGAGATTACATCTAAATTCTAGAAAAATAAATCTAGCTACTCATAATTAAAAAGGAAGAAACAATTAAATTAACAATAAACATAATAACAACTTATAATTAAATTTAAGAACAGAGTTTAGAAAGAATTTGTTTTGGGATACAGATGAACTCAAGCTTCCAAAGACTCCTCCTTTTGATCAAAATAACAATAAAACAAATTTACTTTAAGAAAGCGTATGAAAATCTCTCTACATCTAATTTTTGCTACTTTGAATTGTGTTTTTGAAGAAGAGAAGTAATGCCTATTTATAGGCAAATTCCATCTTCATTTTCAACCATGTTGCATCATTGATTATATCATTATTTTCATGATATCAACTCTTGTATCATTAATTTCATGACATCATTGCCTGCATCATTTATAAAATGATATCATTGTCTTCATCATTTATAAAATGACATTATCACCTGAGTCATGACATGACTGCATCATTGTGACATCATTTTGATCTGCAAAAATAAAGTAAAAATAGTAAAAATATGTTATAATTTATTTATAAATTGTAGAACTATTTATTTGTAAAAATAAGTAATAATATTATTGCATTCTCGAGAGTAGAGCTAAAATTTGAGTTAAAATAAATAAAATAACTCTAAAAATATAGAGTTATCATACCTCTAAACTTAAGTTTTTGCTTGTCCTCAAGCAAAAGAAAATTCAAAACCCAAACTAGTCCACTTTCGTAGGAAATTACGATTGCATTTAGCATATGCAACAAGCCTTTAAACCCCTAGGTGTCCCATAGAGGATGAGTTATAGTCTCATGAGGGCTTCCAGTGGTGATACCCACAAACACCTATAAAACTCTAAATTTTTAACAGTTTATAATAAAATTATCACAAAAAGGAAAGTTAATCCTCTCATGCTTATGTTGAATAATTTTTCAAAGACCTCAAGAAATTAATATTTATAAACAATATATTAATAGTATTACAAGTCAAACTTCTATCTCAGGTTCAAAACAACTCTCATCTTAATCATGCGTTAAATAACCATGCATTAAATCAATCGCAAAGAATTTGTTGCACTTCATATAGGCATATTTACACTAATATCTTTAAATGCATCTATCAAAAGATATAAAATAGATGTACAAATCTCATAAGCATGTTAATGCAAACAATCTCCACTAATGGAATTCACAAAGTAAGAGAGATCAATAGGTCTTGACTAGGCTTGTCATGGAGTTAACACAATGTATTTTGGTTAAACAAAGAAAAGGCTAAATGAACAAAAGTAAGATAATTATGCCAAGTTTACAAAAGAAAATTAATAGCTCAAATAAAGGGATTATATTAATGAAGGATTCCTTTCATATTAAGCACCATTATTCTTTAATATTTTCTTCTTTTAAGCTCCCCTCTTCTTCTTCTTCTTCTTCTTCTTTTTTTTTTTTTTTTTTTTTTACCAACAACATCATTTTAAGGATAAGCAATAATTATTAACTTTTATTTTATTTAATTTTCTTGCTTTCTCCCAAACTTATTTTAAGCAAAAGATGATCTTTTACAATGAATAATACTCACAATTATTAGAGATCCATATTTTCTTTTAAAACTTCAATAATTCCCCCTTTTTTTTTTTTTTATTAGAATGTGAACTTGACAAAATTATCTCATAAATAGGGTGAAGGGTAACAATTAAGGTTAATTAACAAAGTAAGAAAGCTAAAATTAACAAGGTACAAAAGGGTAAACTAGGAAAAAAAATTAAAATAAGGGTGGATATAAGTAATAGGCTAAACAAACAATATCTAAATCATATATCTCTTTCAAAATGAATTCAAAATTTTGCCTCAAAAGTTTGCAAAAACATGTTCTAAGATAGGTGAGACAAATGAAGATAAAAAAATATATAGAAGCCTTCTTTAAGTAAGCATACACAATTTCAATGCAATCAATATAATGCAAAGCAAAGCAAAATATAATCTTAATAAAAGTTAATTTCTTACCCAAAATAGTTGCTCAACCTGAAATACTTTAATAAATTTTCTACAAATACCAATTATAATCAATCATTGGCCTTCATCAAATTATTTAATATAAAATATTTTATCAATAAAAGAGTAAAAATTTTAAATTTATTCATCAAAACACAAAAGAAATGACTAAAAACTAAACCTCTCCCAAACTTGCAATTGACATTGTCCTCAATGTCAAAGAAATAAATCAAAAGAAAGAAAATACTCTCTCTTGTAGAAAAGTGGATTCCAAATTATAAGCAGGACGTGCACTCCACTTCTTGTTTCCTATAAAACATCATGAAACAACACTAAAAGCAAGCATGAGAAACTAATCACACAAAAAGAAAACATCAATTTTTTTTTTTGTATTTTTTAATTTTTTTTAATTTTTAATTTTGGAAACTAGAAAAAGAAAAGAAAAAAAAATACAGATGAGTATCAAGAGCATCAAAAGTACTCTTTACTCTGCCATCTTGTATAAACAACTCTTTAGTTAGTTAGTCATTATTTTTTTTTTGAAAAGGAAAATCACATAAATTTAAGATGCGTATCAAGAGCACAAAAGTAACTCTTTACTCAGCCATCTTATATTTAGTGAATTGGACCTAAAATTTCACTTGATAAGGTATAACAGAAAACACACAAAAAAAAAAAAGCGATAAAAAACTACAAGAGTTAGGGGAGTTACAACCAGAGATTCAGATCTAGTCCTTGCTTCTTACTACTACTGCCCTGGGGTGCCAAATTACCTATGCCATCAATGGATTAGGTTTGAATTTAAAGTTTTGCAGTTGATCAATCAATTGATCAATAATTGAAGTAGAGACTAGGATGCGTCAACTCGCTGGTGTCATAAAACCTTGTTCCACAGCATGATCGAGGAAAGATAACAAACCATTATAAAAACCATCAACATTAAGTAATCCCAATGGCTTTTGAAGAACAGTTAATTGGGTCCAAGATGCAATGGTGAAGATATCTTCAAATGTTTCTAAACCACCAAGTAATGCGATAAAAGCATCACTATTGAGATTCATGTATGCCATTCGTTCGTACATGCTCATGACTTGTAACTCATTACCTATAGTTTCACCAGTGATATGTTTATTTCAAGCCAAAGCCTTTAGAACTATTCCTAGGACTTTGTTACCTCTAATATATGCAGAACTTGCAACACAACCCCTTAACCCTAAACTACATTACTCAAACACCAAATCAATTTTTTGTTCAACTAAAATCCTACCAAGTTTATTAGCTACTATCAAGTACTCTCTTTTCTTGCCAAAGTTTAGACTACAAAAGACACAAATAGTTTTGAATTTGTGTGTTGAGGGTTCTGCCATTTTCTCTCACAGATCTCTCAAAAGGATTGTGTGCATATTGACAATAATGAATGTGCATATAAAGAAACTAGAAGAGTAAAAGAATAGTTCAATGGGATAAAATAATTATTGATAGAAAAACAAAAATAATAATAAAAACAAAAATAATTAATGCTATGTGTATAAATGTCAAAAAGAAAACATTGAAAAACTAAATGCAAAGATTAAAAGACTAAAAAGTTGTCGACAGTAGAAAAATCTACAGAAAAATAAAATTCTCGTGCTAAAAAGTCAAAAAGTGCTATAAGATGTAGAAAAATTATGCATGGAAAAATAAAAAAGTTAGTAATACACCTGATTATGAATAGTAGTTGTGATTTTGACTCATATCTTCCTCTGGTTTTACGTCCAATAACGGCTTAAACGGTTTCTATGAGTCAAGGATAGACTTCCCATCCAGTTTTCTTATTAACTAGCAAACAGGGTCTTTTAACATTAGATTCCCTAGACTGTAACGCTGCTTCTCTTCTTTGAATAGTATCCATAAATCTAAAAGAGCACATTGAACTTGTCCACAAGGATGCGTCTCAAAAGTCTATAGGATATTATCTAAAAACTCCTTACATAGTCCATCCTTTATGAATTTAATTTTGTCTTCTCGATTTATGGATGCAAATCCAATGTTTTTACAATGTGTATTGCAATTCCATCTTGCATACTTACAGTAGACTCCCATTCTCTTAGCTCTCCTCTTCTTTGAGTAAGAACTTCTCCCTGTACCTGGCAAACATTTAATAAATGAGTCATCAAGCTCACCTGCCAATCGTACTTTGGCTTCTATGATCCAATGAATATCCTCGGGAAGATTCAGACGCCTAAATGCCTTCATTCTTTTCAGTTTGCGTTCATCAATTTTTCTGAGTACATCTTAGGGAAGAGTTAGAAACCTATTTTTATGTGCTACAAGAGATGCTTCCATATCTAATTAACTTAGTTAAGAAAATGAAAAAGAAAATTTACAACGAAACAACTAAACAGAAATAAGAGAAACCTAATAAAGAGAAAACTTAGGTGTCCTCTTAATAAGCTATTTAATAACTTACAAACAACACTAAAGCAAAATTAAAATAGAATGAAACAAACAAAAGAACAAAAGAAATTAAAAAGAAGTAAAAAAGTTAGAAATTTGGGTTGCCTCCCAAAAGCGCTTAATTTATAGTTTTTAGCTTAACTATAGATGGATCTTCATCAAGGAGGATAATACACAAAGTATATCATCTTAATAATTATGGAAAGATAGACTTTTGCCAATTTTAATGAGTCCAGCTAGCTTGATTTGAACTTGTCCAAGTCATGCAGCGAAGTTTGTTCTTAAAAGAGACTAAAACTGTAGTACTTATCTTCTCACCTAAAAACATTAAAAACAACAAACCAAACACATAAAGAAGAATTAAAAATTTTGAAAGTAAACAATAAAATAAACAATAAAATCAAATAACTTGGATTGCCTCCCAAGAAGTGCTTCTTTAACGTTGTATTAGCTAGATGTTAATGTTATCTATCTTCATCCATGGGCTTGGAGGTTTCATCATTTTGTTTGACTCCATATTTCAAAATGAAGAGCAATCTGCAAAGATTGTGGCTGTCGCTGCTCTTCCACTTAATCATAAATCATAAAAGATGTATCTTTGTCATTTTATGGCTTGGAAACTTCAATTTGATCTTGCCAGGCACAAGATCATACAGATTTATCCATAGACTTGTTAATTTTTTAGCTTTGGAATTCAGAAAATTCTGCACTTTATTTGCATCCACCTCTTGCAACTTTGAGATGCTCCACCCAAATAACCTCCACGAAACCAAGTTCCCTCTCTAAACAAGGTTTGGAAGATACAAGCATTGGCCAAATACTTGATTCTCCCACAATTGAGCAAATAGAGAAAGATGATAACGGTGTAAGATTGGTTGTATGATGGCTATCAACTGATGGAATTTGAGTAATGGATGGGTGGGTGTTTGGATTGGGGTGAAATTTTGGATTGAGATGGAAGGTAAAGATATTGGAATATTGGGAGAGATCAGGCTTTCCAAATCCAATGTTTCATTCTCATGGTTCTCATGTATTTCGCTCTCCACTCTAGAGAACTCATCAATACTTCTATTGACCATCTCATCATCAGAAAAGAAGTCATCTTTATGGATCATTGACCACTCAAAATATGAAATGGTCTCCCTAGTATTTTCTACTTCTTCCTTTTTCAATTTTTCAATATGGGACTGCTCAATTGAATCATCATCTTTATAGTATCCCATATGCCTTACATCACCATTACCCTCACCATACTTGTCTTCTAATGAGACATCATCCCTTAAACATTTTGGCATGCTGTGTTCTGATGTGTCCACTTCAATGTGAATTAGGAAGTTGCCTTGATTTGACTCCACCTAACTGACCATCGCTCGAATTTTCTCTTTAATTCTTTTATAACTATTAGTCAATTCGTTGTCTTTGGCATCTAATCTGTCTTTCTCTTCCCAATTCTTACACATTTTCTCAGTGGACTCCAAAAATTTTTCTAATGTAAGCTCAAGGGATGACTTTTCCTCTTTGTATGGCATACCCTCATCATAAGTGGAATTTATGAACCTCTCTAATGTAAGTTCAAGGGATGACTTCTCTTCACTTGGTGGTATACCTTGTCTTTCATTCCACCCATAATTGTTTTGGAAATTAGGTTGATAATAATATCCTTGGTCATAATACTGACTTTCGTTGTAACCCCATTTCGGACTTGGATAAGAAGTCCAATGCTAAAATTGTTAAAATCCATGAACAAAATCTACAAACACAACTAAAAAAAAAATAGTAATAAAAAGAATTAAAAACATAAAATTTCTAAATTAATGGAATATATCAAATCAATTAATATTGTCAAAAGTCGCCTTCCCCGGCAACGGCGCCAAAAACTTGTTGCACAATTTCTACAAGTGCACAGGTCATGAACAAGTAATACAGTAGTGAAATAAGTATCGATCTCATGAGGAAGGGTTGACAAGTACCAAAATTATTGAATATTCTATTATTTAGAGTATCATACGAAAAGTCTTTTGATTTAAATTAAACTAGATATTTAGTGCTATTGCACAGGTAAGTAAAGTGTAAATAATTGAACTAAAAAAATCACCTCAAGATAAATTCCCAGGTAAGTAGAGGGGTAACAGTAGTCCCACTTAAAAACTACTTTCCTAGACAGAATATTATTGAGATAAGTAATTTAGTTGTACAATAATTCACTAAAACTATACCCAACACTAGAATAATTAATTACAAAATTTAAAAAAACTAATTCAATGTATGTGAATCCTAGGATTTATATTTCATCAATTAATTACCTATGGTGTTCTTATGCTTGCTTGGTTGTTTTAATTTTATTAGAATTAATGATTAGATTTTCTCTTAATTATGTGAAGTTCTCTCTCGAGATAAATCACAAGTATTCATGTTAACTTTATATTTACTTTCGTAATCACAAGCAATTAACATAAACTCATTAAATTTTATGAAAATCCTTTTAACAATCACAAAGAAGTGTTCTTATATCTAAGCAATCCATACCCGAGGTCTAATATCTTAATGAACTAATATTATGCTTCCACTCTCGCTATTTCACATAATATCTTTAAACATGTAAATAGTGATATAGTATTCACAAGTATTAAGTCCTAAAATAAAATATTAATTCCAATAATCAAAACACTCAATTAATTAATCATAGAACACCATAAAATAATCAAGAAATTACATTTAAATCCTAAAAAAATAAATCTAGCTACTCATAGTTAAAAAGGAAGAAAAAATTAAATTAACAATAAACATAATAACAACTTATAATTAAATTTAAGAATAGAGTTTAGAAAGAACTTATTTTGGGATGCAATCTTTGATGAACTCAAGCTTCCAAAAACTTCTCATCTTGATCAAAATAACAATAAAACAAATCTACTCTAAGAAATCATATGAAAATCTCTCTATATCTAGTTTTTGCTACTTTAAATTGTGTTTTTGGAGAAAAGAGGTAATGCCTATTTATAGGCAAATTTCATTTTCATTTTCAACCATATTGCATCATTGATTGCATCATTATTTTCATGACATCATCTCTTGCATCATTAATTTCATGACATCATTGCCCGTATCATTTATAAAATGACATTGTTGCCTGCATCATTTATAAAATGATATCATCGTCTAAGTCATGACATTACTGCATCATTGTGACATCATTTTGATCTGCAAAAATAAAGTAAAAATAGTAAAAATATATTATAATTTATTTATAACTTGTAGAACTATTTATTTCTAAAAATAAGTAATAATATTATTGCATTCTCAAGAACAGAGCTAAAATTTGAGTTAAAATAAATAAAATAACTCTAAAAATGTAGATTTATTAGAATTTGGGTTAATTTCCACCAATAATAATAAAATTTACCTTGATAACTATTATCCAGATGACTACAGTGAAAACAATTATACTAAAAATCACCCCAAGATAGATTTCTAGGAAAGAGTGGTGGGATCACAATGGTCCCACTTAAAAATCACACTTCTTAGACAAAATTTTACTAAGACAAATAATTTTAATAGCACAATAATTTATAACAATTATACCCAATAATAACTATTAAAATAGACATAAAATAACATAAAGACAGCACTAAAAATTTAATGAAGTTTGGCTAATTTTGCCTATATCCTTTAACACTATCAAAATAATATTTCACTAATTAAAGGAATATTACAAAAGAGAGAGAGAAAGAATAAAATTGTCTAAATATAAAAAAAGAAGCAATTTTGGGATGATTAACTAAGGGAGGGGAGGAGTTTATTTATAAACTTTGGACTCCTCCCATTTTTCCTAAAATCTTGATGTGGGATTTTGTCAAAACTAATATTATTTACATTAGGTTCTTGCCTCCTAAAATTTGAGTTTTGGATTCATCTGTTGATGCTCCCTTTCATTTTTTTTCTGCAAATTTTTCGACTAATTGTGGCGTCTTTATGCATTTATAATACAGTTCTTTGACTAAAAAGGGAAAAAAAAACTATATATCAACAAAAATTTTCGTTCTTTTATAATTCGCGAAGAACCCAAAATTATTTTGAAAGTATTAATATCAATTATCAATACCTTATAATTATTCATAAAATATATAAGTAGATTGACAATTATAATGACAACTAGTATACTCAATATGTGCTATGCAGTGATTTCTAATTTATTATACTAATTAAATAATAAATACTTGAAATTATAATAATTATTCCTTAGTCAAATTTAATTAAATATATATTAAATAATAATTTTATTTTTTCTTATCCTAATTAAATTTATTCTTTTCTTATTTAAATTAAATAAATATAATTAGATAATTATATTATTTATTAATAAATGACCATATTAACCTATTATAAATGTATAATTAGAAAGAATTTAGTGAGAGATACTTAAATAAATTTTCTTACTCCTTGCACACATTTATATAAACTAGTTTTTTTTTTCACGTGCGATGCATGTGATTAGAACTATTTTTAACAACGTGATTTAATTCATTTTTAAATAAAGAGAATTAGTTATATTGTTGTTCAAAAAAAAAAAAAAGAGAATTAATTGTATGAAATTAAAAAATAATAATAAATGTAAATTTTTTCATAAATTTTTTTATTTATTAATAAATAATAGAAAAAACAACACTCATCCAATATGATAAAAAAAATTAGAAATTAAATAAGATTTACACAAACTTAATATTAACATCAAAAAATAAATAAGATATTTTTCTCATATGCTATGAGTATATAACTTAATAAGATATAAAGTTTAAAAAATTAATTACTTATGTAAATAATTATAACTGATGATATATAACAATTTTTTATAAGTTTACAAAAATAATTTACATAAATAATTATTATCTATTTTAATCCAAAAAAATACTCTAAGAAAATTATATGTTTTAAATTAAATTAAGATAAATTTATCAAAAAATTTAAATTTAAAAGCTAAAAGTTTGTAATAAAATGCATTTATTTATTTAAGATATTTTTTATGGATGTTCATTTAATATGTAAATTTTAAATTTAAAAGTCCATTTTTTGTTAAAATAATTATTATGCTTTGTGAAGGTTATTATTGTCCAAAAACGTTTTCCCTAGTTAGCCACTTTTATATATAGTATAGATATAGATATAGATATAGATAGATATAGATTATAAATTATAAACACTACAAAAATCCACTGATTTACCGATTTAAAAATCTGTCAGTAATAATTAAAAATCCATCAGTAAATAAATTTACCGACAGATTAAGGATGGAAAAAATCTATCGTTAAAACGATTGTCAGTAAATCATCAGCGATGGAAAAAATATTCGGTCGGTAAATTTATTGACGAAATTCGGTCAATATTTTATGAAAAATGGTCGATAATTTTATTCAAAAAAAGATCACAAATATTAATATTATATCAGCAATCCGTCGCTAAAAACCAAAATTCATCAATAATTGGTCAGTAATCCGTCATTAAAATATAATTAAATAATATTTTTTATCAGTAATCTGTTAGTAATTTTTAGTCAAAAATAACATTTTAATTTTATAATCAGTAATCTATCAGTAAAAGAACTAAAAAATAATATTTTATGACAAAACGGTGGATAATCCATTAGTAATTTTCAGTCAAAAATAATATTTTAATACGACGATCAATAATCCATCAGTAAAATAACTATAAAAAAATAATATTTTATGATGAAACGGTCTGTGATATGTCAATAATTTTTAGTAAAAAATAATATTTTAATTTCACAATTAGTAATCCATCAGTAAAATAAGCATAAAAAATATTATTTTATGTAAAATGGTCGGTAATCCATCAGTAGTATATAAAAAAATAATTTAATAATCTTTTCGGTCAGTAATCCGCCAGTAAATTGGAAAATAATTTTTAATAAATTTTTTATTATTTAATAAATTAATTTTATATAATATATATTAGTTAGAAAATCATAAATTAATATATAATGTGAATGTAAAAATTTTTCATTCCATGAAACGTAATATTATTTATAAAAAATGTAATATACTGTACACCATATAAATGTTACAAATAACTAAACTAAAAAAATAACTAATCATGTTCTTGAGCATCATCCTCCTCGTAGCATTCAGCATGATGCTAGCTATGCTCCGAATCTACTATATACACATCAACAGCAGCAATAAAAGCATATTCAGCTAAAGTGTGCTAATCAGAAGTAGTAGAAGCTGGTGGTGGAATAGGTGGAGGAGCAGCACCACTAACAAAATACCTAGAGAAGAATTGCTACATTTGCAGCTTGACCTGCTGGTGGATCTACTCCTGGACTATCTGCTGCATCTCATGCTGCATCTCCTCCCGCATCCGAGCTACTTACCTATCGATCTTATACTACATATATTTAGCTGTAGGTGGCAGTGACGATGGTGGAGCTGAGGAAGAACTGGATCCGGAATGTCCAAATGAGCGATCCATCGAACCCATCCCGTAGACTTATCCCTTCTTCTGGCCCCCAACAGCTCTAAAGTATAGCTCAAACTCATCTACATGAGCTAGCTCAGCGGATCCGGGAGCTGGCTGGGACATCTACTCGCAGAGGTTTCTGAGATCCTCCTATTTTCAATATAATAGTAGTTAGCATTTAAAATTTTTAATGTACTTTAATAGGAAATTGCTAATTAAAACTTACATGAATCCACTGGGAGTGCTAGTCGACAAAGGTCTGTTGGTCTTCCTTCCTCGTGTGGATGCGGACAAAGATCTTCTCGTGAGTAGGATCTCGACCAAGATCATTTCTCTGTTAAAAATTAAAAGTATCATCTCATATTTAGTAAATAAAAAAATTATGAAATTAATAACTTAAAAAATAAATGAATTTTTAAAGTACGTACGATTTAATTACTTATTATAAAAAAAATCGACATCTTACCAATTTCTTGATTTCGTAACTCAGCTTTGCCTTTATGAAATATTTTATTTTTTTATTTGCATCTAACTTTGACTGGATTAAATAACATATCTTAGGAATGGTACCTTTTATTTAATCTAGTGTTGGTGAAAAAAGAAATTATTTAATACATTCATTGCTGAATTTTTGCAGGAAATATAATTTAAATAAAATATTTCAATTAATTTGTGAAAATACTCTTATATGAATATAATATAGTTTTCTTTCCAACAATAATATTTTTGAGTTCTCAAATATGAAAAAAAAAATTCTAATTTTTTAGAATACAAAAGCTATTATAAAAAAATTATAAAAACTAAATTAATTATTATAAAAAAAAAATTGATATCTTACTAATTTCTTGGCATGCTCCGCAGTAGGGACAGACCTTCCAGTATACTTAGATGGTACACTCGCTGGACCACCTTTTTTTGACTTTCTATTCATTGATGCATTCTGGGATAGCTATTTAAGCTCTAAAGAATCCCAGTATTTCTCCCAAGTATCCTATGTCTCCTGAGGGATCCACATCTCTCTCTTCCCCTTCTTCTTGACGTTGTAGAGGAAGTTCTTGTACCGAATTACAGCTTTCTTAAAAAAGAGTATTTTCACCATCTCTGATATAGCGAGATTCTAGTAAAAATACTTTTGCAAAAAAAAAAAAAACAAAAATACAAGTTAGTATATAAATAATAATTAATATATAAAATACAAAATTAATTTACTAATAATATATATCTATTTAATACATATTACTAACAAATTATTATATTTTATTATATATTATTACAGTTTATTATGCTTAATATCTTTTAATATAGTATATTATATAACATATAATTTATTATGTATTATTTTTATATTTATTATTTTAGAATATATATATATATATATATATATATATATATATATATATATATATATATATATATATATATATATATATATATATATATATATATATATAATTTCGAATTCTATATAATAAGTTATTCATTACTTGAAACTCCTTCCAGTAGAACTCTTTCGTCTCCTAAGGCACTAATTTCCAACGCGTGCCTTCAGGTCTCAGCTGGTTCTTAAATATCTTATAAATTATTCGCGTCGCATCTAGCAAATACATCTTGCAATTAAAAAACTTAAATGTTAGTTAAACGAAAAGCAAGATAATATAAATTAAGAATTACCTTAAGAAATATAGTACTTACACATCTCCCTCCAGTGTCAGATGCTGCCTACACCTCAAATCTGAAAGCAGAATTAGTGGGGCAATGGTATGAGCTACTATAGTGGTAGGAGCTGCTGCAGAGGTAATAGTGGTAGGTATAGAAAATGAAGGATGGGTAGATGGAGAAATAGGCGAAGGGACAGTGGATGGAGGGGTAACAGAAGGAATAGTAGATAGAGGGGTAACAAAAAGAACAATAGATGGAGAAGTAACTGAAAAAGGGACAGTGGATGAAGGGGTAACAGAAGAAGGCATAATGGATGGAGGGAAAATGGAAGAAGGAATAATGAAAGGTGATGAAAATATAGGATTGGTGGATGAAGTAGTAGATATAGGAGGAAAAGATAAAGGGATCTGTGTGGTGACAGTCGAAAGGGTGAATGTAGGTGGTATAGAAGGTGAGAAAGATGGTAAAGAAGAAAGGGTAGTGGAAAGATCACTAGTGGTAACAGGCCCTCCTTGTGAGGGATGCTATTTTTAGGACGTCGTTGTACTGCTACCAGGAGTATCTCCAGGAGTCGGTGCATGTCTATATATTTAGTAAAGTTTAATAAGTTCATTCATTATTTAATGTTACATAAAAAGTACATCCACACAAATAAAAAATTGAAAATTTATATGGCATAATCGTAGAATAATAATGTAAATATTAAAAAAGGAATCACAACACAAGTTAAAAATGACTTCATTGAAATATAATGTAACATTGTAAATGTAAAAATAATATTCTTTTACACAATTAGGAAAAATCCATACACAGTCCTTAGGAAATAAGTACACATTACATTTATTCATAATCTATTTCTTCGAGCTCATCTTCGTCTATATTTTCCTCAGACATCTTGACATCTGAATTAAATTCGGATTCATCATTTGTATCATTATCATCTTCGTCATCCATTTCAACTAATGGCTCGTCAGGATCATTTAAAGTTGCAGAAGGCTCATCATCATTAACTTTGAGTATAGGCTCATCAATTTCGTTGTCTTGAAATGGTTCTTCAAATGTTATATTTATTTCACTACCCTCCTTAATTGATGTGTGCATATAGAATGTATGTGTGTAGGTGATATATCCTTAGAAATTATTAGTGTTAGGGTGCATTTTGACTTAATTTTATTCATAGTTTATGTATTGCATTTGAGAAAGGTCTTCTGAGGTTTTGTAGGGTGAAAGAGCCTAAATGAAGCAAAATCAGATGGAGGATTGAAAGGAGGCTAGTGCGAAACTAGAATGGTTGAGAAAGGCTTCCAAATCAGAAGCTGAGGCACATCGCGGGTGCACCAAAGGTTGAAGTACCAGTGTCGCGGGTGTGACGGGAGTGAATTCCTAGTCCGATTTTATTTCGTCTAAGGGCTAATATTTTAAACTTAATTGGACATGGGAGCTGATGGCATTATAAATAGAGTAAGGAGAGAAGAACAACGGGGAGGAGGAGGAGAACAAGGAACAAAAATCCTAAAGAGAGATTAAATTCAAGAAAATCAAGATTGAAGCTTAAGGATTGAAGATTGAGAAATCCAATTTCCTTATCTCCTACAACCTTGGGTTTATGAATTTCTTTTCTTCTTGGTATTTGGTTTTCATTGCAATCATGTTTAACTAACTCTTTAGTTAGGGATTAATGTTTTGAAACACAATCTCTTTCAATTACCTATATATCTAATTCATTGTGGTATGTGGTATTTGCTATGATTAATGCTTGGCTTTGTTTGGCCAATAAAGTTGTGATTTGTGTTGTGTTATGCATTGAGAGATGGTAATACAATAGACTTGCAAATACTTGTTTGATTACTAATTGATAAGAGATTATAGTTAGTAATTAAATATCCTTATGGTTGACTTAAAAGCTAAATTTATGAAATCAACAAATAGTTTAATGCAATGAGAATTAGTTGAACTGTTTAGAGATAACTTGAATTTTGTTTAGTTGATTAAATATCGAGAGAATTTAATTAATACTATAGGATAATCTGGATCATACACTAATTTAGATATTAAGGTAATTGTAATTGAGTGTGGATAAATATTAATTCCTGACTATTAAATCTCATTGTTTCTCTTCAAATTATTTCATTAATTAGTTGTTTTATTTTATTTAAAAATCAAAATTAATTCATTAAGCCTTAAACAAAGAAAGGATAGTGGATAAACATAGTCCTCGTGGGAACAATACTTTACTCACTTTATATTACTTGTGGACTCCATATACTTGCGGAAAATACCCAACAAGTTTTTGGCACCATTGCCAAGGACTATTAATTTAACATTATAATCTATTTGATTTTGTTTGATTTAAGGAAAATTTTACTTTTCTTTATTAACTTTTGTTTTGAGTTTCTTTTATTTTCAGGTACTAATTTTTGTGTATGCATAATACTCGAAGATCAAAATCTGCACTCATCCCTTACATACCTGAGCTAACTAAATACGATAGAGAGATCAAGAAAGCAAGACAAAAAGAAATAGCAGAGATGGCAAATGAAATAAGACTTGGAGAGGTGAATCAAGAGCAGCAAGATAACCCATGTGGAAATCAGAGAGGGAATCAAAGAACTTTGTTGGAATTCTCTATGTCAGATTTGAATGGCGCATAACAAGGAATTGCTAGACCAAGGGTCAATGCAAACAATTTTGAGATCAAGCCTGCTCTCCTCCAAATGCTTCAATCAAGTGTTCAATTCTATGGATTGACTAATGAGGACCCTAATGCCCATATAGCCAATGTTCTAGAAATTTGTGACACCGTCAAGTATAATAGAGTTTCAGATGATGCGATGAGACTTAGATTATTTTCATTCACTTTGAAGGATAGGGCAAAGTCATGGCTAAATTCACTGTCATCCGGATCTATCACTATGTGGGAGCAACTCGCCCAAGCATTCCTTGCAAAGTACTTTCCTCTAGCAAAGACCACAAAGATTATCAAGGAGATCACCAACTTCCAACAACTTGAAGGGGAATCTTTAGATGAAGCATGGGAGCGATACAAAGAACTTCAAAGGAGCTGCCCACACCATCATCTTCCCAATGAACTTTTGATCTAAACTTTCTATAATGGGTGCAATTCTCACACAAGGGGCACCATTGATGCAGCAGCTGGAGGTTCATTGATGAGGAAGACAACGGAAGGGGCAATTGAGCTTTTAGAGGAGATGGCAACCAACAACTCTTCATGGCCTACTGAGCGTACCAAGCAACCACAAGGAAGAGATCAAAGAGGAGTTTTAGCAGTGGACCAGCTAACATCTTTACAAGCACAAGTTGCTATCCTATCAAAGCAACTTGGCGCTTTAAATATTCCTCCAAACACTATTGCAGTAGTTCAAAGTGGTTGTGATTATTGTAGGGGAGATGGGACACACAAGCAATGACTATTATACGGCTAACCTTACAGTTGGGAATCAAGTGGAACAAGTCAACTATGTGGGAAATTAGTTCTAAGGAAGGTCAAGTAACAATCCCTACTCAAATACATACAATCCAGGATAGAGGAATCATCCCAATTTTTCTTGGGAAGGACATAATGTGGGGTAATCAAATTTCAACAAGCAACAAGGACCACCTGGATCCCAATAACCACCACAAGATAGGCTCGCAAGCTTTGAGTCAAAGATGGACAAGTTCATGGAAGCTCTTAACAATAAAATGGCTAGTCAAGATGAAAACCAGCGAAGGATGGAGGCAAAATTTGATTAAATTGCAAAGAATCATTGCTCCTCAATCCACAATCTGGGGATACAAGTGGGGCAGCTTGGTAATGCACTAGCAATTAGAAGTCAAGGAAATCTTCCAAGCAACACAGAGCCTAATCCAAGGGAGCAGCTGAAAGCCATCACTTTGAGAAGTGGTAAGGAGTTAGCACCACCTTCGCCAAAGCAAAGAGATAGAAAAGATGAAAAAGAGGTGAATGAAAGCGTGGGGGATAAAGCACAAGAAGGATCAGATCAACAATCCATAAACCCTCCTCCACCTCCATATAAACCAAAGGTTCCATTTCCACAAAGGTTAAGGAAACAACAAGTGGACCAGCAGTTTTCCAAGTTCCTAGAAATTTTCAAGAAGTTGCAAATCAACATTCCTTTCGCTGAGGCTCTAGCTCAAATGCTGAAATATGCAAAGTTTCTGAAAGACATCATAACCAATAAAAGGAAGTAGGATGAAGGGCAAACTGTGCCTCTAACAGAAAATTATAGCTCAATCATCACAAGCAAGATGCCGGTTAAATTGAAAGATCTAGAAAGCTTTACAACACCATGTGTTATGGGGAACTTAGAATTCCCTGATTGTCTATGTGATCTGGGGGATGGAATTAACTTGATGCTGATGTCTATCTTCAAGAAACTTGGTTTGGGGGAAGCGAAGCCTACCTTTATGCTCTTGTAATTAGCAGACCACTCAATCAAAAGACCATATGGAATCATTAAAGACGTGTTTGTCAAAGTAAATAAATTCATCATTCTAGTAGATTTCGTGGTGCTTGACTTTGAGGAAGATAAAGATGGCTTATTGATCATTGGGCGACCATTCCTTAACACAGGTCGAGCCTTGGTAGATGTATATGAAGGGAAGCTCACCTTGAGGATTGGGGATGAAAAGGTGGATTTCAACATGTTTAACGCCATTAAACATCCTATGGAAGAGGAGGCTTGCATAAGGATTAATGTGATCGATGAATTCATCTCAGAAATCAAGGAAAAGGAATGTGAAAAAGCTGCATTTTTTAAGCAGACCAGCGTTGCAGGCTCAACACTTGTCGCGGCTGCAATGAATGCAGAAATCACAAGTGTTGCGGGCGCACCACCTGTCGCGGGTGTGACACTGGCTGAGGTTGGATCTGGAGCTGAGATTGGAGGGACGTGGTGTGACTATAACACCTATAATGGGTACAACACCCATGTTCTCAGGAATTCTGAACTTTTGGTGAGAAATGACAACCCCACCCCACCATCTATTGAAAAGCCTCCCCAAGTAAAGCTTAAACCACTTCCAAACCACCTAAGATACACCTTTTTGAGAGGGGGAGAGACACTACCAATCATAATTTCAAACAAACTCTCGAAAGAGCAAGAAAGAAAATTAGTGAACTTGGTACAACAAAGAGTAAAAGCTATTGGGTGGCAAATCTCCAACATCAAAGGTATTAGTCCTTCCATTGTCATGTGTAAATCCATATGGAAGATGGATTTCAAGCTACAGCAGAAAGGCAAAGGAGAATAAATCTGAACATGAAGGAAGTGGTCAAAAAGGAGATCGTGAAGCTCTTACGTGCGGGAATCATTTATCCTATCTTCGATAGCTCGTGGGTGAGCCCGATTCAATATGTACCTAAGAAAGGAGGTATGACAGTGGTGGAAAGTGAAGATGGGGAGCTGATTTCAAAGAGGACAATCAATGGTTGGAGGGTTTACATTGATTATAGGAAGCTCAATTTAGCAATAAGGAAGGATCACTTTCCTCTCCTGTGAACCCTCAAAATTGCACCCTTATGATCTGGCTGCAGCTTGACACTTACTAAGAATAGTGCACTATGCATACGACAGTCCCACTAGCTGGTTAGCGGGTAGGGGTCAAGAGGACAGCGCCTCGTTGAAAAATAAATTTCCTGAATCTTTCACCTCCAATCAACTGCTTTTCAGTTGCAAACTCATAAAATCAAACTGGACTCAAATCAAATCTAAAACGGACTAGAAACAGCAAAAAATGGGCAAAAACAAGTTGGACCAGCTATTTGGAAGTGCGCCACTGCTTTGGCGGCACGCTCGGTATGCCTGCGACTGGGCGGCATGCCCAGCCTACCGGTGGCACGCCCAACGTGCCGCTCGTGTCACCGTCGAGCTGTTGGTGTCCCCACCGGTGTCGCCGACACCCTCTTTAACAACTCTATAAATAGAGCCTCCTTCTAGCTCATTTAGGGGGAATTCAAAGGCAGAAACTCTCTTATATTGCTCTACTTATTGTGCTTAAGTTCTGCTTGAAATTTGATATAAAAGATGTTTCAATTTCTTTTTAATTTACATTCATTATGCTATTTTGCTAACCTTTCGCTATTTAAGGTTTAACTTCAAGGTCCTAAATCCAAAGTGGAGCTTAGATCCAGAGTTAAGCTCACCCCATTCATCCGAAAATCAAAGGAAGCAAAGGTATAATTCCTTTTGTCCATTTTCAAAATTCTAAACTCAAATCTAGAATTCTCTTTAGGTCTAAAACAGAAAAGATCTAAAATTTATTAATTTAAGAATCAGAATTAAATTAATAAACAAACCAACACTTCTTTCCAGAACCCCTCCTTCACAACAAGGAAGAACTGCGTGGAGTTTGATTCCTATTCTATAGGATATGCAGGCTGCCGTCTCTAAGGCATCAACCCCAAAATCATTTTTGATAACATTTTCCCTTTGTATTTGTTATTTATTTCCAAATCTGTACTTTCATTTCTTTAGTATAGTTGAGGAATGTGTGCTTTCCCTAGTACCCATAAGGGCTAAAAGAAAGATGTTCTTTATTTCAATCATTTTGACCTTGTAATAATTAAATATGATTTATTTCTGCTTATTTATCTATAATTGTCATTCCATCTTTATCATATATATCTGTTTCATGCATCATTCCATTCCTATTCATACATATACGAAAATTCCTTTTTTAAGAGTTATTTTGCAATTTTTAGCCAAACTAAAGAAAATTATATTTTCTCAATAGTGTAATTACCAAAACTTGGTCCCCGAGCGCTCTTTGGTCACTTGCTAATTAATGCATTTTCCATTGGGATGAATCAAATATTTTGTGGAGTCAATTATGTTGGGTTTTCTTTAATTTTCCCATTAAAATAAGTAAATTAAAGTGGCGACTCACTTTCACAACTTCCAAATTACAAAAATCAATTTTCTAAACTCACAGCAAGTTCCAATTGTGGAGTTTTTTCCGAAGAGTATTTCGATTCCTCGACGGATCGAACCAGTGCTCGGGTGAGGCCTCACAGCTGGCGACTCCACTGGGGAATTAAAATCTTTTTCAAATAAAAGATAAAGTGGATTACTTTTGATAAAATACCAAGTTTGGCTTTAAATGCAAAATAACTCTTTCATGCATCACTATATCAGGCTCCTTGTCCAAAAACCCTAACTTCCTAGGAAAACAAAGGATAGAAAATAACATCAAGTGAGCAACCTTCCTTAGGTCTGCTTGCCAATAGTGAAATCATCCAGCCCATGACATATCCTCTAATCCTTTTAGAGGTGTAATGAGTATGCACGTACCATTTGACCCACACAAGGCTCCTTATCTCACATGTGGTTAGGTATATTGCATCTCCAGTGTGATGGGTTCCCTTCAAACTACCCTAACCCTTTCATGTAATGACTTATAAAACTTTCCTTTAAGATAGAATGCACCATAATACTGAACTTGGTATGTCATTATCATGAAACCTTTTTATTCATACATACATGCATCATAGTTTGAACCTTGTGAAGAGTCAAAAACCTATCCAAACATCTTCACACCCAAAGCCTATGGTCCACTTAAACCCATGGTCAACACCTAAAACCCATGGTCCACTTAAACCCATAGTCAAAACCCAAAGCCCATGGTCCACCTAAACCCATGGTCAAAACCCAAAGCCCATGGTCCATCTAAACCCATGGTCAACACCCAAAGCTCATGACCCATGGTCCACTTAAACCTATGGTCAATACCCAAAACCTATGGTCCACTTAAACCCTTAGTCCAAAACCTAAAGCCCATGGTCCACCTAAACCCATGGCCCACGGTTTACCCAACTGTGGTCAACACCCTAAACCCATGGTCAACACCCAAAGCCCATGGTCCACCTAAACCCATGGTCAAAGCTCAAAACTCATGGTTCACCCAAAACCCATGGTCCAGTCCTATCCAAACCCATGTCAAACTTATGGTAAAAATAAACCCATCTATGGTACCCTCATCCTTATCTATAAACTCTATCCAAGCTAAACACTGACCAAGCTTTCTACTTTCATAGTCTTTACCTAAGCTAAATACTGATCTAGCTTTATCTTAAACCATCCTTACCAAAGCTAAATACTGACTTAGCATCACTCTTATCCTTACCCAAATTAAATGCTGACTAGGTTTCATCTCTTAGATTACTACCCAAACCCATGGCCCATTTAAGCCTTGATATAGTCCAACCCATTATCCAACTATCACCAAACCCATAGTCCACCCAACATCCAAAACCATGGTACATCTATAACCCAATCGCAAAACCTATGGTCACATTATCCTTAAGCCCATGGTAAACCATTCATAAATCACAATCCCAATCACCCAAAGCTAAATTCTGATCTAGCCACTCAAAGCTAAAATCTGACCTAGCCACCCTAAGCTAAATTCTGACCTAGCCACTCAAAGCTAAAATATGATCTAGCTATCCAAAGCTAAAATCTGACCTAGCTCCCTTAGCTAAATATATACCTAGCTAACATCATACACCTTTACCCTCATCTTTACCCATACACCGTCAACCTAACCACAAGACACTGTCATCCATTGTCATTAAACCTAAGATCCTTTGGTTTGTCACACCTCCCCATAACCCTTTTTTTCAAAGCTTGATACTAACCTAGTTCCTTTTCCATTTTAAAGGTTGACAAGATGTCTGTTGCCGGAGATGAAGTCACTGCTATCAGAGCTGATGAAATCTTTAATGAGCTTCTTGTTAAGCTCTCTGAACACTAAGATACTATAATGAAGAGGCAAGATGCCCTTTTCCAAGACATGCTCAAGGCCCAAAGAAGGACTATCATGGAAGATGTCCGTACTATGATGGAACAAACCTCCCTGGTCCAAAGCTCAAAACTACTCAAATTAGACCCAAAACCCACTCTTTATCCTGTTTATGGATTCACTTCTAGAGCTGATTCCAAAGACAAAGAGCCTGCAAACACTGACACCATCCCACCATTACCTATTCCATCACCTGAATTCCTCAAAAATAACTCACCTTTTCAACCTATGATAATTCAACCATTAAATTTTAACCCTACTCTCACTTCTTAACCCGTGGATCTTTTCCAATGGAAGGAAGTCAACCCTGAAATCAAAGCCTTCATAAGAAAAGTGAAGCACATGGAAAAAATGCTAAAGAATCTGAAAAAGAAAGAGAACCTAGTTGATACAAGCTCTCTGAGCTTATTTTCCAATACAAGGGTTCCACTAAAGTTCAAGATGCCGAATTTGGACAAATTTGATGGTACTACTTGCCCCAAGATCCATTTAAAGATATATGTGGGGGCAATGCATCCCTGTGGTATTAACAATGAGCTCCTTGCTCAACTCTTTCATCAAACCCTTACTGATGTTACCCTAAGATGGTTTATTAACTTGGATGACACCCAAAAATAAACTTGGGAGGACATTTGCAACGCATTTGTTGAACAGTACCACTACAATAGTGAAGTGGACATTACAAGAAGGGACTTAGAAACGATAAAACAACTTCCAGATGAGTCTTTCTCTATGTTCCTTACTAGGTGGAGGGCTAAAGCTGCTTAAATGGTAAACAGGCCAACCGAGCAAGAACAAGTAGATATCATTATCAAGAATCTACTTCCTGCCTACAGAGCCCACTTGTTAACTCAATACCTACCCACCTTCAGAGCTTTGGTTGCAACTGCATCAAAAGTTGAAGATTGCATCCAAAGTATATCATTTCAAGCTGAATTCCCCACCACCAACCTGAATAGTGATGAGGAATCTAGTCCTAACTCAACCTCACCTTACCTCAACCCGAAAAGGCATGTCATGGAGTAGTTCAACTTTAGCTAATTTGACTTGTCTGAGATTGAATTCCAAGTCTAAACCTAAGTCAAAGTCTGAATCTTAACGTCTGAGTCTAAATATGAGTCTGAGTCTACCGTCTTATTTTTTCTTTATTTTCGTCAACCATAACAGTTCCTTTTGTCATCTTATAATAAAGTTTCCTTTATAGAAATGCACATACATTTTTTTTTTGGCTTTATTGTTTAGTCTGACAAGGATGAGCCATAAAAAATAATAAAAAAAAGGAGAAAAAGAAAAAAAAAAGGAAAAAAAGATATGGACGAGCGATCAATTAAACCCACCACAATCAGTATAGATCAGAATTTGAGGTGTACTCATTCTCTCAACAATCGCTTCACCAATGCTTAATCAAAGGAGATTAAAACAATTAAGCATAAAGAGCAAATTAAATGAAATTACCTATTGCACATCACATAATCAAACAATGCACCTTAACAAGGGCAATAAGTTTAGAGAAAAACTTTGTCAAATCCAAAATTCAAAGGTCAGACCCCTCAAAGAAAAACAGTAAAATATGGTGGAATGTTTTTCATTAATCCAAGCTCGTTAAGTTGAAAATCTAAAAGAGAGGGAGAGAGAGAGAGAGAGAGAGAGAGAGAGAGCTCATCCAAGTGTTTTTCCCTCATGTCCAAAGTTGTCAAATCATCTTCAATCAATCTGTCTCATCTCATGTCTTCAGAGTCATCCTTCCTCACTAGAGGTTCATTTTCTAAGGATATTTTATCTTCTATTTTCTTGTCCTATAATAGGAGCATGTCTTCCCAAGAACATCATCATCTATTGTCAATCTGTCCTGTTGCTTAGTTTAAAGAGCTAAGGCACAATCCTCCATAGTTGAGAACGTGATCCCCAAGTTTGTCTTCTTCCACTAGCCCTTTAGCCAAATCCTAAGGGCTCTTTGTTTCAGCCAGTTTACATAAAGTCAAACCAATTAAGTGTCACTCTAAGAGTCTCTTCAATCTCAAACAACAAGAAAAGCTTGACTTGTTCTTTTCCATGATTCATGCTATAAAAAGCAAAATCATACAACCTCCATGATTCTTTTCAGAAGTTTCATCCTACCTTCAAACTATTCTCGAATTTTATGAAATCATATTGTTCCATCCCAAGCCTCATTGGCAAATCATACCACATACCACCCATTCCTTGGCATAATCTCAAAATGAGTAGAACCAAAATTCCTAAGTCTATCAGAGCTTATCATCTTTAAATCTAGTTTCCTTGGCAAAACCAGAAGTCGAGGCATATCTCCCAAAAGCCTTTGTCATGAAGCCCAAAAACAAAAAGCCTTCATCAAGAAGCCTAAACCAAAAGCCTTCATCAAGAAGCCTAAATCTAAAAAGCCTTCGCTATAAAACCTAAAACCAAAAGCCTTCGCCAAGAAGCCCAGATCGAAAAGCCTTCACCATGAAGCCCAGATCCAAAAGCCTTCGCTATAAAGCCTAGATCGAAAAGCCTTCATGAAGCCCAAAACCAAAAGCCTTCATGAAGAAGCCCAAATCCAAAAGCCTTCACCATGAAGCCCACTCCCAAAAGGCCTTCATTTATAAAGCCTATGATCTCCTTTAAGGCAAAATTAGACTAAGCCTTTCAAATGGATTTCCTAACCAGCCCCGCCCTTCTTAGCCAAGACCTTTCCCTATAAGGACTAATTCTCAATCGTAACTTTCAATGGGCAAACCAAGTTGAGCCACCTATATTGACATTCCCACACCCCTCATCTTTCAGAAAAATAACCTTCTCTAAATCTAACACCAAAGCCAAATAGATAACTTTGATCCCAATTCTTCTAATACCAAAGCTGAATAGATAGCTTTGATCCTACTCCTTCTAACACCAAAGCCAAATAGATAGCTTTGATTCTAGCTTTTCTAACATCAAGGCCAAATAAATAGCTTTGTTCCTATTCCTCCTAACATCAAGGCCAAACAAATAGCTTTGATCCTATTCCTCCCAACACCAAAGCTGAACAAATAGCTTTGATCCTAATCCTTTTAACACCAAAGCCAAACAGATAGCTTTGATCCTAACTTTTCCAACATCAAGGCTGAACAAATAGCTTTGATCCTATTCCTCCCAACACTAAAGTCGAACAGATAGCTTTGATCCTAATCCCTCCAACATCAAGGTCGAACAGATAGCTTTGACCTTAATCCTCCTAACTGCCAAAGCCAAACAGATAGCTTTGATCCCAATCTTCCCTAACATCAAAACCAAATAGATAACTTTAATCATAATCTCCCCAATAGTAGGGCCAAACAAGTGGCCTTGCTAAACCAATTTGAATTCTTTAAATGGACCAAATCTCCAATTCTTAATGTCTAGGCAAACAGATAGCCTTGATTAAAATTCACCAAATCATCTTTACCTCTAATAATTAGGCTGAATATATAGCCTTAATTAAAGATCACCATAACCGTTCTCACATCCAATGCCAAGGTCAAACCAATAGCCATTGACAAAACCTCATTTATCCTATGGGCCCTCTCCTAAAAGGTTCATATCTTTATACCATGTTTGTCCTTCTTCATAAGATTCAGTTTGCACAAAGCATAAATGTGCTCATGCATGATAAGCACAAGCAAATATCACAAGCCCATAGTCTGACAGGGTATAGCCCAGGTTCTGACATGGCACAGCCTAGAATCTGACATGGCAAAAGAAAATATAAGCTAAAAAATCTGATGTTGCATAAGCCCAAAGTTTGACATGGCATCTCTTCCCAGGGTTCACTGTCATCAAAATCGCCTTCTGCTTAAAGCCAATTCTGATGAGGGGGCAGCTGTGAACCCTCAAAATTGCACCTTTATGATCTTGCTGCAGCTTGACACCTACTAAGAATAGTACGCTACGCATACGGTAGTCCCACTAGCTGGTTAGCGGGCAAGGGTCAAGGGGGCAGTGCCCCGTTGAAAAATAAATTTTCTAAATCTTTCACCTTCAGTCAACTGCTTTTCGGTCACGAACTCATAAAATCAAACCAGGCTCAAATCAAATCTGAAACGAACTAGAAATAGAAAAAATGAGCGAAAATAGGTTGGACCAGCTATTTGGCGGTGCGCCACCGCTTTCGGCGGCATGCCCGTGGCTGGGCAGCATGCCTAGCCTGCCAGCGGCATGCCCAATATGTCGTCAGCGAGTTGTTGGTGTTACTACCAGTGCCGCCGGCACCCTCTTCAGCAACTCTATAAATAAAGCCTCATTTTAGCTCATTTGGGGGGAATTTGAAGGTAGAAACTCTCCTTATTGCTCTACTTGTTGTGCTTAAGTTCTGCTTGAAATTTGATGTAAAAGCTATTGTTTCAATTTCTTTTTAATTTACATTCATTACGCTATTTTGTTAACCTTTCATTCTTTAAGGTTCAACTTCAAGGTCCTAAATCCAAAGTGGAGCTTAGATCTGAAGTTAAGCTCGCCCCATTCATCCGAAAATCAAAGGAAGCAAAGTTATAATTCATTTTGTCCATTTTCAAAATTCTAAACTCAAATCTAGAATTCTTTTTAGGTCTAAAACAAAAAAGATCTAAAATTTATTAATTTAAGAATCAAAATTAAATTAATAAACAAACCAACACTTCTTTTCGGAACCCCTCCTTCGCAAAAAGGAAGAACTGCATGGAGTTTGATTCCTATTCTATAGGATACGCAGGCTGCTGTCTTTAAGGCATCAACCCCAAAATCATTTTTGATAACATTTTCCCTTTTTATTTGTTATTTATTTCCAAATCTGTACTTTCATTTCTTTAGTATAGTTGAGGAATGTGTGTTTTCCCTAGTACCCATAAAGGCTAGAAGAAAGATGTTCTTTATTTCAATCGTTTTGACTTTATAATAATTAAATATGATTTATTTCTGCTTATTTATCTATAATTGTCATTCCATCTTATCATATATATCTGTTTCATGCATCATTCTATTCCTGTTCATACATATACAAAAATTCCTTTTTTTAAGAGTTATTTTGCAATTTTTAGCCAAACTAAAGAAAACTATATTTTCTCAATAGTGTAATTACCAAAACCTAATCTCCGAGCCCTCTTTGGTCACTCGCTGATTAGTGCATTTTCCATTGGGATGAATCAAATATTTTGTGGAGTTAATTATATTGGGTTTTCTTTAATTTTCCCAATTAAAATAAGTAAATTAAAGTGGCGACTCACTTTCACATCTTCCAAATTACAAAAATCAATTTTCTGAACTCACAGCGAGTTCCAATCATGGAGTTTCTCCCGAAGTGCATTTTGATTCCTTGGTGGATCGAATCGGTGCTCGGGTGAGGCCTCACATCTCCCATTCATTGATTAGATGTTGAAGCGAATTGCAAGCCATACTCACTATTGCTTTCTTGATAGGTATTCAGGGTACAATCAAAATTTCATCTCTCCTAAAGACCAAGACAAGACCACTTTCACATTTCCTTATGGTACGTTCGCTTATAAGCGTATGCCCTTTGGATTATGTAATACACCTGCTACTTTCCAAAGATGCATGATGGCTATATTTTCAGACATGATTGAGGACATTATGGAGGTCTTTATGGATGATTTCTCTATATTTAGAGATTCTTTTGATCAATGTCTTGCTAATTTAGATCGGGTACTCAAAAGATGTGAAGACACAAACCTGGTGCTGAATTGGGAGAAGTGTCAATTCATGGTAGATGAAGGGATAGTATTGGGACACAAAATTTCAAGCAAGGGCCTGGAGGTTGATAAAGCAAAAACTGAAGTCATAAAGAGATTTCCTCCACCAACTTTTGTAAAAGGAGTTCGAGCTTTCTTGGGTCATATGGGGTTTTATAGGCGATTTATCAAAGATTTTTCTTTGATTGCTAAACCTCTCACTAACTTATTGGTTAAAGACACCCCTTTTGATTTTGATGCTCAATGTTTGGATACTTTTAAGAGATTGAAAGAAGCCTTAGTGTCAGCCCTAATTATCTCTCCTCCTGATTGGGCCCTTCCCTTTGAAATCATATGCAATGCAAGTGATCAAGCCTTGGGTTGTGTATTAGGACAGCAGAAAGACAAAAAGCTCCATGTGATTTATTATACAAGCAAGACATTAGCTGGAGCTCAACTTAATTACACAACTACAGAGAAGGAGATGCTGGTTGTGGTGTTTGCAATTGACAAATTTCGATCATATCTTCTTGGCTTAAAGGTTATCATCTTCACTGATCATGCAGCTTTGAGATACCTTTTTGCCAAGAAAAATGCCAAGCCTTGACTCATTCGATGGGTTTTTCTTCTCCAGGAATTTGATATCGAGATAAAAACAAGAAGGGATCAGAAAATCTAGTGACAGATCATTTGTCTCGATTAGAAGGAATGGAGCACAAGTACAAGGATGAACAAGGCATAAATAGCTCTTCCCTGATGAATCTCTCATGTTCATTGAACAAATAAGCACCCCTTGATATGCAGATGTGGCAAATTACTTGGTCTATGGCATTCTAACCCCAGATTTGTCTTATCAATAGAAGAAAAGGTTCTTGTTTAACGCCAATCATTATCTTCGGGATGAGCCTTTCCTTTATAAAATTTGTGGGGATGGACTGATTAGAAGGTGTGTACTTGAGGAAGAGATGTTAGAGGTACTAAATCAATGCCACAGTTCAGCTTATGCAGGCCATTTTGGGGCCACCAAAACTGTTGCTCGAATTCTAGAGAGCGAATTCTTTTGGCCCACTTTTTTTCAAGACACTAAGAACTTCATTGCCCATTGTGATTATTGTCAAAGAGATGGAAATCCGTCAAAGAGGTACAAGATGCCACTCACCTCCACTCAAGAAGTGGAACTATTCGATGCGTGGGGACTTGACTTCATGGGTCCATTTCCCTCTTTTTATAGGAACAAATACATTTTGGTGGGGGTTGATTATGTTTCTAAATGGGTTGAAGCAATTGCTAGTCCTACCAATGATGCCAAGGTGGTGATCAAGTTTTTAAAGAAGCTCTTTTCAAGGTTTGGAGTTCCAAGAGCTATAATCAGTGATAGAGGCACTCATTTTTGCAACAAAAACTTCAAGTCCTTACTCAAGAAATATGGAGTCCATCATAGGGTAGCCACACCCTACCATCCTCAAACTAGTGGTCAAGTGGAGGTGTCCAATAGAGAACTGAAAAGAATCCTTGAGAAGACAGTCAATGGGTCCCAAAAAGATTGGACGGCAAAGCTTAATGATGCTTTATGGGCATATAGGATGACCTACAAAACGCCTATTGGTATGTCACCCTATAGGTTGGTGTATGGCAAGGCGTGTCACCTACTGGTAGAGCTAGAACATTAGGCTTATTGGGCAATAAAATTGCTAAATTTTGATTTAAAGGCTACTAGAGGCAAAAGGCTACTAGATTTGAATGAGTTGGAGGAAATTTGACACTTAGCCTATGAGAATGCTAAGATCTACAAAGAGAAGACCAAGAGATGGCATGATGTTCACATCCTCAAGAAAGACTTTAAGGAAGGAGATTCAGTCTTATTGCTCAATTCAAGGTTGAAACTTTTCCTAGGTAAGTTGAAATCAAGGTGGACCAGACTATTCAAAGTGACTCAAGTATTCCCCCATAGTGCTTTAAAACTTGAAAATTCAAAACGGGAGACCTTCAAGGTCAATGGCCATAGATGCAAACTCTACTATGGTGATATTATCACTCAAGCAAGGGAATCAATCTCCCTAGTTGAAATTCAGTGAAGACAATATCCTCAACATCCAGCTATCACGATGTTAAAGAAGCGCTTCTTAGGAGGCAACCCAAGTTATCCTTTGTTATTTCTTGATAATTTTTAGTTCATTAATTTTAGTTAAGGATTTGTGGTTGTTAATTGTGTTTATTTCTAATTTTTCACTTTTAGTTCATGGTTTGTTTTAGTTGTTTTCTTATTTCTTAGGTAACAGAGCATATAAGAGGTCATCCGAGAGGAAAACTCAGCAGCACGGGAGCACTAAACATCATGGGCACAACGAGCAGGCAAGCAAGCGTGCTGGGCACACACTTGCTAGAGGGTGGGCCTTGTCGCAGGCGCGATGACCTGGCCAAAAAAAAAAGTCTCTTAAAATAACATGTGAGCAGCCTAAAACCCCCATTCCTCATCTTCTTCCCCAAAATTTCTGCATCTATCTCTACCTCTTCAAAATCCCTAACCCCCAAACTATCAAATCTTCCTAAATTCCTTCCAATTTCTTCTCTTAAAAATCAACCCAACCCTAAATTCCTTCATATTAACAAGAATCCATGGCTTCAAGGGTCAAAAGTGTGGCTAAGAAGGCTAGCTTAAGGAAAGGGAAAGCAAGAATGGAGGAAGAAGAAACAAGCAATCTTGCCTGCAAATTTGGTGCTCCATTCCCATTTTTAGTGAGGAAGAAGGCAAGAGGTATGTTTCTCTAATTTAACATACAATGCACCATTGTAGATATTTGGATGATCATGCCTTAAAAACTATAAAATTGAAGGAAAAAGTGACAAAATTATGTGCTAAACTTTGTTGGGGAAAATTTATAGGGATGAAAAATCCTACATTTATGGAATTAACTTATGAGTTTTTCACTACCTTAAAGTATTCCACTTCTAGTAAAAAAATTTTGGAATGTAGGATGTTAGGAAAAGAATACCAAATTGATTATGATATTATGTTTAAAGCTTTTGGATTGCCTAAGGGAGGAAGTATAGATTTTGTGAAAAATTTTGATATTAGGAAATTTTGGAAGAAACTAACAGGGTTAGACAATTTTGATCCTCACAAGGCATCAAACAGGTTAATTAGAGATCATAGTTACTTGCTTTTGCATAAATTCATGTGTCATGCTGTTTTTGGCAAACTAGAAAGTAATAAGGTCTCTACGAAAGAATTGTTCATGTTGTGGTGTTTGCACATAAATCATAAAATTTCCACCACTTACTATATTTTTCAAAGTTTGATGTATATTATGACTCACCCCAAGGCAACCATTGCCATGGGCCATATTGTAACTAGACTTGCTATGTATTTCCAAGTTTTTGATGAGAATAGTCTAGTAATGGAAGAGTTGAAGGGAGGAAGTTTTACAATAGATGCATTGATTCGGTCCGAGATCATTGAGGTAGATATGTCCCTGAAAGACCTCGCCACTCAAAAATGTCAACAGCTAAGGCGTGGCATGCAATGAAGCATTCCAGCTACTTCTTTAACTTATGAGGAGGAGGATGAGGAAGAGGAGAGTGGAGATGAGGAAGAAGAAGAGGATGATCATAAGGAGGAGGCCAGTTGGAAGTAAGTCCTATGGCGGTTGGATGCTGTTGATGAGCACAACCAAAGGGTGAGCACTAAATTGGAAGATATGGATTTGCGACTTCGACATGTGGAGAAGGATCAATCCTATCAAAGATATAAGCTTTCCAAGTTTTTTGATCAATCAGGCCTCGACATTCCATCTCCTCCACCATCACCTTCAAATTAGCAAGGGTAGTTTCTTAAACCTCTCTCCTTGTTCGTTTTGTTTGCATATTTTGTATATTCATTTTGTTTGCATATTGGAAATCACATTGGGGATAATGTGATATTCAAGTGTGGGAGGGTGTGTTGTAATCATTTTCTTTTTATGTGTTTTTGTTGGATTATATTTGGTTGGTTGGAGTATAACATAGTCATTCTCAATTACAGCTTGAACATTGGACATAATTTAATTGAAATGAATTTTAAACTATAAAGGATGCTCTCGCTAGTGATCCCTTAATCTAAGAAAGTTTATTAAATGGATGATTAGTTTAAGAACTCTCACATTTAGATTATGTGTGTTTAGAAATTTTTGAACACATTAGCTAACTAATAATTTACCTTTCATAATTAAGTACAACTAGCTAGAAAAGGACCAAAAGATTTTTGTTAATTGGGAATATGATATAAGGGAATCAATGATAAAAGGAGGGCTAGTTAGTTAAAAATAAATAAACAAAAAATTGCAAGATGGAGCATAAAACGCACTTGCAAAGGTGAGATGGAGCGTAAAACACACTCACAAAAGAAAAACATATATGTAATAAAAATTAATTAATTAACCCCTTTGTGCTTAAGTGTTTTAAAAAAGTCCTATTGATTCCCATTGAGCTTAATTAATTTGGTAAGTTTTGGCAAGTTATCTAATTATGATTGGTAAATTATGGGTTAAGATATGTGTTTTATCTTTTCTTTACAAGTATACTCTTTATGTGAGAATTCTTATCCTAAAAATCCTTGTTGATTAAAATTATTGATTTTAGGGTGCTTAGGAGTGTATAAGTAAAGCATGTCATGAATGTTCATTGAGATTGAATATGTCCAATGGGATGGTAAAAATTTTGAGAATGAAGATGTAAGTACTTGCTTGAGGATAAGAAAAAGTTCAAGTGTGGGGAAATTTGATGTGTGCATATAAAATGTATGTGTGTAGGTGATCTTTCCTTAGAAATTATAAGTGTTAGGGTGCATTTTGACTTAATTTTATTCATAGTTTATGTATTGCATTTGAGAAAGGTCTTCTGAGGTTTTGTAGGGTGAAAGAGCCTAAATGAAGCAAAATCAGATGGGGGATTGAAAGGAGGCTAATGCGGAACCGGAATGGTCAAGAAAGGCTTCCAAATTAGAAGTTGAGGCACGTCGCAGGTGCACCGAAGGCAGAAGTACCAGTGTCACGGGCGCGACAGGAGTGAATTCCTAGTCTGATTTTATTTTGTCTAAGGGCCAATCTTTCAAACCTAATTGAACATGGGGGCTGATGGCACTATAAATAGAGTAAGGAGAGTAGAAAAATGGGGAAGAGGAGGAGAACAAGGAACAAAAATCCTAAAGAGAGATTAAATTCAAGAAAATCAAGATTGAAGCTTAAGGATTGAAGATCAAGAAATCCAATTTCCTTATCTCTTGCAACCTTGGGTTTTTGAATTTCTTTTCTTCTTGGTATTTGGTTTTCATTGCAATCATGTTTAACTAATTCTTTAGTTAGGGATTAATGTTTTGAAACACAATCTCTTTCAATTACTTATATATCCAATTCATGGTGGTATGTGGTATCTGCTATGATTAATGCTTGACTTTGTTTAGCCAATAAAGTTGTGATTTGTGTTGTGTTATGTATTGAGAGATGGTAATACAATAGACTTGCAAATACTTATTTGATTACTAATTGATAAGAGATTATAGATAGTAATTAAATATCCTTAGGGTTGACTTAAAAGCTAAATTTATGAAAGCAACAAATAGCTTAATGCAATGAGAATTAGTTGAACTGTTTAGAGATAATTTCAATTTTATTTAGTTGATTAAATATCGAGAGAATTTAATCAATGTTATAGGATAAACTGGATCACACACTAATTTAGATATTAAGGTAATTGATTGATTGAGTGTGGATAAATATTAATTTCTGACCATTAAATCTCATTGTTTCTCTTCAAATTATTTCATTAAATTTAGTTATTTTATTTGATTTAAAAAGCAAAATTAATTAAATAGGCCTTAAACAAAGAAAGGATAGGTGGATAAACACAGTCCTCATAGGAATGATACTCTACTCACTTTATATTACTTGTGGACTCTGTATACTTGCAGAAAATACCCAACATTAGTCTCTACGACTGATCTAGCTTTAATCTTGCATACTGCTCACTAATCTGCTTTATCTCGCCGTAAACTTGAATAGGAAATATACTTGACAAGCTTGCATTTCCAGTATAAATGGCTTGTATTTATTGAATCACTGCTTATGGTTGACTTCAACAAGATTATATTGCTCATGAACTTTCGTTCCCACATTTGGTGTTGGATCAAACCATTCACACTTAAACAAAACAGTCCTCTTAATTGGAAGTGCAGGGTATTCCATTTGCATTATATTGGTTAATTGAGCATAATAGTCAAATGCATTCTCACGGTAATTGGAACCCTTTATACATACCCCACTATTTATTGATGACCTACTCAAACTTTGCTTTTCAGTATGGAACTTGTAACCGTTCACGAAGTAAATAGGGTAGGTCATAACATATCGTAACAAACCCTTGGACAAATCAATAATGAATTGATTTGTTATTCTATTCATAGGATCCATAGCCTATGAAAAAAATAAACATATTAATTTGATTGTATAGGATAGAAATTTAAGATTAATTTTTTAAGTAATGATACTACATTATACTTACATATGAATGAAACCAGTATGCAAATTCTATCTCTAATTTTTTTGTCTATATCAATTGTTGATATATTTGGCATAGTTTGCTTCAACATATTAATGTATAAGCTTCATTCATAAGGAAAATAGTAAGGAAAATGGAAAGGAAACTATGTAGAATGATGAAAAATGAGTTATTTTAATTAAGTTGTAACTTACTCAATGTATTTTGCAACTTCAGAGTAATTAAGAAGAATGTAGGATTGAGCAGCCTTATATTCTTCATCGGTCATCAATCTTGTTTTAGGTCAACCAAACGATCTCCCTAAATGAGTGAATTTTGATAAAATACCAGGCATATTTGCTCCTTCAGGCATTGCACCATCATCATTTTGAGCTACTCTTCTATGCCTTGTGTAGACATGGGGTTCTAAATAATAAGAGCAAAATGATGAAGCTTTCTAAAATAAGTATGCATTACAAATGGAGCCTTCAACTCTTGCTTTATTTTTGACAATATGTTTCAAATGTCCATTAAATCTACAACAGGTAAATATCATAGATTACGACATTTGAGTATAAATGAATGGATGTGATTGTAAATATTAAAATCAGCAAATATTTTTCCTCTCAAATGGATACATCCATCGGTACTAAACTGGACTCGTTATATGAGCTTTGTAAGCAAGATGTACTGGTAGATGCTCCATGGAGTCAAAGAAACTTGGAGGAAAAATGTGTTCCAGTTTACACAAGATGAGTGGAATGGTATTTTCAAGCCTCACCATGTCCTCTTCCTTAAGAAGTGTTAAAGTGAGTTCTTTGAAAAATAAACTCAACTCTGTTAATGGTTGCTAGACATCCCTCTACAAAATTTCAAAGAATGCAATAGGAAGCAAGCTTTACATAACAACATGACAATCATGGCTCTTCATCCCAAACAACTTAGTTTCCACATATCAACGTATCGACCCATATTAGATACACACCCATCAGGAAGTTTCAAATCTTTTAGCCATTCACATAAGACCTGTTTGGCCTGCTTATGGAACACATATTTTGCTTTCAGATATTTTTCAGACACTTCATCCATCTCTAACTCCTTATGAAGATAAAACTGTTTCAAGTCCTATCTGGATTTAGCATTATCTTTGGTTTTCCCTGGGATGTCCATTACCGTGTTGAATATATTTTCAAATACATTCTTCTCAATATGCATGACATCCAAATTATGTCTAATCAGATTAGTCCTCTAATATGGTAAATCCTAAAATATACTTCATTTTTTCCATCCACATCCGCTTTCCTTTGTAATTTGAGCATTCACATCATTAGCTCCTACTTCAGCCACCCTTATCAACTTCAAACTAGTTATTTCCTGCAACAATTCAATTCCTGAACGTATAGGCAGAGCAGTTGCTCGAACAGCTCCGTTTTTTATGAAAGCTGTTTTGTTCCGTCTAAAAGGATGATCAAGCTGTAAGAACTTGCGATGGCAATTAAACCACAATTGCTTACCCCCTTTAGGAAGAGTGAAAGAATCTGTTAATTCCTTGAAATATGGACATGCAAGTCTATCTTGAGTACTCTAACCTGACAACATACTGTACGTAGGAAAGTCACTCACAGTCCACATCAGAGCAGCTCGAATATGAAAATTCTAGTTCATAGACACATCATATGTTTCAACACCTATATCTTACAATCGTAGCAATTCTGTAATCAGAGGCTGCAAAAATATATCCAACTCTTGTTTTGGATTATTTGGTCTGGGAACTATTACAGACAGGAACATGTACTCCTTCTTCATTCACATCCTTAGAGGCAGATTATATGGCATGACTATAATTGGCCATGATGAGTATTATTGCCCAGATTGTCCAAAAGATTGGAAGCCATCAGCGCATAAGCCCAAACGGACATTAGAAATTTCAGAAGCAAAATCTGGATTCACCCGATTGAAATGCTTCCATGCTATATAATCTGAATAGTGTCGCATCATCCTATCTTCCTTTGCATGTTCCGTATGCCATCTCATATGCTTTGCAGTTGCCTTAGAGGCATAATCTCTGCAACCTCGAAGTTAGAGGGAAGTAAAACATAATCTTATATGGAATATTTTTTTTTTATGGACATGCACCCCTATGTCTTGGCTTATATCTTGGCCAATCACAAAACTTACATGCAATTAGATTACTATTTTCACCCCAATAAAGCATGCAATTATTCTTACAACAATCAATTTTCTTGACTAGAAGGCCCAAACCCTGCATTAACTTCTTAGTGTTGTAGAAACTATCAACCATTGTGTTATCTACAGGCAACGACTAGTTGTACCATTGCAATATCTCATCATAACACCTTTCATATAAATGGTGTTCTTACTTGATCAAAAGTCGTGCCACAGCAGATAATTTAAATTGTTTCTCACAGCCAAGCCATAATTCTTTATTAGCTGCCTCTAACATGTCATACAGTTTATGAGCGGTCAGATTTGGAGCTTCCTCCATTCGATACCAATCAAAATTCGGCCCAGCAGCATCCATTAACATATTATGGTATGTAGTTGGAGGACAACTGTCTGTATCTTCAACGCCTATTTCTACCGCCGTTGAAGATTTAGACCCACTGACTTCACCATGCAAATACCATTCATAATATCTCGGTACAAAACTCTTTTTCAGAATGTGCAACTTGACAGTATCTAGCTCAAGAAAATTTTGATTCTGACATTTCTTATGATTATAAGAACATCGAACACTAGTCCCACTCATGCACTATGGCTGAGATATCACGAATTACATGAATTGGTCTAAACCCTCAAAGAATTTTGGATTCAAATACCCATCAGTAAGTCTAGAGTGCATCCAATTCCTATCGGTCCTCATAATTATTCCCTATACATTCAATAGTATTAATTTATTTTTTATATCACACAAACAAAATTACATTTAAACTTATATGTTTGGTTATAATTTTAATTAAGTTCGCAATATCTAATTCTACTTCCTTATATCTCCCTCCCTATAAGGTAAGAACCTACCCATTTAGAAACTCATTGTTGTATAACTATTACTGTTACATTCTACACTCATACATTTGTTGAAATTTTGGCAGCATTTCCTAACAGTTCTCCTAGTGCACCACATTTGAAAAAATCCACATAATCAGGACATTATTTCAATGTGCACTAAGAGAACATGGTGAAAGATAGCATCTAAATTTCAGGCATTTGTATGAAATAAGAATATACATAGATAATTACGCAGACAACGAGATCTCTAAGCTGGCCAATTTAGATAATTCGATATTCTCTCACCATCTGATGAGCAGAATATTAAACGGAATCTACAGCTAATCTTAAATATGTTAATCATTTTAATTAACAATATTTTTGGACATTAATTATAAAAGACCAAAAATAAAATTAAAATCGTTTAAATTCATTCAATAACAAAATGATACAGATTCGCTGTGCAAATAACAATTGCAACATCACAACATAAGAACATATAATCAAAATTAATAAAATAAATTCACAAGATAAATTCTAAAATGTTGCTGAATACTAAATTCTAAAATGTTGCTTAATATGATACAAATTTATAAATGTATTATACATTTTTCCATTTTTTTACCGTATCATAATTTTACACATATATATTATTACTTAATAATAAAGATATTAATATTATATTAGATATTTTTTATATCATTTATGAAAAATTTTAATTAAAATTCTTCTTAATCATTTTAATTTTGAATATTCGAATTTTAATTATTTGTTAGCATTAATTAAGCCATTATGTATTATTATATTTTATAGATTATTTTTCCTTTAAGAGGATATTTGTCATTTTTTTAAAAATCTTATGAAATGTATTTAAAATTTATTTTTTAATGGCAAATTTTTAATTTAATACTTTTTTTTTATTTTTCGTCAAAATATTTTTACTCCTAACTATTGCAATTTCTTATTTTTTTGTATTTTATAAAATGCATTTATATTTCAATTTTTGGTAGCATATTTATAAATTTTTTTAATTTTTTAATGTGATGAGAATTTTTAGTATTTTATGAAATTTATAAAAAATAAATTTCACTTTTTATGGCATGATTAATTTCTTTTTATTTTTTGTCAAAATATTTTTACTCCTAACTATTTACAATTTCTTATTTTTTTGTATTTTATAAAATGCATTTATATTTCAATTTTTGGTAGCATATTTGTGGATTTTTTTTAATTTTTTAATGTGATGAGAATTTTTGGTATTTTATGAAATTCATAAAAATTAAATTTCATTTTTTTATGGCATGATTAAACATAAATTTATTAATCATTTTGTTGGTATTATTAACGGATTTATTTAAATAAAACCAAAATTATGTCACATACATATATATCTATAAATTCACATTAGCTTAACAACATAATTAAAAATTACATTACAATACGCAAATTAACCACAAATTATAAATTCACATTACATTATTTATTTTTCAATATACATTTACAAATAAACATGACAAACTACAAATTATATATAAGATAATTAAAAGAACATTACATTTCAAATTATTATATTTATATATTAGTATAAATAAATTAAATTACAGTACGGATCTCTTGAAGCGAGAATCTGACTTATATTGTTGGCTCACACGTCAATTATCTGAAACAAAATTAAAATTCTATTAATAAAACCAAGATAATTAAAATAATTACTAACATAATTTAATAAAATAATTTCACCATATTTAGTACTATCATAAATTTATAAAAAAAATTATTAAGCTTAAAAATATAAAATATCTTAAATTAAAAAATTTATTAGCATATATATATATATATATATATATATATATATATATATATATATATATATATATATATATATATATATATATATATATATATATATATATATATATATATATATATATATATATATATATATATATATATATATATATATATATATATATATATATATATATATATATCCCAAATTAATCTAAATAATCTAAACAAAAAATTAACAAATTTTCAACAAAGTCAATCTAAAACAAAATTCAAAAATCTAAACAAAAATTCAATTAAAATCATAATCAATAATAAGGTAATCATGTAAATACCGGTGGAAAAATGAAATCTCCAGTGAGGGATGAACACCGGTTGGTATATGAGAGGGCGACAGAAGGCAACGGCAGCGGAGAAGAGAAGAAGAAGAAGAAGAAAGGGAAGAGAGAAAAAAGAAGGTCAATAACTTATATTTCATAATTACTGACGGATTACCGATGGACAGTGCCACGTGAATTAAAAAATCCATCCGTAATCCGTCAATAAATGGCTAAAGACAGTAAAACGCACGCCTATTTTTCACTTTCGTTCGTATTCCGTCAGCATTATTTATAATTTACTGATGGAAAGCCTACTGCCGTGTGGCATTCCGTCAGTAATCCATCAGTAAATATTTTGATTTTCTCGAAAACCTTCTACCCTTATTTTTCAATACTGTCGGTATTTTATCAGTATCTAGTCAGATTTACTGATGGATTACTGACAGAATACCTACTGCAGCAAGTAATTATGTCAGTAATCCATCAGTAAATGTCTTAATTGCTGCCAAAATATTTTCACGTATCCTTTTTCGTCTGTAATTGGTCACTAAACCGTCAGTAAAATTTGGTTGCTGTCCATCAATATATTTCGTCCGTATTCCGTTAGTAATCTTGCTTTTTTCATTAGTAAATAGTCAGTAAAGGGACAAATGTTGCTAGAAAGTATTCCATTAGTATTCTGTTAGTATTTGGTCAGTATTTAGTTACGGATTTTAGTCTGTCGCTAATTTTCATCAGTAAATTGTTAGATTTTTATAGTGAAATAGATTGTAGATATTACAAATCAAACTCAAATTAAAAAAAAAATACACAATTATGAAAATTGACAATATTATACTAACATTACAAATTAAATTAAAACTCAATATCAATAGATGGTAGATTCAAAAATTGAACTCACAACTTATAATAGAATTGCAACTAAATTTTCAAATTAAATATGGTTGAATTGATAAATTCATGAATATAGTAAAAGAGTTTTATTTCTCAAAAAAAAAAAGTTATAGTTTATTTGACTTTAAATATTAAAATAATTTAAGCTCTTTTAAATTTAAAATGGTTTAATATATTGTTATCCTCTTATTTTCTAAGCGATTTCTAAATATCAATTAATAAATATATTACTATTTTCTTACTTTTCCTTTTAAAAGTATTTCTTGATTTTTATATAGATATACTTACTAAAATAAAATTTAAAAATATATTTGTTAGTTATTAGTTTTAACATTATTTGCATTAGATTCTCGTCTCCTAAAACTTGAGTTTTCGATTCGTCCATTGACGCTAAAAGACTATCAACAAAAAGTATCGTTCTTTTATAAATTAATGGAGGCCATAAAAATTATTTTAAAAGTATTAATATCAATACCTTATAATTCTTCAACAATATTTAAGTAGACTGACAATATATAATAACATTATTTATTATAAATTAAATGCAAACTCAATATAAATAAAAGACAAATTTATGAATTCAATTCAGGACTTTTCAAGACCATTAACTTTTGATCTTATCGTTCGACCAAAACTGTATTCACAATTGAAATAACCAAGCTATGAGCATTTTTTTCTTATGTGAACGTATATAATATAATTAAAAAAATAATTTTCTAGATTTTTAAGCCAAATCAATATATATATATATATATATATATATATATATATATATATATATATATATATATATATATATATATATATTAAATTTGAAAAAGATAAACTCAATAATAATTAAAAATAGAAGAAAGAATTTTTTTCTTTTAGAGAAAAGAGCAGTTTTTTTTTTGTGAGAATTTTCTTGATTTAATACGTTAATTTGGAAGTAATTGAGTTTATATAAAATATTTTATTAGTCTAATGTTTACAATTTATGGGAAGTGAAAGAATTTAAACTTTTTAGGAAAACTAATTAAAGAAAAGAATAATTATTGGTCAAATACTTAGCTTCCTAACATACAATTTATTTCCTCTATTTTGAAAAAGTACCTATTAAAAAAGTAAGTTTTGTTCATAAATAAGTAATCATTTAGTAACTTAATAAAAAAAATATAGTAAAATGGCTAATTTACCCTTCCATTATCAAGTATGGGAGTTGTTTCCGAGATTTATAGTGTAATTAATAAGGATCTTTTTGCCAACTTAGAACAAAATTATTATTACCTTAAAAATAATGATTTTTACTTATTGGCTACTTTTTTCATAATGGAGAGAGTAAAGCCTTAGAATTAGGCTTCATAAATCCTAATGGCACTATCATTAATTATTTATTTTTATTATTTAATACTCCCTCCATCCCAAAAAGATTGTCCACTTTCTTTTTTCATACAGTTTAAAAAAAAATCATTAATTGCTTGTCAACTTATAAATTTTATTATATTTTTTCACTTATATCCTTGCATATACTCATTTGTTATCACCTTTATTATTAAGTTTGAAAATACACACATTTCAATTAATAAGGATAAAATTGATAAATTCTATAACTATTTTTATAGTAAGCAAATGTTTTGGGACATCCTAAAAAGAAATAATGGACAACTTTTTTGGGACGGAGAGAGTATATTACTAATTAAACTACTACATAAAGAATTTCAAAAAAAAAATTATCAACCATATTACTTAGTAAAAAAAAAACCTAAAAATGGGGCCTTATCAAATTCGGGGCCTTAGGCCACCGCCTAGTTCACCTAGTACTAAAGCCACCCCTGTTTACATCCACCAAGCCTTGACCTAGCTAGACTATTTGTGATAGGATTTCCACACTAACGGGGATAAATCATTAGACCGTGTGTGTTAGCTACTCAATTGATATAGTCTAGAATTATATCAATGTCCTACCTAGAGAGGACCATATGCTCTAGGCATGTGTTTGGTTAAGCATGCGTTGAAAAGGAAGAAGTTATTGCCCTATTTGATTTGATTTGTTTGTTTCTTTGTTAAGGTTCTATCAATCTGATTGTTTTATGCCATTTCTTTCTATGCACATTACCATCTTTGTTATAACCTTTATTGTTCATTGCTATTACCTTTGATATTTAAATTGTGAATCACAGTATGATATTCATTGGAATATATATATATATATATATATATATATATATATATATATATATATATATATATATATATATATATATATATATATATATATATATATATATATATATATATATATATATATATTTTATCTCATTAAGTTGACCGCTCACCCCTTTTCACCGTGTTTTTCAGGTGCTAAAGTTGAGGAAGATAGATTTGTAGAAGATAGAGCTTCTTGGCTTCTTCTTCCTAAGAAGCCATTTGTGATGCATAGATTCTAGACTTATATATATATATATATATACACACACACACACATGTATGTATTGTCATTATTATGGATGCTCATTCTAGTTCTCTAGTTGCTCAATAGAATATTTCTCAAAACTTGAATTAGATAGAATGATTGTTTTGGATTGATCATTGATATATCATTTTTGCCATTGTTCATTATGGATGATAGCATAAAATTAGACCCTTGATCCATAGTGAACATTGAGATTGTATTGGGTGTTTGATATGACTAAATGTAATGAATGATGGATATTGGGCATGAAATGATTAATTTGATGAATTGTTCATAAGATCTATATTGATTTAGGTTACTTGTTTAGTAGGTTCTATAGGTGATTAGTGGTCTTAAAATGACTCATATCTTAGGACCGTCATACTATTAAAGTTGGGGAGTGACAGTTAGTATTAATAAATTATATTATTTATAAATTCATTTACAACTATGAACAATTATAAGCGTGTTTTTATAAAAGAAACTACACAAACACTAATTTATTTCTTATTATTTTTAATACAGAAGTTTACCAAATTTAGATGAATCTGTTTAAACAAATAAAGAAAGATGCAAGAGCAAAAGATTATATATAATTATTAAAATTCTTAATTATTCAATCACTTCATAGCTTCTTAATATCTAGATAAAAAGCTTAAAACACATAATAGATTATTTATTTGTTGGATTACTAGTATCCATTAAGAACGATAAACATCCATATTTATTCATAATCCACTAATAGTAATATATAATAAGTAGTAGATCTTAACCACCTCTAGTAGCTCCGGCACCTGTAGCACCTCCGCCAGTGGCATTACCTCCAGTGGCTGCACCGCCAGTGGCATTATTTCCAGTGGCTGCACCGCCAGTGGCATTACCTCCTGTAGCTCCTCCACCCTTAGCTCCACCTTCAAAAGTATTATCAGTTAAAGAAACATTACCACTAGTCGCGTTTCCTCCAATTCCCGACTCTTTTGTAGCATTTCCACTCGATATATTTATTCCTGCCTTATTTCCTTGTTGTGACATGATTTCACTTGGTAAGGTTTATTTGAATATTGTTTTTTTCCACTTTCTTGTTTTTTCCACTTTCTTCTCATCCTTTACATCCTTATATAGACCAGGAAAAAAGAGCTTGCTTTAATGGAATTTGGAAATACTTTAAATTCAAGTCATGTCATATACGTCATGTGTACACATCACCATGATCATGTCTCATATATATATATATATATATATATATATATATATTAGCGAAGTAGTTCCTTCTTTTTGATATAATTAATTATAAGTATTTTTAAATTAATATTTAATTTTAATAAAAAATATCTATTCAAATATTAGTATGTGTGATCAATTTTAAAACTTATAATTTAATGAACATTAACTCAGTAATTATTTATAAAAGACGATTATTCGATTAATATTTATTTTATTATTAAATGCATTTTAAAAAGTTTTTCTTATTATTTAAAAAATATAAATAAATCATGTAATGCAAAGTACCAAAAAAATAATTGTAAAAAATTATTATAAATAAAATAATAATAGTAACCATAAATATATATTATTAATAGTTAGGTATAAAAACATGCATTAGATTGCTATTATACAATTAATATGAGACGCGTCTTAGAGTGAATGGCAGAGTACAAAAAACTTTATTTTTAATATGTTTTTTTTACCCAATTTTATTTTTAATATGTTCAGACATTGGCAAGGAAATATGTGATAGCAATTTGGCATTGATGAGAAGATTGGTTAAATATAAATATGTGATAGCAAAAGTTTTTGTTTGGAATGTTTAAATGCACTCCAACAACTCATCTTTTCATACTCATAGTGTGAACTCTAATTTGAATTTTATATATGGTATAATTGCAAAAATAAATTCATGAATGTTGTAAAAAGGTTTTATTTCTCAAAAAAAAAAAAAAGCCTTTGTTAACATAATATTATGAGTTCTTAATTACACTTGTTAATATATTTGTATATATTGACCATCTTTAGACTTGATTATAAGTTCTTAATTAGACTTGTTAATATATTTATATATTAGGATTCTATTTAAATTTGATTATGGGTTCCTAATTAGGCTACTATTTTCCTTTTTCTTTCACATTTTTGTGTACATAAATAAGTATTATTTCATTATGTAATAAGATACAGAAATATAATTCCTTCTTTTCTAATAGTCTTATTTTATTTAACTTTAAATATTAAAATAATTTAAGCTCATTTAACTTTAAAATAGTTTAATTTGTTGTTATTCTCTTTTTTTTTAAAGTGATTTCTTCATATCAATTAATAAATATATTACTATTTTCTGACTTTTCTTTTTAAAAGTATTTCTTGATTTTTATATAAGTATACTTACTAAAATAAAATTTTATAAGTATATTTGCTAATTGTTACTTATTAGTTTTAAAATTATTTACATTAGATTCTCGCTTCGTAAAATTTGACATTCCCTTTCATTTTCTTTTAGATTTTTTGACTAATTGTAGTGTCCTTACGCATTTCTTTGTGGATAATACAGTGCTTTGGCTAAAAAGGAGGAGGAAAAAAAAAGACTATAAACAAAAATTATGATTCTTTTACACATTAATAAAGACCATAAAAATTATTTTGAAAGTATTAATATCAATACCTTATAATTATTTTGGTTTATTTTGGATATATCATTAATTAAAGCAAAATTATGTTCTAATTGTTAAATGTTTTCTAGATGAAAATTTTTGAGGATATTATTATTTAATATTTTATTAATTAATTAATCAAAATTAATTATAGGAAAATAATTATGATTTTATTATTAGTTTCACATGAATAATACTATTACTTATTATTGCTTATTGCTATTTTAATTATTAGTGTAAAATATTGTTATTTTATTAATTACTAAATGTGTTATTTATTGTTAGTGTATTATTATTATTGATTTATTAATTATTGTTAATTAAAAAAAAAGAATACACCGTGTATATATAAAAGCAGCAACTGATTGGTTCAAATGAACCAATCAGTGCTATCCTATTGGGATATGTCACAACTCGACTCTAAGAGTCGCGACGGTCATCATAAACTATTCACAACTCGTAGAACTCATTGCTACTATCTATCTAATATAGTATCATGCAATCTGAACCATTCTTATTACAATATGCTCAACATCATAACCTGAATTATACATCTCAACTTAATATTAATATTCATGAACATATAACATATATCAATCTATGACTTTCAATTGCTACGAAGCTGTTAATGATATAGACATTTATATTATACTTTTTGATGAAGAAGCCCACTGTATACTTTCATTTCTATCTTCTATATTTTTCAATCTATAATCTATATCTACAGACAATGTGGTGAACCATCAACTCAACAAGTTTATGGAATGCATGTAGTGCAAGGGCGCACAAATTAATCAATATGTATGTGACAAAAACAATTTAGTACCATAGTTATATCGAAGCACTAATAGGCAAAACTAAACCATCATTCTTATGGTTTCGGGTTTGGTAGAAAACAATAAAAATATTTCAACCGAAATGGCCTTCATTAGTAATTAAGCAATTATCAATGTCAATAGGTTCAATGGTAATATTTAATGATAATATGCCAATGGTAATAATAATAATGGCAATAACAATAGAATAAATAGAATCATGGCAATAATAATGGAATAAAAGCACATTTCACAACTTACATCAATCGCTATATTCATCCAGTAAGTTCAAATATCTCAATTTTGCAAGTTTTTCCAATCATCCTAATTAAATGAGGTTCAATAATTTCTTTGTTACTTATTTCTAAAAATTTACTAAAAATTTGGCAGCATTTTCTTTTAAAATTAATTAATCCTTAAAATAATAAATTTAATTAAGAAATAAATCAAATAGCACATTAATTATGTTAGATAATATCAATAAGCAATTAAGTAATATATTAATTATTATCAAGTAATATTAATAAATAATTAGAACAATATTAAAATTCTAATATATTATTAGATGACAGTAACAAGTAACTATAAAAATAACATATTAATTATTGGATAATTGTAATTAAAATAATATTATAAATTCAATATATTATTAGATAATACTAAAAAGTAGTTAAAATAAATATATTAATTATTATTGAATAATCATATTTTTAATTAATAACTTAAGTATTTATTTACTGAAAAATTACTCAAATATGTATGAAAAATATGAATTGATACTTATATCATACATTAATGTATGTGAAAGTGAGATTTTTATAACCTAAAAAATGAACATTATTGAGGATGTATTTCAGTATGCTCCAGTGAAAAATATTTTTTAATGATTATTTTATTTTACTTGAAAAAAAATCAAAAAAAGAAATTTTAAGTATTGAATTTAATGATGCATGTTCTTTTAATCTCCTTTTTTTTCCTATTACAATGAGTACCATAAAATTTATATATATATATATATATATATATATATATATATATATATATATATATATATATATATATATATATATATATATATATATATATATATATATATATATATATTTATGTTTTTATTTTTTATTTTTTAATTCAGGTAAATTTTAAATTCAGATCTTGACTTCTCCACCATATTATTATTATTATTATTATTATTATTATTATTCACAAAATATCACATGTAATGCATGTATATTAAGTAAATAGTGTATAAAAAATTCTCTCTCTTGCCTACTCAAAGTGAACTATTATTTATCTCAAAATTGACAATTATTGGCAAGATTTATAAAAAAAAAAAATTAATTCAGTAATTAACTCATGATTTAGTGAACATTAACTTAGTAATTATTTATAAAATGTGGTTATTCAATTAATGTTTATTTTATTATTAAGTGTATTTTAAAAAGTTTTTCTTAATATTTTGTACTCTATTATTTGAATTATAAAAAGAATATTATTTATAAAAATATAAATAAATCATGTAATACAAAGTTCAAAAAAAAATAATTGTAAAAAATTATTATAAATAAAATAATAATAATAACAATATATATATATATATATATATATATATATATATATATATATATATATATATATATATATATATATATATATATATATATATTGTTATTATTATTATATAAAATGAATGAATTTAAATTATAAAATAATTAAATAATGAATTTAGTAGTAAAAAGATTATAAATCTGCATGTGATATATAATAAATCTAAATTTTATATCTAATAAATATGATAGTTATATGTGATGAATATAAACTTTAAATCTAATGAATCTCATAATTCAAAATTTAATATTAAATAATGAAAATATAAAGCAATTGAACTGTAAATAAAAATAAAAAACTCAAAATCTTCACACAAACAATATAAAAACTCACAAAAAAAATAAAGATTATGAAAGAAATATGAAGAAAAAAAGACAAACAGTTTCAAGCAAAAAAAAAAAAAAAGAACAAAAAAATCAAAGCAATTTTGAAAAAGAAGAACAATATCGAGCTTCACTAATTCAAAAAAGAAGAGATCGCACATCCACCAGAAAAAGATCAAGTTTCCCTATTTTGTAAAAGAACAGATCTCGTTGTGATCTTTTTTTAAAAATGAAACGATGCGTTTTGATCTAAGACCAGGGTGCTATATGGTCCCGAGTACAAAATATAAATTGCCTGTTAGATTGTTACTACACAATATGACATGCGTCTTAGAGAATGACAGAGTACAAAAAGCTTTTACTTTTAATATGTTCAGACATTGGCAAGAATAATAGTGAATATTGTTGGGCATAACAGGTATAATCAACAAGATAAATACGGAATAATAATAATTAATAAAAATAATATCAGCAATTTAACGTGGTTCACCCTTTAATTTTGGGCTACGTCAATGGGACAAACTCCAAATAAAACTTTCACTATTAGAAATAATAGGTACAAGAAAATTTAAATGAGATCTCACCAAAATAGTAACTCTCACCATGTTTTCCAAAAATACCCTAAAGTATTTTGTCACTATTTTGTCACTCCCCTTTTTAGGAATTATTTCCCAAAACTCTTAAAAACTCTCTCTCTCTTTTTCTTCTCTTACAATGTATGCAAGTGTTGTGTGTGCAATTGTTATGAGCCTTACATGCCCTTGTATAGGCATGCAAGGTGTAATATTTCAATAGATTTAGGCATCGAATTTTGATAAGTCGGTGCCCACCTCCCTTTTTTTTTCTTCTTTTCATATGCATGTGGGTCCCTCCATGTGAGAGGGACACCACAACAAATCTCCCCCTCCCAATCACATGGAGGGTCCATCATTCCTGCAGCCAATTAACAGTATTCAAATGACTCCCTTAGTAGAATCTTTATTAACATATCTAATCCATTCTCTTCCATATGGATCTTCTCAAGCTGTAATAGCTTTTTCTCCAATACATCCTTGATCCAGTTGTCATGACCCAAATTCGAGGCACGTGACCGGCACTAGGGCACTGGAGAGCGTAAGGCTACCAGTATCCACAGTCAGCCTAAACAGTAAACCCCCAATAAAAAAACAAATGATGTATAACATATAATTATAAAATGTTTCAGATGAATTCCCTTGCTACTCCATCTGCCGACAGTTTATTCAATAATCATCATATCACAATAAAAGATTTCCATAATGGTACCATAACAATTTACAATAATAGTAATCAATGTCATAAACATTGTCGGCAAAGAGTTTGACCATACTACATGCCAATAGTTCTGGTAATATCATAATCCAACCCCAATACTATAATTGCAGAATTCTACTATAATATTACAATAACAACATATTGCATGTACTCTGTCGAAGAAGGAGACAGAGACCAACTTGATAAAGTTACAACAGGAGGCTCAACCTATAACCTAAAAAATAGTAAGGAGATAGGGGTGAGCGTCTCAACTCAGTGAATGATACTACTAATATACAGTCCTAGTGAGCTAGATATAAACATGGATACGTGACATGCAATTATGTCATCCAACATCCAATCACAACAAAACATACAAGGATGGAATTCAGTCCATAGAAACCACATTAAAATCAAACTGAGGGAGCCGATCCTTATATAATGGCTCTCTTGATCCAATAATCTGTCTCTTATATCCAATCCAAGGGGCCCGGCAGTCACTGGTCTGTACCACGCAGCCCTGACCCTACTGATAGCGGCCTTGGCGATGAGCAGGCCTGGCCAGCATCCACCAGTCAATAGCTCATCTTCTCAAACTCATCATAACCATGTCATATCCCAAGTTCTAGGTGGTCTCTGTATCATTCTGTCTCCATCCAACATACACAGAGAAATATGCAGCACAATATCCAAGTATCCAACACAATCAAATGGCAAGTAAGCATGCACATATATTCATTTTATGATATAAGCACCAGGATTTAATTATATTCACAAATATACTCAATGCAATGTATGATTAACAGGAAAGTATATTAGAAGTATCACTCACAGTACAAAAGGGTAGAACTGAATATTCACAGACTGTGGCTGGGGCCGGCCGAAGGGACACCAGAACGATCTATACAGTGAAATGAACAAGATTATCAGAGTATGAATATAATGACCAGAAAAATACCTAGTTCCTATCTAGACCGTCTAATCTTTCCTAAAGGCTCAACTCTTTCTAACACACCTCACACCTACTAATTACTAACAGAATGTAATAATATACCACAAGCTCGCACGAACAACAAAAAATGATGCTCACCGTAAAATCACCGAAAAATATGAACGTCGACCGATCATCACAAACTTACTACCAACGGACTCGCCTTAACACATAAAATTTGAAAATATGGTCTATTTCTTTTGGCTCACCAGAATCCACGTTGGCAGTCCGGTCGATCATCGGAATTCGACCAATTTCAACATTATCCAAAATTAGTAATTTATATACCAAATTAAAGCTTAGAGGAAGAGGAGTCCGATGGTACCAAAATCACCTTGAACAGACGACGGAACTGGCCGAAATTTAACTCGGAACTTCCTGTTGGTGGATGGTGCGGCGGCGCGTGCGGCGCATGGCGGCGATCTTCGGTGGACAACTTGGTCAACACCCCAAGAATCGTTCTAGCTGGCGCGTGTCGGACTCCGGCAATCAGACGGTGGTCGGACGACTGACAGTGTGTCCTTCTCTTTCTCTCTCTCTCTCTCTCTCTCTCTCTCTGCTTCTTTCTTACTTCTACTCTCTCTCGCTACCCACTCTCTCTCTATATATATATATACTAACAGTTATAATAATACTAATACTAAACATAATAATAATAATAATAATAATAATAATAATAATAATAATAATAATAATAATAATAATAATAATAATAATAATAATAATAATAATAATAATAATAATAATATGGTTTACCAAACAATTTTACTAAAATAATTTACTAAATTTAAATTCAACATCATAATAATTACTTGGAAGAATTTGCTATAATATAATAAATATTTCCTGTCAATATCACAATATTCCAAAATTTATAATTTATGAAAAATCATGATATTACACCAGTGATATCTCACATCAATATGCTTTGATCTTGAATGAAATGAGGAATTCTTTCCAAGGTGAATAGCGCTCTAGCTATCACAAAATAACTGATATCTGTCTTGGTGCATACCAAGTTCATTTAAGAACTTTTTTAACCATAGCAACTCCTTACATGCTTCTATTCCTACAATAAATTCTGCCTCAGTAGTAGAGAGTGCAACATATTTCTGTAATCTTGATTGCCATGACACAGCTCCCTCTGCAAATGTAATCAGGTAACCTAAAGTAGACTTTCTTGAGTCTACATCCCCAGCCATATTTGCATCTGTGTAGCCTACTAACATAGGCTTTTCTTCTCCAAAGCATAAGCATACTTTGGAAGTGCCATGAAGATACCTAAAAATCCATTTTACTATAGCCTAATGTTCCTTATCAGGATTTGAAAGGAACCAACTCACTACTCCAACAGAGTGAGCAATATATGGCCGTGTACAAACCATGGCATATATCAAACTTCCAACTGCTGAAGTATAAGGAATTTTCTTCATTTCTTCATTTTCTTTGTCTATAGAATCGCTTTGTTCAAAACTTAGTCTAAAGTGATTAGCAAGAGGACAACTAACCGCCTTAGCCTTGTCCGTATTGAACCTCTGAAGTACTTTCTTAATGTACTTCTCTTGTGACAACCATATCTTCTTGGCTCCTTTGTCTCTGATAATCTATATGCCAAGAATTTGCTTTGCTGGTCCCAAGTCTTTCATGGTAAAAGACTTACTCAACTATTGTTTCAAGTTGTTGATTATAGAAATATTCTAGCCAACAATCAACATGCCATCCACATACAGCAAAAGAATGATGAAATCTTCATTTGAGAATTTCTGCACAAAAACACAATGATCTGAAGTAGTCTTCTTGTAACCTTGCTCTCCTATAATAGACTTAAACTTCTTATACCATTGTCTTGGTGCTTGTTTTAAGTCGTACAAGCTTTTCTTCAACTTATAGACATAATCCTCCTTTCCTTTAACTTCAAAACCCTCTGGTTGCTCCATGTAGATTTCCTCTTCTAAATCCCCATGTAGGAAGGCATTTTTCACATCCGTTTGCTTAATCTCCAAATTAAGACTTGCTATTAACCCCAACACAGTACAAATGGATGTCATTTTCACAACAGGTGAAAATGTCTCATCAAAATCAATGCCTTTTCTTTGGTTAAACCCTTTAATAACCAGTTTGCCTTTGAACCTCGAATGGGAATTGTGTTCTTCATGTTTGATTTAGAACACCCATTTATTTTTCAAAACTCTTTTTCCTTTAGGCAACTTCACTAGCTCAAATGTTTTATTCTCATACAGGGACTTCATCTCATCTTGCATGGCTTCAATCCACTTCTTTTTATGTTCATTATCCCTAGCTTCTCCAAAGCTTTTTGGTTCTCCCCCGTTAGTCTGTAACACATACTCATTTGTTGAATATCTAATAGAAGGTTGTCTTCTTCTGTCGCTTCTTCTCAATGGAACTGGAGAAGCAATAGGCACTGGTGGTTGATGATGAACATCATCATCATTTTCATCATCTAATTCATCTTCAGCATTCTCAGCACTAACTTCTATGGGAGCATCATCTTCATCAGGTGGATAATTTTGGTCTTCATCTCTAACCTCTCTTGGCACCGATGTTGGAGGAATTAGTTCCAAATTTGATGAGTCGCTATTGGAATTAGGAACATCTTTCTCCATTTTGTTGATATTTTCAATGGTCTCATCCTCAACAAATACAGCATCACTGCTCTTGACAAGTCTCTTCTCAACCGGATCATAAAATCTATAGCCAAATTGATCTTGACCATAGCCAATAAAGATACACTATCATGTCTTGGCATCAAGCTTGGATCTCTCATCCTTAGGAATATGAATAAACGCTTTATAGCCAAACACCCATCGATGATTATAGGAAATATTATTTCCTGACCAAACCCTCTCCAGGACATCATTCTTGAGAGGGACACAGGTTGAGCGATTCAATACTTATGCAGCTGTCTGAAGAGCTTCACCCTAAAACATCTTAGATAAATTTGCATGTGAGAGTAAACATCTGACTCTCTCCATCAAAGTTCTATTCATCCTCTCAGCTAAGCCATTCAACTGTGGTGTCTTCGGAGGTGTCGTCTGATGTTGAATACTATGCTCTTTATAGTAAGCTTGAAATGGTCCAGTGTATTCTCCACTATTGTCTGTCTGAATGCACTTCAATTTCTTCTCAGTCTATTTCTCAACTGAGGCATGAAATTGTTTGAAGACATTTAACACTTGATCTTTCATCTTTAAGGTATATACCCATGTGTTCCGAGAATGATCATTAATAAAAGTCACAAAGTACTTAGTACCACCAAGTGACTTTGGCATTAATCCACACAAATCTAAGTGTATAAGGTCCACACAAATCTAAGTGTATCAGATCCAACACATTCTTCATTCTGGAAGAAGTGAAAATTTTAAAAGCAACTCTGTTTTGCTTTCCCGCCAAACAATCTGTGCATTTATCTAAATGCACCTGTTGTATCCCAGATAGCACATTTTTCTTGACCAGATAGGTCATCCCCTTCTCACTCATGTGACCCAGTCTCTTATGCTATAAATCAATTGTATCATCTTTCTCTAAAGCATTCACACTATCATTGGAGAGCTTTGCATTCATCACATAGAGTGATAAGTGCTTTTTACCTCCAGCCACCACCAAGGAACCTTTAGTGAGTTTCCATTGACCATTCATGAATGTGTTACAAAAACCTTCATCATCTAGTCTACCTACTGAAATCATATTCAGTCGCATATCTGGAATATACTTCACATTTATGAGGACTAGTCCTATGCCATTCTCCATCTCTAACCAAACATCTCCTCTGCCAATAACTTTTGACAGGCCTTTATTTTCCATCCTAACAACACCAAAGTCTCCAAGTGTGTATGATGAGAAGAATTCTCTACGCGATGTAGCATGGATGATAGCACCACTGTCAATCACCCAACTGGCTTCCTTGGTTACAAGATTGACAAGTTCTTCATCTTGAAGGATGTTGAATTCATTGATAGTAATTGTTGTTTGTTCATTATCGCTGCTGTTATTATGCTTTTTCTCCTTGCCTTTGTTCTTCTCTTTTTTGAACTGTCGGCAAAATGTCTTGATATGTCCCTTCCTTTTGCAGTGATGGCACTCAACATTTGCATATTTATTTGACTTCCCTCTGCTCTTCTCTCTAGATTTTGATCCCTTATATTGGCTTCTCCCTCTAGATTCTGTAACCAGAACTTCTGGCTATGATGAAGAAGTTGAATTCTATAATCTCTGTCTCATCTCTTCATTCAGAATACCACTTTTAACAACCTCCATATTTACCACACCATTAAGTGCAGAATTAGTAATTGAGATCTTCAAAATTTCCCATGACTCTGGTAGAGAGGCTAGCACCATAAGAGCAAGTATTTCATTGTCAAACTTTATACCCATTCCTGACGACTGGTCCATAATCCCTTGCATTTCATTAAGGTGATCTACCACAGAAGTGCCTTCTTGATATTTTACTTGCATCAATTTTGTCAAGTAAAATAATTTTTTGTTGCCAGTTTTAGAAGCATACAGCTCCTCAAGCTTATTCCATAATGTTTTTGCATGAGTCTCATTGCAGATGTGATTGTACACATTATATTTGACAAACTGCAGAATAAAACCACACACTTGCTCATGCTCAAACTTCCACTCTTCATATGATTTGTCTTTGGGTTTATTTATAGTAAACACCAGTAAATGCAATTTCATCACAAATAGGAGATCTTTCATCTTATTTATCTATATGTGATAATTTGTGCCATTTAAGTTAATTATTTTACTTGTCTTTGCCTCCATAACTTCAACACTTGCTACAGGAATCGTATAGGTGAACAATACCGTATATGTGAATAGTACCATATATGTGAACAATACTCATATCTGTGAATAGTTACTATTTTACTATTCACCAAAATTCTAATTGTACAACTGTTTTTGAAACGGATTGCACTAGAAAATTTCTTGGATTTTTCTCTTCTATGCAGTATATTTCTTTTCTCAAAATATCACACTGCACCAGAACGTAATTTTATTCAGTCCCAATAAAATATTTTCTGATATGGAAGATCAGTCTATGCTGCAACCACAGAGCATACTAAGAATATTAATGGGCTGGGATAATCAATCAAGCAGCTCTGATACCACTTATTGGGCACAACGGGTATAATCAACAAGATAAATGCACAATAATAATAATCAATAAAAATAACACCAACAATTTAACATGGTTCACCCTTTAATTTTGGGCTATGTCCACAGGACAAACTCCAAATAAAACTTCCACTATTAGAATAGCAGGTACAAGAGAATTTAAATGAGATCTCATCAAAATAGTAACACTCACCGTGTTTCTCAAAAATATCCCAAAGTATTTTTCTCACTATTTTGTCACTCCTCCTTTTAGGAATTATTTCCCAAAGCTCTCAAAAACTCTCTTTCTCTTTTTCTTCTCTTGCAATTTATGCAAGTGCTGTGTGTGCAATTGTTATGAGCCTTGTATGCCCTTTTATAGGCATGCAAAGAGTAATATTTGAACAGATTTAGGCACTGAATTTTGATAAGTCAGTGCCCACCTCTTTTTTTTTCTTCTTTTCATATGTATGTGGGTTCCTCCATGTGAGAGGGACACGACAACAAATATTGGTTGAAACCAATTTGGCATTGATGAGAAGATTGGTTAAATATAGATATGTGATAGCAAAAGTTTTTGTTGAGAATGGATAAATGCACTCCAACGACTCATCTTTTCATACTCATAGTGTGAACTCTAATTTGAAATTTGTATATGGTAGAATTGATGAAAAAAGGAGAATTGCAAAAAAAAAAATTCATGAATGTTGTAGAAAAGTATTATTTCTCAAAAAAAAAAAAAAAAGAAAAAAGGTTTTAGTTTATTTAACTTTAAATATTAAAATAATTTAAGCTCATTTAATTTGAAAATAGTTTAATTTGTTGTTATTCTCTTATTTTTTTTTGACTAATTATAGTGTCTTTATGCATTTCGACCATGGATAATCTAGTGCTTTGACTAAAAGGAGAAAAAAAAAACAATATATCAACAAAAATTTTGTTCTTTTATAAATTCGCAGAGACCCCAAAATTATTTTGAAAGTACTAATATCAATTATCAATACCTTATAATTATTCATAAAATATATAAGTAGATTGACAATTATAATAACAGCTAATACACTCAATACGTGCTGTGTAGTGATTTCTAATTTGTTATACTAATTATATAATAAGTACTTGAAATTATAATAATTATTCCTTAGTCAAATTTAATTAAATATATATTAAATAATAATTTTATTTTTTCTTATTCTAATTAAATTTATTCTTTTCTTATTTAAATTAAATAAATATAATTATATAAATATATTATTTAATTAATAAATGACTATATTAATTCATTATAAATGTACAATTAGAAAGAATTTAGTGAGGGGCGCTTAAATAAATTTTCTTATTCCTTGCACACATTTATATATATTATAGATAGATATAGATTATAAATTATAAATAGATTATAGATATTACAAATCAAACTCAAATTTAAAAAAAAAATGAAAACTGACAATATTATACTAGCATTACAAATTAAATTAAAACTCAATATAAATAGATGGCAGATTCAAAAATTGAACTCACGACTTATAATAGAATTGCAACTACATTTTCAAATCAAATATGGTTGAATTGATAAATTCATGAATGTAGTAAAAGTGTTTTATTTCCCAAAAAAAAGTTTTAGTTTATTTAACTTTAAATATTAAAATAATTTAAGCTCATTTAAATTTAAAATGGTTTCATATATTGTTATCCTCTTATTTTCTAAGTGATTTATTGATATCGATTAATAAATATATTACTATTTTCTTACTTTTCCTTTTAAAAGTATTTCTTGATTTTTATATAAATATACTTACTAAAATAAAATTTTAAAGTATATTTGTTAGTTATTCGTTTTAACATTATTTGCATTAGATTCATGACTATCAATATAAATTATCAACACAAATTATCGTTCTTTTATAAATTAATGGAGGCCATAAAAATTATTTTAAAAGTATTAATATCAATACCTTATATTTCTTTAGAGAATATTTAAGTAGACTGACAATATATAATAACATTATTTATTATAAATTAAATGCAAACTTAATAGAAATAAAAGACAAATTTATGAATTAAATTCACGACTTTTTGAGACCATCAACTTTTGATCTTATCGTTAGACCAAAGCTGTATTCATAATTGAAATAACCAAGCTATGAGCATTTTTTTCTCAAGTGAACGTATAAAACGTAAGCAGTTTTATGACAAGTTTACATATTTAATCTCCAAAATAGAAATATTTTTATTGAAAAGTACACATGTTTTTAGGAAAATAAAATATTTTCGTCATATATAAGTAATACTCATGTTGAAAAACCATGCTATGAGCATCTTTTCTCATGTGAACATATACATAATTAGGTATAAAAACATGCATTAGATTAAGTTTTTATATAATAAACTCAGGTTCACCTTACACCATAGATTTAAGTTCAAAAGGCATCATTTCATTAATTAAAAAACATGTTGCTTTTTTTTTTAATTTTTAATTAAAATATAAAATTTTAAAAATCAAAACCATTCCTCCATTTTTCATCGTCCTTTTCGTGCAACTGATTCCTCTTAAACCTTAATCTCTCATGTTCCTGTTCTTATTCTTCTTCTTTTTCTTATATTAGTATTAGGTCTTGTAAACGTTCTACTACTCTTTCTTTACCTAGACCTCATGCTTTCAGTTATTCTTTGTATCTGTCTCCCACTTGTTGAGTAGTCCAACTTGATATTATTAGAAACCCTCTTTTAATCAATCTCCTTACTTTGGATTTTACTTGATCAAGTTAACAGAGTTAGTTGTTAATTGATAAAAAAATAAAATAGATAATTTAGTATTGACTTATAATTATGAATTTAATAGTAATATGATGAACTTAAACTTTATATCTAACAAATTTGATAATTATATGTGATAAATCTAAACTTTAAATCTAATGAATCTCATAATTATATGTGAATTACTAAATAATGGAAATTTTAAATATGAGAAATCAATGAAATTAAATTATAGAATAATTAAATAATGAACCTGACAGTAAAAAGATAAAGAATGTGCACGTGATATATGATGAACCTAAACTTTACCTAATGAACCTGAATCTAAACTTTAAATTTGATGAATCTCATAATTATATGTAAAATATTAAATAATAAAAATTTTAAACATGAGGAATGAATGAATTTAAATTATAAAATAATATATCATGAATCTGGCAGTAAAAAGGGGATAAATCTGTATGTAATATATGATAAACCTAAATTTTATATCTAATAAACCTAATAGTTATATATGATGAACCTAAACTTTAAATCTAATGAATTTCATAATTAAAAGTTTAAAATTAAATAATGAAAATACAAAGCAATCGATCTCCAAATAAAAAAAAATCTCAAAATCTTCACACAAACAGTATAAAAACTAAAAAAAAAAAAAAAGAAGATTATGAAAGAAATATGCAGAAGAAGACATAAACAATTTCAAGAAAAAAAAAATCAAAACAATTTCAAAGAAGAAGAAAAAGAAGAAGATTGGGTTTCACTGTTTTGAAAAATAAAAGATCACACATCCACCAGAAAAGAAGAAAAAGATCGAGTTTTATTATTTTGAATAAGAAGAGATCTCATTGTAATCTTTTTTTTTTTTTTAAAAAAAATGAAACAGTGCGTTTTGATTTGGGACCATGGTGCTACATGGTCCCGAGTACAAAATATAAATTGCTCGATAGATTGCTATTATACAATACGACATGCGCTCTTAGAGTGAATGATATAGTACAAAAAACTTTTATTTTTAATATGTTCAGACATAAGGAAAAGAGTGAATATTGGTTGTAACCAATTTGGCAGTTGACACAGCGTAAGCAAAAAGGACAAAGCCAATTTAGAGTTTCAAAGTGTTTTTGTATTATTTGATGATCCCAAAACATGCCAAAAGCAAGAATTTAGATAGGAGCCTGAAATCTTAAGTACAAAACTATAAAAAATGACAAGATTACAATATTATCATAAATAAAAATAAGCAATTAAACAAAATGGACGCTATAAACGGTGTCTAAATTTGAGCTAAATAACAAGATTTATGACATAAATAAAAAGTTTTCATAAATGAAAAAACTGCTATTTTAGGAGTCTAAAAGAAGAAATTTGGCCGAAAAATGACGTTGCTCATCGCCAAAGGTTCGAAACCGTAGTTGGGCCGAACTAGTATTTCTTGTACTTAAACTATTGATTATCACAACGAGTCATGAATGACTCTGAAATAGCCTCCACGTCAGCAATCATGAGAAGATTGGTTAAATATAAATATGTGATAGCAAAAGTTTTTGTTTGGAATGGATAAATGCATTCCAACAACTCATCTTTTCATACTCATAGTGTGAACTCTAATTTTGAAATTTATATATGGTAGAATTGATGAAAAAAGGAGAATTGCAAAAATAAATTCATGAATGTCGCAAAAAAGTTTTATTTCTCAAAAAAAAAAAAGTTTTAGTTTATTTAACTTTAAATATTAAAATAATTTAAGCTCATTTAATTTTAAAATAATTTAATTTATTATTATTCTCTTATTTTTTTTAGTGATTTCCTGATATCAATTAATAAATATATTACTATTTTCTTACTTTTCTTTTTAAAAGTATTTCTTGATTTTTATATAAGTATACTTACTAAAATAAAATTTCATAAGTATATTTGTTAATAGTTACTTATTAGTTTTAACATTATTTACATTAGATTCTCGCTTCCAAAAATTTAACATTCCCTTTCATTTTCTTTTAGATTTTTTGGCTAATTATAGTGTCCTTATGCATTTCTTTGTGAATAATACAGTGCTTTGGCTAAAAAGGAGAAAAAAAAAAAAAAAGACTATAAACGAAAATTATGATTCTTTTACAAATTAATAAAAACCATAAAAATTATTTTGAAAGTATTAATATCAATACCTTATAATTATTCAGAAAATATATAGGTAGATTAACATAATTATAATAAAAGGCAAGATTATAATAACAAATATCAAAACTGACAAGATTGTAATAACATTATAAATAAAAGGCAAATTTAAAAAGTGAACTACAACTTTCCAAGACCATCAACTTTGATTTTATTGTTAGACCAAAGCACTATTCATGGTTAAAATAACCAAATTATTAGCATTTTTTTCTCATGTGAACATATATAACATAAGAAGTTTTATGTGAAGATGTTATTATGACGAGTTCACATCTTATTTAATCTCCAAAATAGACAAGTCATGTCATCTATTATTTATCAAAAATCATCATTTATTGAAAATATACCCATTTTCGTTTTTAGAAAAATAAAAAGTTTTAGTTATATATAAGTAATTCTCATGTTGGCTGCATACTTAAATTTTGATTTTTAATTTTATTTGTACTTTGTGTTTGTATATCGAATAACTAAATATGAAAATATAAAAGTGGGATTAGTATTTTCAGCTAAAATTCAATTGCAAAAAAAGAAAAAAGGGAAAATTGCAGTGTGTATATTAATATCAATTGCAGAAATTAGCTCTAACTAACTAGGAAATGGAAATGCACAAAATTAAATGTTTTGCAGTTCATAATCTAGTTTTAGTTATCACAGTCAATGCTAATCCTCCTTTATCTGCCCAAAAAATAAAATTGTTCAGAATCAAGTGTCATTAGTCCTCCTTTATGGTAATTAATAACAATGACAATGAAGTTGTTGGAAATGAGTAATCAACATCGACGGGAGAAAGGAAAAATGAAAGGCATGGAATTGAGGGGGAGCTAAATAAAAATGGTATGGCTTAGGCCATTTTGGTGGAGGTGAACTGTAATACCTGAAATTTTAATTTTTGGTTTATTTTGGATATATCATTAATTAAAGCAAAATTATGTTCTAATTGTTAAATGTTTTCTAGATGAAAATTTTTAAGGATATTATTATTTAATATTTTATTTATTAATTAATCAAAATTAATTATAGGAAAATAATTATGATTTTATTATTAGTTTCACATGAATAATACTATTAATTATTATTGCTTATTTCTATTTTAATTATTAGTGGAAAATATTGTTATTTTATTAATTACTCATTGAGTTATTTATTGTTCGTGTATTATTATTATTATTGATTTATTAATTATTGTTAATTAAAAAAAAAAGAGAATATATTGTGTATATATAGAGGCAGAAGCTTATTGGTTCAAATGAACCAATCAGTGCTATCCTATTGGGATATGTCACGACTCGACTCTAAGAGTCGCGACGGTCATCATAAACTACCGACAACTCGTAGAACCCATTACTGTTATCTATCTAATATAGTATCATGCAATCTAAACCATTCTTATTACAATATGCTCAACATCATAACTTGAATTACACATCTCAACTTAATATTAATATTCATGAACATATAATAGATATCAATCTATGACTTTCAATTGCTACAGAGCTGCTAATGATATAGACATTTATATTATACTTTTTGATGAAGAAGCCCACTGTATACTTTCATCTCTATATTTTATATTCTTCAATCTATAACCTATATCTTCAGACAATGTGATGAGACATCAACTCAACAAGTTTATGGAGTGCATGCAGTGCAAGGGTGCTTAAATTAATCAATATGTAAGTGGCAGAAACAACTTAGTACCATAATTATATCAAAGTACTAATAGGCAGAACTAAACCATCATGCTTATGGTTTCTGGTTTGGTAGGAAATAATAAAAAAGTCTTATTTTATTTAACTTTAAATATTAAAATAATTTAAGCTCATTTAACTTTAAAATAGTTTAATTTGCTGTTATTCTCTTATTTTTTTAAGTGATTTCTTCGTATCAATTAATAAATATATTACTACTTTCTTACTTTTCTTTTTAAAAGTATTTCTTGATTTTTATATAAGTATACTCACTAAAATAAAATTTTATAAATATATTTGTCAGTTATTACTTATTAGTTTTAACATTATTCGTTGTGGAATTCGGATTAATTTTTACCAATAATAACAAAATTCATCTTGAAAACTATTATTCAGGTGACTAGAGTGAAAACGATTGTACTAAAAATCACCCCAAGGTAGATTTTCAGGAAAGAGTGGTGGGGTCACAATGGTCCTACTTAAAAACCACACTCTTTAGATAGAATTTTTCCAAGACAAGTAATTTTAATAGCATAATAATTTATAACAACTATATCCGATAATAGCTATTAAAATAGACATAAAATAACATAGAGAGAATACTAGAAATTTAACGAGGTTCGGCCAATTTTGCTTACATCCTTAGACACTACTAAAATAATATTTCACTAATTGAAGAAATATTACAAAAGAGAGAGAAAGAATAAAATTCTCTAAATATAAGAGAGGAGGTAATTTTGGGATGATTAACTAAGGGAGGGGAGGAGTCTATTTATTAACTAAGGGAGGGGAGGAGTCTATTTATAAGCTTAGGACTCCTTCCATTTTTCCTAAAATCCCGATGTGGGATTTTGTCAAAACCAACAAATCTTCGCCTTGGCAAATCCCATACAATTTTCTCACAAATCCAATTTTCTGTAGTGTCTGCAAATTTCATCTTTCAATATTTAATAATATTGACCAAGTCTGAACAATGTTTAAACTAGACCGCAATTACTACTTTTGTCATCATATCAGCAGGATTCTCAGTGGTCCAAATCTTCTGGATTATGACTCCACCTTCTTCTAAAATCTCCCATACAAAGTGATATCAAACATCAATGTGCTTCGTCCTTGCATGATAAACCTGGTTCTTTGCTAAATGAATAGCACTCTGACTGTCACAATGCACTTTGATGTGCTTTTGTTCTATTCTCAATTCACCAAGCAACCCTTGAAGCCAAATTGCCTCCTTCACAGTCTTTGAACTACTATATAATCTACCTCTGTAGTAGACAAAGCCACTGTTGACTGTAATACCCCACTGTAGTAGTCAGAATCATAATACCCAACTACATACTGACCTTCTTGCTTATCCTGCTGAAATACCAAACCAACATCTACGGTATTCAGAATATATCGTAGAATCCATTTCACAGCTTGCCAATGCTCTTTTCTAGGATCATGTATATACCTACTCACAACTCCAACTGCCTATGAAATATCAGGCCTCGTACACACCATTGCATCCATCAAGCTACCAACAACACTTGCATATAGTACTTTTGACATGTATTCCCATTCTGCATCATTCTTTAGTGACATGGATGCACTAAGCTTGAAATGAGGAGCACATGGGGTATTAACTAGTTTTGACTTTTCATTCATGCCAAAACGTTTTAGTACCTTCCTTAGATATTCTTTTTAAGACAAACAAAGCCTCTCTAATTTCCTATCTCTTGAAATCTCCATACTGAGAATCTTTTTTTATTCACCAAGATCCGACATCTCAAACTCCCTGTTCAATTAAGTCTTTAATTTCTCAATTTCTATCTGACTCCTGGAGGCTATCAACATATCATCAACATAAAGAAGAAGATATATATAAGATCCATCTTGTAGCTTGTGTAAATACACACAATGATCATATTTGCTTCTTATATACTTCTGCCCTATCATAAACTTATCAAATTGCTTGTACCACTACCTTAGAGATTGCTTCAATCCATACAATGATTTTTCCAATCTACATACCATCTTTTCTTTTCCAACAACTTTGAATCCATCTAGTTGAGTCATGCAGATTTTATCATCCAAGTCTCCATGTAAAAATGCAGTTTTTACATCCATCTGAACTAGTTCCAAATCCAACTGTGCTACCAATGCCAACAAAATTCTAATGGAGGAATGCTTTACAACTAGAGAAAATACTTCATTATAATTAACTCCCTCCGTCTGAGTATAGCCTTTAGCCACCAATCTTGCTTTGTATCGAACATTATCCTTGTTAGGAAATCCATCTTTCTTTGCATATACCCATTTGCACCCAATTGCCTTCTTTCCCTTCAGAAGACTAGCTAGTTTCCATGTCTGATTCCTTTGAAGGGACTGCATTTCTTCATTCATGGCGATCCTCCACTTTTTTTGTTCTAAACTTTGAACTGCTTCATTAAAAGTGGTAGGAACATTATCAATTGCAATTGGTGATGCAAAAGATACCATATCAGCATAGCGAGCAGGTTGTCTAATGATCCTCTTTCCCTTTCTTAATGCAATTGATTCATGTCATTGTGGAGTTTCATGGGTTTGAACTTCTTCTTCATTTATCTCTTCTTCTATCATAGGAGAGTCATCATCGGTTTCTTTATTGGCTAGGACAATTTTGTTACCATCAAACTCCACCTGAGTACCAACTGTCTGTTCTATCTTTTCAAAAGTCACCTTTCTCAGTATGGAAGATTCATCAAAGGTAACATCCTTATTGAAGATTACTTTCTTTGTCTCTAGACACCAAAGACGATAACCTTTTTACACCAGAGGTGATCCCCATAAAGATTGCCTTATTTGCTCTTGGATCTAGCTTTGACTCCTTAATATGATAATATGTAGTAGATCTAAACATATGTAAGGAATCATAATCTGTAGCAGATTTTTCAAACCATTTCTCCAATGGTGTCTTACCACCAATAGCAGTCGATGGTAAACGGTTGACAAAGTGACAAGCATATACCAAAACCTTAGCCCAAAATTCTTTGCCCAACCTAGCATTGGACAATATACACTGAACCTTCTCTAGCAATGTTCGATTCATACGCTCTGCCACCCCATTCTGTTGTGGTATATTTCCAATGGTGAAGTGCCTGAAAATACCTTCATCTTTATAGACTTTCAAAAATGGATCATTTTTGAACTCTCTACCATTATCTGTATGAAGACGTTTGACTTTTCTACCTGTTTGAGTCTTCACCATCTTTTTCCACTTAAGGACAATTCCCAACACCTCATCCTTCGTCTTCATCGTATACACCCAAACTCTTTGGGAAAAATCATCAACAAAGGTAACATAATAGTGTTTTCCTCCCAAAGAAGTTGTCTTGGAAGGCCTCCATATATCTGAATGAACATAATCCAAAATACTCTCAGTATCATGGATTACTGTTCCAAATTTCACCCTTGTCTTTTTCCCTTTGATGCAGTGCTCATAAAAATCCAATTTGCAAGTGCGTGCACCTTTCAATAATCCTTGATCTGTCAGCAATTTCAAGGATTTTTCTCCAGTATGCCCCAAACACATATGCCATAACCTGGTTGCTTCTAACTCCTGATCATTAGTAAAAGTTGTTACTATTGTTGTCCCAACAATTGTACAACCCAAAAAGTAATACACATTCTTTTTTTTTTTCCGGATTCCCTTCATTATCATAAGTGCTTCAGAGATGATCCTCATTATCACATCTTTTGCTCTTATTTCAAAACCTTTTGACTCTAAGCTTCCCATAGAGTTGAGATTTCTCATCAAATCCGGCACATAATGAACACCTGTTAAGGTTCTAATTGATCCATCCTGATACCTCAAGCGAATTGAACTAATCCTATGTGTGTCAAGAGGGGAATTATTTGCTGTGTAGACAACTCCACCTTTTAGTTCTTTAAAATCAAAGAACCATTCTCTATTTGGGGTTATATGGTGGCTACAAGCTGAATCTAGCAACTATGAACTCGAACAGCTAGTTGATGGTGTAGCAACAAATGAGAAGTCTGAATCTGCATCATCATACTCAACTACATTTGACTCTGAGACAGCCATTCCTTTTTTAGGTTTGTCTTTAATCTTTAACTTGGGACAATTTTTCTTCCAATGCCTTTTTTCTCGACAAAATGCACATTCATCTTTACTCAGTCTGGATTTTGACTTTGATCTCCCTCTCTTTCCTTTATTCTGGGTCTGCGAATGGCCTCTAACAATAAGAGTTTATGTTCTACACTTGTATTTGCCTGCTTTTCTTTCTTTCTCAATTTGTAACTATGTAAACCAATAGTTACTTCATTGAGAGACACAACAACCTTCCCATGAAGCAGAGTAGTTTCAAGGTACTCAAACTCATCAGGAAGCGATCCCACTAATATTAGAGCCAGATCTTCATCATTAAAAGTCACGTCCATATTCATCAAATCAGTAACCAAGTGATTAAAGCTGGTAATGTGATCATTCATAGTGATACCAGGTACATAATTAAAGCGGAACAATCTTTTCTTCATATAGAGCTTGTTCTAACTACTTTTCTTTAAGAATTTCTCCTCCAGTGCCTTTCACATTTTATTTGCAGAAGTTTCTTTTGAAAATGCATACTTTTACTCTCTAGAAAGACACGATCGAATTGTACTACATGTCAATCTATTAATAGCCTTCCATTCTTTCTCCTCAACGTCCTCTGGTTTCTCTTCTTTAAGGACAATGTCTAGACCTTGCTGAAAAAGAGTATCTAGAACCTCACTTTGCCACATGCTGAAATGACCGGTGCCATAAAAAATCTCCACTGCAAATCTGACATTTGTTACAGTAGTTCTTGCCAAAATCGACGATGATGAAGATGTAGATGCTTTTGTACTGTTTGCCATTTCTGCTGCAAATTCTATTTAATAGCTGTTAATGCAGAATGCCAATTAGCCTAAGAAAATTTTTTCTGATGTGGAAAATCAGCCTAAGCAGCAACCACAGAGCATAGTAAAATAAACCAAGAGCTCTGATACCAATTATTGTAGAATTTTTTGCGCGATTTCTGCAAGTGCACAGGTCATGAACAAGTAATACAGTAGTGAAATAAATGTCGATCCCACGAGGAAGGGTTGATAAGTACCAAAATTATTGAATATTCTATTATTTAGAGTATCATACAAAAAGTTTTTTGATTTAAATTAAACTAGATATTTAGTGCTATTGCACAGGTAAGTAAAGTGTAAATAATTGAAATAAAAAAATACCTCAAGATAAATTCTCAGGTAAATGGAGGGATCACAGCGGTCTCACTTAAAAACCATTTTCCTAAACAGAATATTATCGAAATAAGTAATTTAGTAGTACAATAATTCACTAAAACTATACCTAACACTAGAATAATTAATTACAAAATTTAAAAAAACTAATTCAATGTATGTAAATCCTAGGATTTAGATTTCATCAATTAATTACCTATGGTGTTCTTATGCTTGCTTGGTTGATTTATTAGAATTAATGATTATATTTTCTCTTAATTATGTGAAGTTCTCTCTCAAGATAAATTACAAGTATTCATATTAACCTTATGTCTACTTTCATGATCATAAGCAATTAACATAAATCCATCAAATTTTATGAAAATCCTTTTAACAATCACAAAGAAGTGTTCTTATCTCTAAGCAACACATACCCTAGGTCTAATAACTTAATTAACTAATATTATGCTTCCACTCTCGCTACTTCACATAATATCTTTGATCAAGTATTCACAAGCATTAAGTCCTAAAATAAAATATTAATTCCAATAATCAAAACACTCAATCAATCAATCATAGAATATCATAAAATAATCAAGAGATTACATCTAAATCCTAGAAAAATAAATCTAGCTTCTCAAAATTAAAAAGGAAGAAACAATTAAATTAACAATAAACATAATAACAACTTATAATTAAATTTAAGAACAGAGTTTAGAAAGAACTTGTTTTGAGATATAATCTTTGATGAACTCAAGCTTCCAAAAACTCCTCCTCTTGATCATATTAATAATAAAACAAATCTACTCTAAGAAAGCATATAGAAATCTCTTTACATCTAATTTTTGCTACTTTGAATTGTGTTTTTGGAGAAGAGAAGTAATGCCTATTTATAGGCAAATTCCATCTTCATTTTTAACCATGTTGCATCATTGATTACATCATTATTTTCATGACATCAACTCTTGTATCATTAATTTCATGACATCATTGCCTGCATCATTTATAAAATGACATCATTGTCTACATCATTTATAAAATGACACCATCGCCTGAGTCATGAAATTACTGCATCATTGTGACATCATTTTGATCTGCAAAAATAAAGTAAAAATAGTAAAAATATATTATAATTTATTTATAAATTGTAGAACTATTTATTTCTAAAAATAAGTAATAATATTATTGCATTCTCGAGAATAGAGCTAAAATTTGAGTTAAAATAAATAAAATAACTCTAAAAATATAGAGTTATCATACCTCCAAACTTAAGTTTTTGCTTGTCCTCAAGCAAGAGAAAATTCGAAACCTAAACTAATCGACTTTCGTAGGAAATTACGATTACATTTAGCGTATGCAACAAGCCTTTAAACCCCTAGGTGTCCCATAGAGGACGAGTTATAGTCTCGTGAGGGCTTCTAGTGGTGATACCCACAAACACCTATAAAACTCTAAATTTTTAACAGTTTATAATAAAATTATCGCAAAAAGGAAAGTTAATCCTCTCATACTTATATTGAATAATTTTTCAAAGACCTCAAGAAATTAATATTTATAAACAACATATCAATAGTATTGCAAGTCAATCTTCTATCTCAGGTTCAAAACAATTCTCATCTTAATCATGCGTTAAATAACCATACATTAAATCAACCGCAAAGAAATTGTTACACTTTAGATAGGCATATACACACTAATATCTTTAAATGCCTCTATGAAAAGATATAAAATAGATTTACAACTCTCATAAACATGTTAATGCAAACAATCTCCACTAATGGAATTCATAAAGCAAGAGAGATCAATAGGTCTTGACTAGGCTTGTAATAGAGTTAACACAATGTATTTTGGTTAAACAAAGAAAAAGCTAAATGAACAAAAGTAAGATAATTATGTCAAGTTTACCAAAGAAAATTAATAGCTCAAATAAGGGGATTATATTAATGAAGGATCCCTTTCATATTAAGCACCATTATTCTTTAATGTTTTCTTCTTTTAAGCCCCCCTCTTCTTCTTCTTCTTCTTTTTCTTCTTCTTTTTTTTTTTTTTACCAACAACATCATTTTAAGGATAAGTAAGAATTACTAACTTTTATTTTATTCAATTTTCTTGCTTTCTCCCAAACTTATTTTAAGCAGAATATGATCTTTTACAATGAATAATACTCATAATTATTAGAGATCCTTATTTTCTTTTAAAACTTTAATAATTCCTTTTTTTTTTATTAGAATGTGAACTTGAAAAAATTATCTCATAAATAGGGTGAAGGGAAACAATTAAGATTAATTAACAAAGAAAGAAAGCTAAAATTAACAAGGCACAAAGGGGTAAACTAGGAAAAAAAATTAAAATAAGGGTGGATATAAGTAATAGGCTAAACAAACAATGCCTAAATCATATCTCTCTTTCAAAATGAATTTAAAATTTCGCCTTAAAAGTTTGCAAAAACATGTTCTAAGATAGGTGAGGCAAATGAAGATAAAAAAATATATAGAAGCCTTCTTTAAGTAAGCATACACAATTTCAATGCAATCAATATAATACAAAGCAAAGTAAAACATAATCTTAATAAAAGTTAATTTCTTACCCAAATAATTGCTCAACCTGAAATACTTTAATAAATTGTCTATAAATACCAATTATCATCAATCATTGGCCTTCATCAAATTATTTAATATAAAATATTTTATCAATAAAAGAGTAAAAATTTTAAATTTATTCATCAAAACACAAAAGAAATGACCAAAAACTAAACCTCTCCCAAACTTGCAATTGACATTGTCCTCAATGTCCAAAAAAACAAACCAAAAGAAAGAAAATACTCCCTCTTGTACAAAAGTGGATTCCAAATTATAAGCAGGACGTGCATTCCACTTCCTTATTTCCTATAAAATATCATGAAACAATACTAAAAGCAAGCACGAGAAACTAATCACACAAAAAGAAAACATCAATTTTTTTTTTGTATTTTTTGTATTTTTTTAATTTTTTATTTTGGAAACTAGAAAAAGAAAAGAAAAAAAAATACAGATAAGTATCAAGAGCATAAAAAGTACTCTTTACTCTGCCATCTTGTATAAACAACTCTTCAGTTAGTTAGTTAGTTGTTTTTTTTTTAAAAGGAAAATCACATAAATTTAAGATGCGTATCAAGAGCACAAAAGTAACTCTTTACTCAACATCTTATATTTAGTGAATTGGATCTAAAATTTCACTTGATAAGGTATAACAGAAAATACACACATAAAAAAAATGCGATAAAAAACAACAAAAGTTAGGAAGTTACAACCGGAGATTCAGATCTAGTCCTTGCTTCTTACTGCTACTGGCCTTGGGGTGCCAAACTACCTATGCCATTAATGGATTAGGTTTGGATTTAAAGTTTTGCAGTTGATCAATCAATTGATCAATAATTGAAGCAGAGACTAGGATGCGTCGACTCGCTAGTGTCATAAAACCCTGTTCCACAGCATGATAGAGGAAAGATAACAAACCATTATAAAAACCATCAACATTAAGTAATCCCAATGGCTTCTAAAGAATAGTTAATTGGGTCCAAGATGCAATGGTGAAGATATCTTCAAATGTTTCTAAACCACCAAGTAATGCAATAAAAACATCACCATTGAGATTCATGTATGGCATTCGTTCGTACATGCTCATGATTTGTAACTCATTACCTATAGTTTCACCAGTGATATGTTTATTTCGAGCCAAAGCCTTTAGAACTATTCCTAGGATTTTGCTACCTCTAATATATGTAGAACTTGCAACACAACCCCTTAACCCTAAACTACCTCGCTCAAACACCAAATCAATTTTTCGTTCAACTAAAATCCTATCAAGTTCATTAGCTGCTATCAAGTACTCTCTTTTCTTGCCAGAGTTTAGACTACAAAAGACACAAATAGTTTTGAATTTACATGTTGAGGGTTCTACCATTTTCTCTCATAGATCTCTCAAAAGGATTGTGTGCATATTGACAATAATGAATGTGCATATAAAGAAACTAGAAGAGTAAAAGAATAGTTCAATGGGATAAAATAATTATTGATAGAAAAACAAAAATAATAATAAAAGCAAAAATAATTAATGCTATGTGTATAAATGTCAAAAAAAAAACATTGAAAAACTAAAAGCAAAGATTAAAAGACTAAAAAGTTGTCGACAGTAGAAAAATCTACAGTAAAATAAAATTTGGGTGCTAAAAAGTCAAAAAGTACTGCAAGATGTAGAAAAATTATGCATCGAAAAATAAAAAAGTTAGTAATACACCTGATTATGAACAGTAGTTGTGATTTTGGCTCATATCTTCCTCTGGTTTTATGTCCAATAATGCCTTAAACGCTTTCTATGAGTCGAGGATAGGCTTCTCATTCAGTTTTCTTATTAACTGGCAAACAGGGTCTTTTAACATCAGATTTCCTAAACTGTACCGTTGCTTCTCTTCTTTGAATAGTTCCCATAAATCTAAAAGAGCACGTTGAACTTGTCCACAAGGATACGTCTCAAGAGTCTATAGGATATTATCCAAAGACTCCTCACACACTCCATCCTTTATGAATTTAATTTTGTCTTCTCGATTTATGGATGCAAATCTAATGTTTCTACAATGTGTACTGCAATTCCATCTTGCATATTTGTAGCAAACTCCCATTCTCTTCTTTGAGTAAGAACTTCTCCCCGTACCTGGTAAACATTTAATAAATGAGTCATCAAGCTCACCTGCCAATCGTACTTTGGCTTCTATGATCCAGTGAATATCCTCGGGAAGATTCAAACGCCTAAATGCCTTCATTCTTTCTAGTATGCATTCATCAATTTTCCTGAGTACATCTTGGGGAAGAGTTAGAAACCTGTTTGTAAGTGCTGCAAGAGATGCTTCCATATCTAATTAACTTAGTTAAGAAAATGAAAGAGAAAATTTACAACGAAACAACTAAACAGAAATAAAAGAAACCTAATAAAGAGAAAACTTGGGTTTCCTTTTAATAAGCTATTTAATAACTCACAAATAACACTAAAGCAAAATTAAAATAGAATGAAACAAACAAAAGAACAAAAGAAATTAAAAAGAAGTAAAAAAGTTAGAAATTTGGGTTGCCTCCCAAAAGCGCTTAATTTATAGTTTTTAGCTTAACTATAGCTAGATCTTCATCAAGGAGGATAATACACAAAGTATATCATCTCAATAATTGTGGAAAGATAGACTTTTGCCAATTTTAATGAGTCCAGCTAGCTTGATTTGAACTTGTCCAAGTCATGCAATGAAGTTTGTTCTTAAAAGAGACTAAAACTACAGTACTTATCTTCTCACCTAAAAACATTAAAAATAACAAACCAAACACATAAAGAGGAATTAAAAATTTTGAAAGTAAATAATAAAATAAACAATAAAATCAAATAACTTGGGTTGCCTCCCAAGAAGCACTTCTTTAATGTTGTATTAGCTGGACATTAATGTTATCTATCTTCATCCATGGGCCTGGAGGTTTCATCATGTTGTTTGCCTTTATATTTCAGAATGAAGAGTAATCTACAAAGATTGTGGCTCTCACTGCTCTTCCACTTCATCATAAATCGTAAAAGATGTATCTTTATCATTTTATGGCTTAGAAACTTCAATTTGATCTTGCCAGGCACATGATCATACAAATTTATCCATAGACTTGTTAATTTTTTAGCTTTGGAATTCAGAAAATTCTGCACTTTATCTGCATCCACCTCTTGCAACTTTGAGATGCTCCACCCAAATTCTCTTATCTTTTTCTCCATAATCTCCACGAAACCAAGTTCCCTCTCTAAACAAGGCTTGGAAGATACAAGCACTGGCCAAATACTTGATTCTCCCACAATTGAGCAAATAGAGAAAGATGATAACGGTGTAAGATTAGTTATGGGATGGCTATCAACTGATGGAATTTGAGGTAATGGATGGGTGGGTGTTTGGATTAGGGTGAAAATTTGGATTGAGATGGAAGGTAAAGATATTGGAATATTGGAAGAGATCGGGCTTTCCAAATCCAGTGTTTCATTCTCGTGGTTCTCATGTATTTTGCTCTCCACACTAAAGAACTCATCAATACTTCTATTAACCATCTCATCATCAGAAAAGAAGTCATCTTCACGGATCATTGACTATTCAAAATATGAAATGGTCTCTCTAGTATTTTGTACTTCTTTCTCTTTCAATTTTTCAATATAGGACTGCTTAATTGAATCATCATCTTCATAGTATCCCATATGCCTTACATCACCATTATCCTCACCATACTTGTCTTCTAATGAGACATCATCCCTTAAACATTTTGGCATGCTCTGTTCTAATGTGTCCACTTCAGTGTGAATTAGGAAGTTGCCTTGATTTGACTCCACCTAACTGACCATCACTCCAATTTTCTCTTCAATTCTTTTACAGCTGTTAGTCAATTCATTGTCTTTGGCATCTAATCTGTCTTTCTCTTCCCAATTCTGACACGTTTTCTCTATGGATTCCAAAAATTTTTCTAATGTAAGCTCAAGGGATGACTTTTCCTCTTTGTATGGCATACCCTCATCATAAGTGGAATTTATGAACCTCTCTAATGTAAGTTCAAGGGATGACTTCTCTTCACTTAGTGGTATACCTTGTCTTTCATTCCACCCATAATTGTTTTGGAAGTTAGGTTGATAATAATATCCTTGGTCATAATACTGACTTCCGTTGTAACCCTATTTCAGACTTGGATAAGAAGTCCAATGCTGAAAATTGTTAAAATCCATGAACAAAATCTACAAACACAACTAAAAAAAATAGTAATAAAAAGAATTAAAAACATAAAATGTCTAAATTAATAGAATATATCAAATCAATTAATATGGTCAAAAGTTGCCTTCCCCGGCAACGGTGCCAAAAACTTGTTGCGTGATTTCTGCAAGTGCACAGGTCATGAACAAGTAATACAGTAGTGAAATAAGTGTCAATCCCACGAGGAAGAGTTGACAAGTACCAAAATTATTGAATATTCTATTATTTAGAGTATCATACGAAAGTCTTTTGATTTAAATTAAACTAGATATTTAGTACTATTGCACAGGTAAGTAAAGTATAAATAATTGAACTAAAAAAATCACCTCAAGATAAATTTCTAGGTAAGTAGAGGAGTCACAGCAGTCCCACTTAAAAATTACTTTCCTAGACAGAATATTATCAAGATAAGTAATTTAATAGTACAATAATTCACTAAAACTATACCCAACACTAGAATAATTAATTACAAAATTTAAAAAAACTAATTCAATGTATGTAAATCCTAGGATTTATATTTCATCAATTAATTACCTATGGTGTTCTTATGCTTGCTTGGTTGTTTTAATTTTATTAGAATTAATGATTAGATTTTCTCTTAATTATGAGAAGTTCTCTCTCGAGATAAATCACAAGTATTCATGTTAACCTTATATTTACTTTCGTGATCACAAGCAATTAATATAAACCCATTAAATTTTATGAAAATTCTTTTAACAATCACAAAGAAGTGTTCTTATATCTAAGCAACACATACTTGAGGTCTAATATCTTAATGAACTAATATTATGCTTCCACTCTTGCTACTTTACATAATATCTTTAAACATGTAAATAGTGATCTAGTATTCACAAGTATTAAGTCCTAAAATAAAATATTAATTCTAATAATCAAAACACTCAATCAATCAATCATAGAACACCATAAAATAATTAACATATTACATCTAAATCCTAGAAAAATAAATCTAGCTACTCATAGTTAAAAAGGAAGAAAAAATTAAATTAACAATAAACATAATAACAACTTATAATTAAATTTAAGAATAGAGTTTAGAAAGAACTTATTTTGGGATGCAATCTTTGATAAACTCAAGCTTCGAAAAATTTCTCATCTTGATCAAAATAACAATAAAACAAATCTACTCTAAGAAATCATATGAAAATCTCTCTACATCTAATTTTTGCTACTTTGAATTGTGTTTTTGGAGAAGAGAGGTGATGGCTATTTATAAGCAAATTTCATCTTCATTTTCAACCATATTGCATCATTGATTACATCATTATTTTCATGACATCATCTCTTGCATCATTAATTTCATGACATCATTGCCTGCATCATTTATAAAATGACATCATTGTCTGCATAATTTATAAAATGATATCATCGTCTGAGTCATGACATTACTACATCATTGTAAAATCATTTTGATCTGCAAAAATAAAGTAAAAATACCAAAAATATATTATAATTTATTTATAAATTGTACAACTATTTATTTCTAAAAATAAGTAATAATATTATTGCATTATTGAGAACAGAGCTAAAATTTGAGTTAAAATAAATAAAATAACTCTAAAAATGTAGAGTTATTAGAATTTGGGTTAATTTCCACCAATAATAATAAAATTTACGTTGAGAACTATTATCCAGGTGACTAGAGTGAAAACGATTGTATTAAAAATCACCCCAAGATAGATTCTGAGGAAATAGTGGTGGGGTCACAATAGTCCCACTTAAAAATCACACTCCTTAGACAAAATTTTACTAAGACAAATAATTTTAATAGTACAATAATTTATAACAATTTTACCCAACAATAGCTATTAAAATAGATATAAAATAACATAAAGACAACACCAGAAATTTAACGAGGTTTGGCTAATTTTGCCTATATCCTCGGATACTATCAAAATAATATTTCACTAATTAAAGGAATATTACAAAAGAGAGAGAGAAAGAATAAAATTGTCTAAATATAAAAAGAGGAGGCAATTTTGGGATGATTAACTAAGGGAAAGGAGAAGTCTATTTATAAGCTTAGAACTTCTCCCATTTTTCCTAAAATCTTGATGTGAGATTTTGTCAAAACTAACATTATTTACATTAGGTTCTTGCCTCCTAAAATTTGAGTTTTGGATTCATCTGTTCACGCTCCCTTTCATTTTTTTTTTCAGATTTTTGACTAATTATGGCGTCTTTATGCATTTATAATACAGTTCTTTGACTAAAAAGGAAAAAAAAAACTATATATCACCAAAAATTTTCGTTCTTTTATAATTCGTGAAGAACCCAAAATTATTTTGAAAGTATTAATATCAATTATCAATACCTTATAATTATTCATAAAATATATAAGTAGATTGACAATTATAATGACAACTAGTATTGTAGTATACTCAATACGTGCTATGCAGTGATTTCTAATTTATTATACTAATTAAATAATAAATACTTGAAATTATAATAATTATTTCCTAGTCAAATTTAATTAAATATATATTAAATAATAATTTTATTTTTTCTTATCCTAATTAAATTTATTCTTTTCTTATTTAAGTTAAATAAATATAATTAGATAATTATATTATTTATTAATAAATAACCATATTAACCCATTATAAATGCATAATTAGAAAGAATTTAGTAAGAGGCGCTTAAATAAATTTTCTTACTCCCTACACACATTTATATAAACTAGTTTTTTTTTTTCACAACTAATATTAAACACGTGATTTAATTTATTTTAAAATTTTTTTAAATAAAGAGAATTAGTTATATTGTTGTTCAAAAAAAGAGAATTAATTGTATGAAATTAAAAAATAATAATAAATATAAATTTATTTATTTATTAATAAATAATAGAAAAAACAACACTCATCCAATACGATAAAAAAATTAGAAATTAAATAAGATTTACACAAACTTAATATTAACATCAAAAAACAAGTAAGATATTTTTCTCATATGCTATGAGTATATATCTTAATAAGATATAAAGTTTAAAAAATTAATTACTTATGTAAATAATTATAAGTGAAGATATATAACAATTTTTTATAAGTTTACAAAAATAATTTACATAAATAATTATTATCTATTTTAATCCAAAAAAAATACTCTAATAAAATTATATGTTTTAAATTAAATTAAATTTAAAAGCTAAAAGTTTGTAATAAAATGCATTTATTTATTTAAGATATTTTTTATGGATGTTCACTTAATATGTAAATTTTAAATTTAAAAGTCCGTTTTTTGTTAAAATAATTATTGTGTTTTGTGAAGGTTATTATTGTCCAAAAATGTTTTCCCTAGTTAGCCACTTTTATATATAGTATAGATATAGATATAGATATAGATAGATATAGATTATAAATTATAAACACTACAAAAATCCACTGATTTATAGATTTAAAAATCTATCAGTAATAATTAAAAATCCATCAGTATATGAATTTACCGACAGATTAAGGACGGAAAAAATCTGTCGTTAAAACAATTGTCAGTAAATTATCAATGAAGGAAAAATATTCGGTCAGTAAATTTATTGACGAAATTCGGTCAGTATTTTATGGAAAATGGTCGATAATTTTGTTCGAAAAAAGATCACAAATATTAATATTATGTCAGCAATCCGTCACTAAAAACCAAAATTCGTCAGTAATTGATCAGTAATCCATCATTAAAATATAATTAAATAATATTTTTGATCAGTAATTCATCAGTAATTTTCAGTTAAAAATAATATTTTAATTTTATGGTCAATAATCTATCAGTAAAAGAACTAAAAAAATAATATTTTATAACAAAACAGTCGATAATCTATCAGTAATTTTTAGTCAAAAATAATATTTTAATATAATGGTCAATAATCCGTCAGTAAAATAACTAAAAAAATAATATTTTATGATGAAACGGTCTGTAATCTGTCAATAATTTTTAGTAAAAAATAATATTTTAATTTCACAATCAATAATCCGTCAGTAAAATAAGCATAAAAAATATTATTTTATGTAAAATAGTCGGTAATCCATCAGTAATGTATAAAAATAATAATTTACTAATCTTTTCAGTTAGTAATCCGTCAGTAAATTGGAAAATAATTTTTAATAAATTTTTTATTATTTAATAAATTAATTTTATATAATATATATTAGTTAGAAAATTATAAATTAATATATAATGTGAATGTAAAATTTTTTCATTCCATAAAATGTAATATTATTTATAAAAAATATAATATACTGTATACTATATAAATATTACAAATAACTAAATTAAGAAAATAACTAATCATGCTCTTAAGCATCATCCTCCTTGTAGCATTCGGCATGATGCTAGCCATGCTCCGAATCTACTATATATGCATTAACATCAGCAATAAAAGCATATTCAACTGAAGTGTGCTGATCAGAAATAGTAAAAGCCGGTGGTGGAATAGGTGGAGGAGCAGCACCACCAACAAAATACCTAGAGAAGAATTGCTACATTTGCAGCTTGACCTGCTAGCGGATCTACTCCTGGACTGTCTGCTACATCTCATGCTGCATCTCCTCCTGCATCCGAGCTACTCGCCTATTGATCTCATACTACATATACTCAGCCGTAGCTGGCAGTGACGGTGGTGGAGCTAAGGAAGAACTGGCTCCGGAATATCCAAATGAGAGATCCATCGAACCCATCCCCTAGACTTATCCCTTCTCCTGGCCCCCAACAGCTTTGAAGTATAGCTCAAACTCATCTACATGAGTTGGCTCAGCGGATCTAGGATCCAAAGGGCATACGCCTATAAGTTTGAAAATACTCTTTTTACTGGAATCTCGTTATATCAGAGATGGTGAAAATACTCTTTTTTAAGAAAGCTGCAATTCTGTACAAGAACTTCCTCTATGACGTCAAGAAAAAGGGGAAGAGAGAGATGTGGATCCCTCAGGAGACATAGGATGCTTGGGAGAAATACTGGGATTCTTTAGAGCATAAACAGCTATGCCATAATGCATCCATGAACAGAAAGTTAGAAAAAGGTGGTCCAGCAAGTGGACCATTTAAGCATACTAGAAGGTCTGTCCCTACTGTGGAGCATGCCAGGAAATTAGTAAGATATCAATTTTTTTTTATAATAAGTAATTCAATTTTTATAATTTTTTTTTTATAATAGTTTTTGTATTCTAAAAAATTAGAATTTTTTTCATATTTGAGAACTCAAAAATATTATTGTTGGAAAGAAAACTATATTACATTCATATAAGAGTATTTTCACAAATTAATTGAAATATTTTATTTAAATTATATTTCCTGCAAAAATTCAACAATAAATGTATTAAATAATTTTTTTTCACCAACACTATATTAAATAAAAGGTACCATTCCTAAGATATGTTATTTAATCCAGCCAAAGTTAGATGCAAATAAAAAAATAAAATATTTCATAAAGGCAAAGCTGAGTTACGAAATTAAGAAATTGGTAAGATGTCAATTTTTTTTTATATTAAGTAATTAAATCATACGTACTTTAAAAATTCATTTATTTTTTAAGTTGTTAATTTCATAATTTTTTTATTTACTAAATATGGGATGATATTTTTAATTTTTAACAAAGAAATGATCTTAGTCGAGACCCTACTCACGAGGAGATCTTCATCTGCATCCATACGAGGAAGGAAGACCGATAGACCTTTGTCGACTAGTGCTCCCAGTGGATTCATATAAGTTTTAATTAGCAATTTTCTATTAAAGTACATTAAAAATTTTAAATGCTAACTACTATTATATTGAAAATAGGAGGATCTCATAAACCTTCACGAGTAAATGTCCCAGCCGGCTGAGTAGCAGGTGCATTGCATATCCAAAGGGCATACGCCTATAAGCGAACGTACCATAAGGAAATGTGAAAGTGGTCTTGTCTTGGTCTTCAGGAGAGACGAAAATTTGATTGTACTCCGAATACCCATCTAGGAAGCAATAGTGAGTATGGCTTACAATTCGCTTCAACATCTGATCAATGAATGGGAGATGTGAGGCCTCACTCGAGGACCGGTTCGATCTACCGAGGAATCGAAATGCTCTTCAGGAGAAACTCTATGATTGGAACTCACTATGAGTTCAAAAAATTGATTTTTCTAATTTGGAAGTTGTGAAAGTGAGTCGCTACTTTAATTTACTTATTTTAATTGGGAAAATTAAAGAAAATTAAAGAAAACCCAATATAATTGACTCCACAAAATATTTGATTCATCCCAATGGAAAATCCACTAATAAGTGAGTGACCAAAGAGGGCTCGAGGATCAGGTTTTGGTAATTACACTATTGAGAAAATATAATTTTCGTTAGTTTGGCTAAAAATTGCAAAATAACTCTTAAAAAATGAATTTTCGTATATGTATGAACAGGAATAGAATGATGCATGAAACAGATATATATGATAAGATGGAATGATAATTATAGATAAATAAGCAAAAATAAATCATATTTAATTATTACAAAGTCAAAACGATTGAAATAAAGAACATCTTTCTTCTAGCCCTTATGGGTACTAGAAAAAGCACACATTTCTCAACTATACTAAAGAAATGAAAGTACAGATTTGGAAATAAATAACAAATAAAAAGGAAAGAAGTTATTAAAAATGATTTTGGGGTTAATGCCTTAGAGACGGTAGCCTACGTATCCTATAGAATAGGAATCAAACCCCACGCAGTTTTTCCTTCTTGCGAAAGAGAGGTTCTGGAAAGAAGTGTTGGTTTGTTTATTAATTTAATTATGATTCTTAAATTAACAATTTTTAGATCTTTTCTATTTTAGACCTAAAGAGAATTCTAGATTTGAGTTTAGAATTTTGAAAATGGACAAAAGGAATTATACCTGTACATCCCTTGATTTTCGGATGAATAGGGCGAGCTTAACTCCGGATCTAAGCTCCACTTTGGATTTAAGACCTTGAAGTTGAACCTTAAACAGCGAAAGGTTAGCAAAATAGCGTAATGAATGTAAATTAAAAAGAAAATGAAACAACAGCTTTTGTATCAAATTTCAAGCAGAACTTAAGCATAATAAGCAGAGCAATATAGGAGAGTTTCTGCCTTTGAATTCCCCCCAAATGAGCTAGAATGAGGCTCTATTTATAGAGCTGTTGAAGAAGGTGCCGACGACATCGGCGGCGACACCAACAGCCGTCGGCATGCCGGGCGTGTCACCCAAAGCGGTGGCGCACCGCCAAATAGCTGGTCCAACCTATTTTTGCTCATTTTTTGTTATTTCTAGTCTGTTTCAGATTTGATTTGAGCCCGGTTTGATTCTATGAGTTTGTGACTAAAAAGTAGTTGACTAGAGGTGAAAGATTCAGGAAATTTATTTTTCAACGGGGCACTGCCCCCTTGACCCTTGCCCACTAACCGGCTAGCAGGACTGCTATATACGCAGCGCACTATTCTTAGTAGGTGTCAAGCTGCAGTAGGATCATAAGGGTACAATTTTGAGGGTTCATAGCTGCCCCCTCATCAGAATTGGCTTTAAGCAGAAGGCGATTCTGATGACAGTGAACCCTAGAAAAAGATGCCATGTCAGACTTTGGGCTTATGCAACATCAGATTTTTTGGCTTATATTTTCTTTTGCCATGTCAGATTCTAGGCTATGCCATGTCAGAACCTGGGCTATACCCTATTAGACTCTAGGCTTGTGATATCTGCTTGTGCTTATCATGCATGAGGACATTCATGCTTTGTGCAAACTGAACCTTATGAAGAAGGACAAACATGGTATAAAGATATGAACCTTTTAAGAGAGGGCCCATAGGATAAATGAGGTTTTATCAATGGCTATTAGTTTGACCTTGGCATTGGATGTGAGAACGGTCATGGTGATCTTCAATTAAGGCTATATATTTAGCCTAATTATTGGAGATAAAGATGATTTGGTGAATTTTAATCAAGGCTATTTGTTCTACCTAGACTTTGAGAATTGGAGATTTGGTCCACCTAGGGAATTCAAATTGGTTTAGCAAGGCCACTTGTTTGGCCCTACTATTGGGGAGATTATGATCAAAGTTATCTGTTTGGCTTTGATGTTTGGGAAGATTGGGATCAAAGCTATCTGTTTGGCTTTGGTGGTTAGGAGGATTAAGGTCAAAGCTATCTGTTCGACCTTGATGTTAGAAGGATTAGGATCAAAGCTATCTATTTGGCTTTAATGTTGGGAGGAATAGGATCAAAGCTATTTGTTCAGCCTTGATGTTGGAAAAGTTAGAATCAAAGCTATCTGTTTGGCTTTGGTGTTAAAAGGATTAGGATCAAAGCTATCTGTTCAGCTTTGGTGTTGGGAGGAATAGGATCAAAGCTATTTGTTTGGCCTTGATGTCAAGAGGAATAAGAACAAAGCTATTTGTTTGGCCTTGATGTTAGAAAAGCTAGAATCAAAGCTATCTGTTCGGCTTTAGTGTTAAAAGGATTGGGATCAAAGCTATCTATTCGGTTTTGGTGTTAGAAGGATTGGGATCAAAGCTATCTGTTCGGTTTTGGTATTAGATTTAGAGAAGGTTATTTCTCTAAAAAATGAAGGGTGTGGGAATGTCAATATGGGTGGCTCAACTTGGTTTGCCCATTGAAAGTTACGGTTAAGGATTAGTCCTTGTAAGGAAAGGTCTTAGCTAAGGAGGGTGGGTCTGGTTAGGAAATCCATTTGAAAGGCTTAGTCTAATTTTGCCATAAAGGAGATTATAGGCTTCATAAATGAAGGCCTTTTGGGAGTGGGCTTCATGGTGAAGGCTTTTGGGTTTGGGCTTCTTCATGAAGGCTTTTGGTTTTGGGCTTCATGACGAAGGCTTTTGGACCTGGGCTTTATGGCGAAGGCTTTTGGATCTGGGCTTCATGGTGAAGGCTTTTCGATCTAGGCTTCTTGGTGAAGGCTTTTGGTTTTAGGCTTTATAGCGAAGGCTTTTTAAATTTAGGCTTCTTGATGAAGGCTTTTGGTTTAGGCTTCTTGATGAAGGCTTTTTGGTTTTGGGCTTCATGACGAAGGCTTTTGGGAGATATGCCTCGACTTCTGGTTTTGCCAAGGAAACTAGATCTAAAGATGATAAGCCCTCATAGACTTGGGAATTTTGGTTCTACTCATTTTGAGATTATGCCAAGGAATGGGTGGTATGTGGTATAATTTGCCAATGAGGCTTGGGATGGAACAATATGATTTCATAAAATTCAAGAATGGTTTGAAGGTAGACTGAAACTTCTAAAAAGAATCATGGAGGTTGTATGATGTTGCTTTTTGTAGCATGAATCATGGAAAAGAACAAGTCAAGCTTTTCTTGTTGTTTGAGATTGAAGAGACTCTTAGAGTGACACTTAATTGGTTTGACTTTATGTAAACTGGCTGAAACAAAAAGCCCTTAGGATTTGGTTAAAGGGCTAATAGAAGAAGACAAACTTGGGGATCATGTTCCCAACTATGAAGGATTGTCCCTTAGCTCTTTAAACTAAGCAATAGGACAAATTGACAATAGATGATAATGTTCTTGGGAAGACATGCCCCCATTGTAGGACAAGAATAAAGAAGATAGAATATCCTTAGAAAATGAACCTCTAGTGAGGAAGGATGACTTTGGAGACATGAGATGAGATAGATTGATTGAAGATGATTTGACAACTTTGGACATGAGGGAAAAAGACTTGGATGAGCTTTCTCTCTCTCTCTCTCTCTTTTAGATTTTCAACTTAGCGAGCTTGGATTAATGAAAAACATTCCACCATGTTTTACTGTTTTTCTTTGAGGGGTCTGACCTTTGAATTTTGGATTTGACAAAGTTTTTCTTTAAACTTATTGCCCTTGTCAAGGTGTATTGTTTGATTATCTGATGTGCAATAGGTAATTTCATTTGATTTGCTCTTTATGCTTCAATTGTTTTGATCTCCTTTGATTAAGAGTTGGTGAAGCGATTGTTGAGAGAATGAGTACACCTCAAATTCTGATATATACTGATTGTGGTGGGTTTAATTGATCGCTCGTCCATATCTTTTTTTCCTTTTTTTTTCTTTTTCTCTTTTTTTTATTATTTTTTATGGCTCATCCATGTAAGACTAAACAAGGAAGGCAAAAAGAAAATGTATGTGCATTTCTATAAAGGAAACTTTATTACAAGATGACAAAAAGACTGTTATGGTTGACGAAAATAAAGAAAAAATAAGACGATAGACTCAGACTCATATTTGGACTCAGACTTTAAGATTTAGACTTTGACTCAGGTTTAGACTTGGAATTCAATCTTAGATAGGTTAGATTAGCTAAAGTTGAACTACTCCATGACATGCCTTCTAGGGCTGAGATAAGGTGAGGTTGAGTTAGCACTAGATTCCTCATCATTATTCAGGTTGGTAGTGGGGAATTCAGCTTGAAATGATATACTTTAGATGCAATCTTCAACTTTTGATGCAGTTGCAACCAAAGCTCTAAAGGTGGGTAGGTATTGAGTTAACAAGTGGGCTTTGTAGGCAGGAAGTAGATTCTTGATAATGATATCTACTTGTTCTTGCTCAGTTGGCCTGTTTACCATTTGAGCAGCTTTAGCCCTCCACCTAGTAAGGAACATAGAGAAGGACTTATCTGGAAGTTGCTTTGTCGTTTCTAAGTCCCTTCTTGTAATGTCCACTTCACTATTATAGTGGTACTATTCAACAAATACGTTGCAAATGTCCTCCCAAGTTTATTTTTGGGTGTCATCCAAGTTAATAAACCATCTTAGGGCAACATCAGTAAGGGTTTGATGAAAGAGTTAAGTAAGGAGCTCATTGTTGATACCAAAGGGATGCATTGCCCCCACATACATCTTTAAATGGATCTTGGGGCAAGTAGTACTATCAAATTTGTCCAAATTCAGCATCTTGAACTTTGGTGGAACTCTTGCATTAGAAAATAAGCTCAGGGAGCTTGTATCAACTAGGTTCTTTTTCTTCTTCAGATTCTTCAGCATTTTTTCCATGTGCTTCACTTTTTCCATGAAGGCTTTGATTTTAGGGTTGACTTCCTTCTTTTGGAAAGGATCCATAGGTCAAGAAGTGAGAGTAGGGGTAAAATTTGATGGTTGAATTATCATGGATTGAAAAGCTGAGTTATTTTTTAGGAATTCAGGTGATGGAGTAGGTAGTGGTGGGATGGTGTCAGTGTTTGCAGGTTCTTTGTCTTTGGAATCAGCTTTGAAAGTGAATCCATAAACAAGATAAAGAGCGGGTTTTGGGTTTGATTTGAGTAGTTTTGAGCTTTGGGCTAGGGAGGTTTGTTCCATCATAGTACAAACATCTTCCATGATAGTCCTTCTTTGGGCCTTGAGCATGTCTTGGAAAAGGGTGTCTTGCCTCTTCATCATAGTATCTTGGTGTTCAGAGAGCTTAGCAAGAAGCTCATTAAAGATTTCATAAGCTCTGGTAGCAGTGACTTCATTTCCAGCAACAGACATCTTGTCAACCTTTAAAAGGGAAAAGAAACTGGGTTAGTATCAAGCTTTGAAAAAAAGGGTTATGGGGAGGTGTGACAAACCAAAGGACCTTAGGTTTAGTGACAATGGATGACAGTGTCTTGTGGTTAGGTTGACGGTATATGGGTAAAGATGAGGGTAGAGGTGTATGATGTTACCTAGGTATATATTTAGCTAAGGGAGCTAGGTCAGATTTTAGCTTTGTGTGGCTAGATCATATTTTAGCTTTAAGTGACTAGGTCAAAATTTAGCTTGGGGTGGCTAAGTCAGATTTTAGCTTTGAGTGGCTAGATCATAATTTAGCTTTGGGTGATTGGGATTATGATTTATGAATGGTTTACCATGGGCTTAAGGATAGCGTGACCATGGGTTTTGCGATTGGGTTATGGATGTACCATGGATTTGGAAGTTGGGTGGACTATGGGTTTGGTGATAGTTGGATAATGGGTTGGACTAGATCATGGGCTTAAATGGGATATGGGTTTTGGTAGTAATGTAAGAGATGAAACCTAGTCAGCATTTAGTTTGGGTAAGGATAAGAGTGACGCTAAGTCAGTATTTAGCTTTGGTAAGGATGGTTCAGGATAAAGCTAGATCAATATTTAGCTTGGGTAAAGACTATGAAAGTAGAAAGCTTGGTCAGTGTTTAGCTTGGATAGAGTTTATGGATAAGGATGAGGGTACCATAGATGGATTTATTTTTACCATAAGTTTGACATGGGTTTGGATAGGACTGGACCATGGGTTTTGGGTGAACCATAAGTTTTGAGCTTTGACCATGGGTTTAGGTGGACCATGGGCTTCGGGTGTTGACCATGGGTTTAGGGTGTTGACCACGGTTGGGTAGACCGTGGGCTATGGGTCTTGACTATGGGTTCAGGTGAACCATAGGCTTTGGGTGTTAACCATGGGTTTAGGTGGACTGTGAGCTTTGGGTTTTGACTATGGGTTTAAATGGACCATAGGTTTTGGGTATTGACCATAGGTTTAAGTGGACCATGGGTCATGAGCTTTGGGTGTTGACCATGGGTTTAGATAGACCATGGGCTTTGGATTTTGACCATGGGTTTAGGTGGACCATGGGCTTTGGGTTTTGACTATGGGTTTAAGTGGACTATGGGTTTTGGATATTGACCATGGGTTTAAGTGAATCATAAGCTTTGGGTGTGAAGATGTTTGGATAGGTTTTTGACTCTTCACAAGGTTCAAGCTATGATGCATGTATGTATGAATGAAAAGGTTTCATGATAATGACATACCAAGTTCAGTATTATGGTGCATTCTATCTTAAAGGAAAGTTTTATAAGTCATTATATGAAAGGGTTAGGGTAGTTTGAAGGGAACCCATCACACTAGAGATGCAATATACCTAACCACATGTGAGACAAAGAGCCTCGTGTGAGTCAAATGGTACATGCATACTCATTACACCTCTAAAAGGATTAAAGGATACGTCGTGGGCTAGATGATTTCACTATCAGCAAGCAGACCTAAGAAAGGTTACTCACTCGATGTTACTTTCTATCCTTTGTTTTCCTAGGAAGCTAGGGTTTTTGGACAAGGAGCCTGATGTAGTGATGCATGAAAGAGTTATTTTGCATTTAAAGTCAAACTTGGTATTTTACCAAAAGTAATCCACTTTATCTTTTATTTGAAAAAGATTTTAATTCCCCAGTGGAGGCGCTAGCTATGAGGCCTCACCCCAGCACCGGTCTGATCCGCTGAGGAATCGAAATGCTCTTCGGGAGAAACTCCACGATTGGAACTCACTGTGAGTTTAGAAAATTGATTTTTGTAATTTGAAAGTTGTGAAAGTGAGTCGCCACTTTAATTTACTTATTTTAATTGGAAAAATTAAAGAAAACCCAAGATAATTGACTTCACAAAATATTTGATTCATCCCAATGGAAAATGTACTAATCAGCGAGTGACCAAAGAGGGCTCGGGGATCAGGTTTTGGTAATTACACTATTAAAAAAATATAATTTTCTTTAGTTTGGCTAAAAATTGTAAAATAACTCTTAAAAAAGGAATTTTCGTATATGTATGAACAAGAATAGAATGATGCATGAAACAAATATATATGATAAGATGGAATGACAATTATAGATAAATAAGCAGAAATAAATCATATTTAATTTTTACAAAGTCAAAATGATTGAAATAAAGAACATCTTTCTTCTAACCCTTATGGGTACTGGGGAAAGTACACATTCCTCAACTATACTAAAGAAATGAAAGTACAAATTTGGAAATAAATAACAAATAAAAAGGGAAAAGTTTATCAAAAATGATTTTGGGGTTGATGCCTTAGAGACGGCAAACTGCGTATCCTATAGAATAAGAATCAAACTCCACGCAGTTCTTCCTTTTTGGGAAGGAGGGGTTCTGGAAAGAAGTGTTGGTTTGTTTATTAATTTAATTATGATTCTTAAATTAATAAATTTTAGATCTTTTCTATTTTAGACCTAAAGAGAATTCTAGATTTGAGTTTAGAATTTTGAAAATGGACAAAAGGAATTATACCTTTGCTTCCTTTGATTTTCGGATGAATGGGGCAAGCTTAGCTCTGGATCTAAGCTCCACTTTGGATTTAGGACCTTGAAGTTGAACTTTAAACAGTGAAAGGTTAGCAAAATAGCGTAATGAATGTAAATTAAAAAGAAATTGAAACAACAGCTTTTGTATCAAATTTCAAGTAGAACTTAAGCACAACAAGTAGAGCAATATAGGAGACTTTCTGCCTTCGAATTCCCCCTAAATGAGCTAGAAGGAGGCTCTATTTATAGAGCTGCTAAAGAGGGTGATGGTGACACTAGCGGCAACACCAACAGCTCGCCGGCAGCACGGGCTGCACGTTGGGCATGCCACCCAGTCGCCGGTATGCCGGGCGTGCTGCCAAAACAATGGCGCACTGCCAAATAGCTGGTCCAACCTATTTTCGCTCATTTTTGGCTATTTCTAGTCTATTTCATATTTGATTTGAGCCTAGTTTGATTCTATGAGTTCGCGATTGAAAAGCAGTTGACTGGAGGTGAAAGATTCAGAAAATTTATTTTTCAACCATCATACTAAGTTATGGCATGAAAAGCAATTGACTGGAATTTAGATTGCATTATATCGGTTAATCGACCATAATAGTCAAATGCATTCTCACTATAATTGGAATCTTTGATACATACCCCACTATTTATTGATGACCTACCCAAGCTTCGCTTTTCAATATGGAACTTGTAACCGTTCACGAAGTAAATAGGATAGGTCATAACATATCGTAATAGACCCTTGGACAAATCAATAATGAATTGATTTGTTATTCTATTCGTAGGATCTGTAGCCTATGACAAAAATAAACATATTAATTTGATTGTATAGGATAGAAATTTAAGATTAATTTTTTAAGTAATGGTACTACATTATACTTACATATGAATGAAACCAGTGTGCAAATTCTATCTCTAATTTTTTATCTATATCAATTGTTGATATATTTGGCATAGTTTGCTTCAACATATTAATGTATAAGCTTCATTCATAAGGAAAATAGTAAGGAAAACAGAAAGGAAACTATGCAGAATGATGAAAAATGAGTTATTTTAATTAAGTTGTAACTTACTCAACATATTTTGCAACTTCGGAGCAATTAAGAAGAATGTAGGATTGAGCACCCTTATATTCTTCGTCAGTCATTAATCTTGTTTTAGGTCAACCAAACGCTCTCCCTGGATGAGTAAATATTGATAAAATACCAGGCTTATTTGCTCCTTCAGGCATTTCAGCATCATCATTTTGAGCTACTCTCCTATGCCTTGTGTAGACATGGGTTTCTAAATAATAAGAGCAAAATGATGAAGCTTCCTCAACTAAGTATGCATTACAAATGGAGCCTTCAACTATTGCTTTATTTTTGACATTATGTTTCAAATGTCTATTAAATCTACAACAGGTAAATATCATAGATTACGACATTTAAGTATAAATGAATGGATGTGATTGTAAATATTAAAATCGGCAAATATTTTTCCTCTCAAATGAATACATCCATCAGTACTAAACTGGACCTGCTATATGAGCTTTGTAAGCAAGATGTACTGGTAGATGCTCTATGGAGTCAAAGAAACTTGGATGAAAAATGTGTTCCAGTTTACACAAGATGAGTGGAATGGTATTTTCAAGCCTCGCCATGTCCTCTTCCTTAAGAAGTGTTAAAGTGAGTTCTTTGAAAAATAAACTCAACTCTATTAATGGTTGCCAGACATCCCTCTACAAAATTTCATAGAATGTAATAGGAAGTAAGCTTTACATAAAAACATGACAGTCATGGCTCTTCATCCCAAACAACTTAGTTTCTGCATATCAACGTATCGACCCATATTAGATACACACCCATCAGGAAATTTTAGATCTTTTAGCCATTCACATAAGACTTGTTTGGCCTGCTTATGGAACACATATTTTGCCTTCGGATATTTTTCAGACACTTCATCCATCTCTAACTCCTTATGAAGATAGACTTGTTTCAAGTCCTGTCTAGATTTAGCATTATCTTTGGTTTTCCCTGGGATGTCCATTACCGTGTTGAATATATTTTCAAATACATTCTTTTCAATATGCATGACATCCAAATTATGTCTAATCAGATTAGTCCTCTAATATGGTAAATCCCAAAATATACTTCGTTTCTTCCATCCACATCTGCTTCCCTTTGTAATTTGAGCATTCACATCATCAGCTCCTACTTCAGTCACCCTCATCAACTTCAAATTAGTTATTTCTTGCAACAATTCAATTCCTGAATGTATAGGCAGAGCAGTTGCTCAAACAGCTCTGTTTTTTATGAAAGCTGTTTTGTTCCATCTAAAAGGATGATCAAGCTATAAGAACCTGCGATGGTAATCAAACAATGATTGTAATCAAACCACGATTGCTTATCCCCTTTAGGAAGAGTGAAAGAATCTGTTAGTTCCTTGAAATATGGACATGCAAGTCTACCCTGAGTACTCCAACCTGACAACATACTGTACGCAGGAAAGTCACTCACAGTCCACATCAGAGCAGCTCACATATGAAAATTTTGATTCATAGACACATCATATGTTTCAATGTCTATATCTCACAACTGTAGCAATTCTGTAATCAGAGGTTGCAAAAATACATCCAACTCTTGTTTTGGATTATTTAGTCTGGGAACTATTACAGATAGGAACATGTACTCCTTCTTCATTCACATCCCTGGAGGCAGATTATATGGCATCACTATAATTGGCCATGATGAGTATTATTATCCAGATTGTCCAAAAGGTTGGAAGCCATTAGTGCATAAGCCCAAACGGACATTGCGAATTTCAAAAGCAAAATCTGGATTCACCCGATTGAAATGCTTTCATGCTATATAATCTGAACAGTGTCGCATCACCCTATCTTCCTTGTATGTTTCGCATGCCATCTCATATGCTTTGCAGTTGCCTCAAAGGCATAATCTCTACAACCTCGAAGTCAGAGGGAAGTAAAACATAATCTTATATGGAATATTTTTTTTTTATAGACATGCACCCCTATGTCTTGGCTTATATCTTGGCCAATCACAAAACTTACATGCAATTAGATTACTATTTTCACCCCAATAAAGCATGTAATTATTCTTACAACAATCAATTTTCTTAATTGGAAGGCCCAAACCCTGCATTAACTTCTTAGTGTTGTAGAAACTATCAACCATTGTGTTATCTAGAAGCAATGACTAGTTGTACTATTGCAATATCTCATCATAACACCTTTCAGATAGATGGTGTTCTTGCTTGATATTGAAAAGTCATGCCACAGCAGATAATTTAAACTGTTTCTCACAGTCAAGCCATAATTCTTTATTAGCTGCCTCTAACATGTCACATAGTTTATGAGTGGTCAGATTTGGAGCTTCCTCTATTCGATCCCAATCAAAATTCAGCCCAGCAGCATCTATTAACATATTATGGTATGTAGTTGGAAGACAACTGTCTGTATTTTCAACGCCTACTTCTACCGCCGTTGAAGATTTAGACCTACTAACTTCACCATGCAAATACCATTCATAATACCTCGGTACAAAACCCTTTTTCAGAATGTGCAACTTAACAGTATCTAGCTCAAGGAAATTTCGATTATAAACATCGAACACTAGTCCCACTCATGCACTGTGGCTGAGATATCGCGAATTACATGTATTGGTCTAAACCCTCGAGAAATTTCAGATTCAAATACCCATCAGTAAGTCTATAGTGCATCCAATTCCTATCGGTCCTCATAATTATTCCCTATACATTCAACAGTATTAATTTATTTTTTATATCATACAAACAAAATTACATTTAAACTTATATGTTTGGTTATAATTTTAATTAAGTTCGCAACATCCAATTCTACATCCTTATATCTCCCTCCCTTTAAGGTAAGAACCTAATCCATTTAGAAACTCATTGCTAAGGTAAGAACCTAATCCATTTAGAAACTCATTGCTGTATAACTGTTACTGTTACATTCTATACTCATACATTTGTTGAAATTTCGGTAGCATTTCCCAATAGTTCTTCTAGTGCACCACATTTGAAAAAATCCACATAATCAGGACATTATTTCAATGTGTACTAAGAGAACATGGTGAAAGATAGCATCTAAATTTCAGGCATTTGTATGAAATAAGAATATACACAGACAGTTATACAGACAACGAGATCTCTAAGCTGCCCAATTTGGACAATTTGATATTCTCTCACCATCTGATGAGCAAGATATTAAATGGGATCTGCGGTTAATCCTAAATATGTTAATCATTTTAATTAACAATATTTTTGGACATTTAATTATAAAAGTCCAAAAATAAAATTAAAATCATTTAAATTCATTCAATAACAAAATGGTACAGATTTGCTGTGCAAATAACAATTGCAACATCACAACATAAGAACATATAATCAAAATTAATAAAATAAATTCACAAGATAAATTCTAAAATGTTGCTGAATACGATACAAATTCATAAATGCATTATACTTTTTTCCATTTTTTTACCGTATCATAATTTTACACATATATATTATTACTTAATAATAAAGATATTAATATTATATTAGATATTTTTTATATCATTTACGAAAAAATTTAATTAAAATTCTTCTTAATCGTTTTAATTTTGAATATTCGAATTTTAATTATTTGTTAGCATTAATTAAGCCATTATGTATTATTATATTTTATAGACTATTTTTCCTTTAAGAGGATATTTGTCATTTTTTTTAAAATCTTATGAAATGTATTTAAAATTTAATTTTTAATGGCAAATTTTTAATTTATTACTTTTTTTTGTCGAAATATTTTTACTCCTAACTATTTGCAATTTCTTATTTTTTTGTATTTTATAAAATGCATTTATATTTCAATTTTTGGTAGCATATTTATGAATTTTTTTAATTTTTTAATGTGATGAGAAATTTTAGTATTTTATGAAATTTATAAAAAATAAATTTCACTTTTTATGGAATGATTAATTTCTTTTTATTTTTCGTCAAAATATTTTTACTCCTAACTATTTACAATTTCTTATTTTCTTGTATTTTATAAAATGCATTTATATTTCAATTTTTTATAGCATATTTGTGAATTTTTTTAATTTTTTAATGTGATAAGAATTTTTGGTATTTTATCAAATTCATAAAAATTAAATTTCACTTTTTAATGGTATGATTAAACATAACTTTATTAATCATTTTGTTGGTATTATTAACGGATTTATTTAAATAAAACCAAAATTATGTCACATACATATACATCTATAAATTCACATTAACTTAACAATATAATTAAAAATTACATTATAATACACAAATCAACCACAAATTACAAATTCACATTACATCATTTATTTTTCAATATACATTTATAAATAAACATGACAAACAATAAATTATATATAAGATAATTAAAAGAACATTACATTCTAAATTATTATATTTATATATTAGTATAAATAAATTAAATTACAGTATGGATCTCTTGATAGGAGAATCTGACTTATATTGTTAGCCCACACGTCAATTATCTGAAACAAAATTAAAATTCTATTAATAAAACCAAGATAATTAAAATAATTACTAACATAATTTAATAAAATAATTTCACCATATTTAATACTATCATAAATTTATAAAAAAATTATTAAGTTTAAAAATATAAAATATCTTAAATTAAAAAATTTATTAGCATATATATATATATATATATATATATATATATATATATATATATATATATATATATATATATATATATATATATATATATATATATATATATATATATATATATATATATATATATATATATATATATATATATATCCCAAATTAATCTAAACAATCTAAACAAAAAATTAACAAATTTTCAACAAAGTCAATCTAAAACAAAATTTTAAATTCTAAACAAAAATTCAATTAAAATCATAATCAATAATGAGATACCGGTGGAAAAATGAAATCTTCGGTGAGGGATGAACACTGGCCGGTATACGAGAGGGCGACAGAGGGCAACAACAGCGGAGAAGAGAAGAAGAAGAAGAAGAAAGGGAAGAGAGAGAAAAGAAGGTCAATAACTTAAATTTCATAATTACTGACGGATTACCGACGGACAGTGCCACGTGGATTAAAAAATCCGTTCGTAATTCATCAATAAAAGGCTAAAAGCGGTAAAACGCGCGCCTATTTTTCACTTTTGTCGGTATTCCGTCAGCATTATTTATAATTTACTGATGGAAAGCCTACTGCCGCGTGGCATTCCGTCAGTAATCCATCAGTAAATATTTTGATTCCCTCGAAAACCTTCTACCCCTATTTTTTAATACTGTCGGTATTTCGTCAGTATCTAGTCAGATTTACTAACGGATTACTGACGAAATGCCTACTGCAGCAAGTAATTCCGTCAGTAATCTATCAATAAATATCTTAATTGCAGCCAAAATATTTTCGTGTACCCTTTTTTGTCTGTAATTGGTCACTAAACCGTTGATAAAATTTGGTCGTTGTCCATCAGTATATTCCGTCCATATTCCTTCAGTAATCTTGCTTTTTTCATTAGTAAATGGTCAGTAAAGAGACGAATGTTGCTAGAAAGTGTTCCATTAATATTTTGTCAGTATTCGGTCAGTATTTAATTATGGATTTCAGTCCGTCGCTAATTTTCATCAATAAATCGTTAAATTTTTATAGTGAAATATATATTGTAGATTACAAATCAAACTCAAATTAAAAAAATATACAAATATGAAAATTGACAATATTATAGTAACATTACAAATTAAATTAAAACTCAATATCAATAGATGGTAGATTCAAAAATTGAACTCACGACTTATAATAGAATTGCAACTAAATTTTCAAATTAAATATGGTTGAATTGATAAATTCATGAATATAGTAAAAGATTTTTATTTCTCAAAAAAAAAAGTGATAGTTTATTTAACTTTAAATATTAAAATAATTTAAGCTCATTTAAATTTAAAATGGTTTAATATATTGTTATCCTCTTATTTTCTAAGCGATTTCTTGATATCAATTAATAAATATATTACTATTTTCTTACTTTTCCTTTTAAAAGTATTTCTTGATTTTTATATAAATATATTTACTAAAATAAAATTTTGAAGTATATTTGTTAGTTATTAGTTTAACATTATTTGCATTAGATTCTCGTCTCCCAAAACTTGAGTTTTCGATTCGTCCATTGACGCTAAAAGACTATCAACAAAAAGTATTGTTCTTTTATAAATTAATGGAGGCCATAAAAATTATTTTAAAAGTATTAATATCAATACCTTATAATTCTTCAGAGAATATTTAAGTAGACTGAAAATATATAATAACATTATTTATTATAAATTAAATGCAAACTCAATATAAATAAAAGACAAATTTATGAATTAAATTCAGGACTTTTTAAGACCATTAACTTTTGACCTTATCATTCGACCAAAACTGTATTCACAATTGAAATTACCAAGCTATGAGCATTTTTTTCTTATGTGAACATATATAATATAATTAAAAAAATAATTTTCTAGATTTTTAAGCCAAATCAATAATATATATATATATATATATATATATATATATATATATATATATATAAGTCTAGAATCTATGCATCACAAATGGCTTCTTCTATATATATATATATATATATATATATATATATATATATATATATATATATACACACACACACACATCTTAGGACCGTCCTAAGAAGCCATTTGTCATTATTATGGATGCTCATTCTAGTTCTCTAGTTGCTCAATAGAATATTTCTCAAAACTTGAATTAGATGGAATGATTGTTTTGGATTGATCATTGATATATCATTTTTGCCATTGTTCATTATGGATGGTAGCATAAAATTAGACCCTTGATCCATAGTGAACATTGAGATTGTATTGGGTGTTTGATATGACTAAATGTAATGAATGATAGATATTTGGCATGAAATGATTAATTTGATGAATTGTTCATAAGATCTATATTGATTTAGGTTAGTTGTTTAGTAAGTTCTATAGGTGGTTAATGGTCTTAAAACGACCCATATCTTAGGACCGTCATACTATTAAAGTTGGGGAGTGACAGTTAATATTAATAAATTATATTACTTATAAATTCATTTACAACTATGAACAATTATAAGCGTGTTTTTATAAAAGAAACTACACAAACACTAATTTATTTCTTATTATTTTTAAACAGAAGTTTACCAAATTTAGATGAATATGTTTAAACAAATAAAGAAAGATGCATGAGCAAAAGATTATATATAATTATTAAAATTCTTAATTATTCAATCACTTCATAGCTTCTTAATATCTAGATAAAAAGCTTAAAACACATAATAGATTATTTATTTGTTGGATTACTAGTATCCATTAAGAACGATAAACATCCATATTTATTCATAATCCACTAATAGTAATATATAATAAGTAGTAGATCTTAACCACCTCTAGTAGCTCCGACACCTGTAGCACCTCCGCCAGTGGCATTACCTCCAGTGGCTGCACCGCCAGTGGCATTATTTCCAGTGGCTGCACCGCCAGTGGCATTACCTCCTGTAGCTCCTCCACCCTTAGCTGCACCTCCAAAAGTATTACCAGTTAAAGAAACATCACCACTAGTCGCGTTTCCTCCAGTTCCCGACTTATTTGTAGCATTTCCACTCGATATATTTATTCCTGCCTCATTTCCTTGTTGTGACATGATTTCACTTGGTAAGGTTTATTTGAATATTGTTTTTTTCCACTTTCTTCTTAGCCTTTACATCCTTATATAGACCAGGAAAAAGGGCTTGCTTTAATGGAATTTGGAAATACTTTAAATTCAAGTCATGTCATATACGTCATGTGTACACGTCACCATAATCATGTCTCATATATATATATATATATATATATTAGCGAAGTAGTTCCTTCTTTTTGATATAATTAATTATAAGTATTTTTAAATTAATATTTAATTTTAATAAAAAATATCTATTCAAATATTAGTATGTGTGATCAATTTTAAAACTTATAATTTAATGAACATTAACTCAGTAATTATTTATAAAAGACGATTATTCGATTAATATTTATTTTATTATTAAATGCATTTTAAAAAGTTTTTCTTATTATTTAAAAAATATAAATAAATCATGTAATGCAAAGTACCAAAAAAATAATTGTAAAAAATTATTATAAATAAAATAATAATAGTAACCATAAATATATATTATTAATAGTTAGGTATAAAAACATGCATTAGATTGCTATTATACAATTAATATGAGACGCGTCTTAGAGTGAATGGCAGAGTACAAAAAACTTTATTTTTAATATGTTTTTTTTACCCAATTTTATTTTTAATATGTTCAGACATTGGCAAGGAAATATGTGATAGCAATTTGGCATTGATGAGAAGATTGGTTAAATATAAATATGTGATAGCAAAAGTTTTTGTTTGGAATGTTTAAATGCACTCCAACAACTCATCTTTTCATACTCATAGTGTGAACTCTAATTTGAATTTTATATATGGTATAATTGCAAAAATAAATTCATGAATGTTGTAAAAAGGTTTTATTTCTCAAAAAAAAAAAAAAAAAGTCTTTGTTAACATAATATTATGAGTTTTTAATTACACTTGTTAATATATTTGTATATATTGACCATATTTAGACTTGATTATGAGTTCTTAATTAGACTTGTTAATATATTTGTATATATTAGGATTTTATTTAGACTTGATTATGGGTTCCTAATTAGGCTATTATTTTTCTTTTTCTTTCACATTTTTGTGTATATAAATAAGTATTATTTCGTTGTGTAATAAAATACAGAAATAAAATTCCTTCTTTTCTAATAGTCTTATTTTATTTAACTTTAAATATTAAAATAATTTAAGCTCATTTAACTTTAAAATAGTTTAATTTGTTGTTATTCTCTTTTTTTTTTTTTAAGTCATTTCTTCATATCAATTAATAAATATATTACTATTTTCTGACTTTTCTTTTTAAAAGTATTTCTTGATTTTTATATAAGTATACTTACTAAAATAAAATTTTATAAGTATATTTGTTAATTGTTACTTATTAGTTTTAAAATTATTTACATTAGATTCTCGCTTCCTAAAATTTGACATTCCCTTTCATTTTCTTTTAGATTTTTTGACTAATTATTGTGTCCTTATGCGTTTCTTTGTGTATAATACAGTGCTTTGGCTAAAAAGGAGAAGAAAAAAAAAAGACTGTAAACAAAAATTATGATTCTTTTACAAATTAATAAAGACCATAAAAATTATTTTGAAAGAATTAATATCAATACCTTATAATTATTTTGGTTTATTTTGGATATATCATTAATTTAAGCAAAATTATGTTCTAATTGTTAAATGTTTTCTAGATGAAAATTTTTAAGGATATTATTATTTAATATTTTATTTATTAATTAATCAAAATTAATTATAGGAAAATAATTATGATTTTATTATTAGTTTCACATGAATAATACTATTAATTATTATTGCTTATTGCTATTTTAATTATCAGTGTAAAATATTGTTATTTTATTAATTACTAAATGTGTTATTTGTTGTTAGTGTATTATTATTATTGATTTATTAATTATTGTTAATTAAAAAAAAAAAAGAATACACCGTGTATATATAAAGGCAGCAATTGATTGGTTCAAATGAACCAATCAGTGCTATCCTATTGGGATATGTCACGACTCGACTCTAAGAGTCGCGATGATCATCATAAACTATTGACAACTCGTAGAACTCATTACTGCTATCTATCTAATATAGTATCATGCAATCTGAACCATTCTTATTACAATATGCTCAACATCATAACCTGAATTATACATCTCAACTTAATATTAATATTCATGAACATATAACATATATCAATCTATGACTTTCAATTGCTACAGAGCTGCTAATGATATAAACATTTATATTATAATTTTTGATGAAGAAGCCCACTGTATACTTTCATCTCTATCTTCTATATTTTTCAATCTATAACCTATATCTACAGACAATGTGGTGAGCTATCAACTCAACAAGTTTATGGAATGCATGCAGTGCAAGAGTGCACAAATTAATCAATATGTACGTGATAGAAACAATTTAGTACCATAGTTATATCGAAGCACTAATAGGCAGAACTAAACCATCATTCTTATGGTTTCGGGTTTGGTAGAAAACAATAAAAATATTTCAACCGAAATGGCCTTCATTAGCAATTAATCAATTATCAATGTCAATAGGTTCAATGGTAATACTTAACAATAATAGAGCAACGCCAATGGTAATAATAATAATGGTAATAACAATAGAATAAATAGAATCATGGCAATAATAATGGAATAAAAGCACATTTCACAACTTACATCAATCGCTATATTCATCCAGTAAGTTCAAATATCTCAATTTTGCAAGTTTTTTCAATCATCCTAATTAAATGAGGCTCAATAATTTCTTTGTTACTTATTTCTAAAATTTTACTAAAAATTTGGCAGCATTTTCTCTTAAAATTAGTTAATCCTTAAAATAATAAATTTAATTAAGAAATAAATCAAATAACACATTAATTATGTTAGATAATATCAATAAGCAATTAAGTAATATATTAATTATTATCAAGTAATATTAATAAATAATTAGAACAATATTAAAATTCTAATATATTATTAGATGACAGTAACAAGTAACTATAAAAATAACATATTAATTATTGGATAATTGTAATTAAAACAATATTATAAATTCAATATATTATTAGATAATACTAAAAAGTAGTTAAAATAAATATATTAATTATTATTGAATAATCATATTTTTAATTAATTACTTAAGTATTTATTTATTGAAAAATTACTCAAATATGTATGAAAAATATGAATTGATACTTATATCATACATTAATGTATGTGAAAGTGAGATTTTTATAACCTAAAAAATGAACATTATTGAGGATGTATTTTAGTATGCTCCAGTGAAAAATATTTTTTAATGGTTATTTTATTTTATTTGAAAAAAAATCAAAAAAAGAAATTTTAAGTATAGAATTTAATGATGCATGTTCTTTTAATCTCTTTTTTTTTTCCTATTACAATGAGTACCATAAAATTTATATATATATATATATATATATATATATATATATATATATATATATATATATATATATATATATATATATATATATATGTCATTTTATGTTTTTATTTTTTATTTTTTAGTTCAGGTAAATTTTAAATTCAGATCTTGACTTTTCCACCATATTATTATTATTATTATTATTATTATTATTCACAAAATATCACATGTAATGCATGTATATTAAGTAAATAGTGTATAAAAAATTCTCTCTCTTTCCTAATCAAAGTGAACTATTATTTATCTCAAAATTGACAATTATTGACAACACATTGACATTTATAAAAAAAGAAAATTATTCTATTTATTTATTTATAATTTTAAGATGAAAATTATAAGAGATTGGAAGAATATTTCCATAATAGGAGTTGTATTTCGCTTCCACATGAAAGCTAAAGAAAAATGCTATTATTTTTAATATGTTCATACGCTAGAAAGAAAAAGGATGAATATAGAATGCATAATACATGGATAAATTATTATTTTGTTTTTAAAATTTGATCTAATTAACAGAATAGTTCCTTCTTTTTGATATAATTAATAATAAGCATTGCTAAATTAATATTTAATTTTAATAAAAAATATCCATTTAAATATTAGTATGCGGGATCAATTTTAAAACTCATGATTTAATGAACATTAACTTAGTAATTATTTATAAAAGGTGATTATTCAATTAATATTTATTTTATTATTAAATGTATTTTAAAAAGTTTTTCTTAATATTTTGTACTCTATTATTTGAATTATAAAAAGAATATTATTTATAAAAATATAAATAAATCATGTAATGCAAAGTTCAAAAAAAAATAATTGTAAAAAATTATTATAAATAAAATAATAATAATAACAATATATATATATATATATATATATATATATATATATATATATATATATATATATATATATATATATATAATGAATGAATTTAAATTATAGAATAATTAAATTATAAATTTAGTAATAAAAAGATGATAAATCCGCATGTGATATATAATAAATCTAAATTTTATATCTAATAAATATGATAGTTATATATGATGAATATAATCTTTAAATCTAATGAATCTCATAATTCAAAATTTAATGTTAAATAATGAAAATATAAAGCAATTGAACTGTAAATAAAAATAAAAAACTCAAAATCTTCACACAAACAGTATAAAAACTCAAAAAAAAATAAAGATTATGAAAGAAATATGAAAAAAAAAAGGCAGAAACAGTTTCAAGCAAAAAAATGAACAAAAAAATCAAAGCAATTTTGAAAAAGAAGAAGAATATCGGGCTTCACTAATTCAAAAAAGAAGAGATCGCACATTCGCCAAAAAAAGATAAAGTTTCCCTATTTCATAAAAGAAGAGATCTCATTGTGATCTTTTTTTTTTTTTTTCAAAATGAAACGGTGCGTTTTGTTCTAAGACCAGGGTGCTATATGGTCCTAAGTACAAAATATAAATTGCCCGTTAGATTGCTACTACACAATATGACATGCGTCTTAGAGAATGACAGAGTACAAAAAGCTTTTACTTTTAATATGTTCAGGCATTGGCAAGAACAATAGTGAATATTGTTGGGCATAGTGGGTATAATCAACAAAATAAATGCGGAATAATAATAATAATCAACAAAAATAACATCAACAATTTAACGTGGTTCACCCTTTAATTTTGGGCTATGTCCAAGGGACAAACTCCACATAAAACTTCCACTATTAGAAATAATAGGTACAAGAAAATTTAAATGAGATCTCACCAAAATAGTAACACCCACCGTGTTTCCCAAAAATACCCCAAAGTGTTTTTCTCACTATTTTGTCATTCCCCTTTTTAGGAATTATTTCCCAAAACTCTCAAAAACTCTCTCTCTCTTTTTCTTTTCTTACAATTTATGCAAGTGCTGTGTGTACAATTGTTATGAGCCTTGCATGCCCTTTTATAGGCATGCAAGGTGTAATATTTCAATAGATTTAGACATCAAATTTTGATAAGTCGGTGCCCACCTCTCTTGGTAGAATCTTTGTCAACATATCTAACCTATTCTCTTCCGTATGGATCTTCTCAAGCTGTAATAGCTTTTTCTCTAATACATCCTTGATCTAGTGATATCTCACATCAATATGCTTTGATCTTGAATGAAATGAGGAATTCTTCCCAAGGTGAATAGCGCTCTGGCTATCACAAAATAACCGATATCTGTCTTGCTGCATACCAAGTTCATTTAAGAACTTTTTTAACCATAGCAACTCCTTACATGCTTCTGTTGCTACAATAAATTCTGCCTCAGTAGTAGAGAGTGCAACACATTTCTGTAATCTTGATTGCCATGACATAGCTCCCCCTGCAAATGTAATCAGGTAACCTGAAGTAGACTTTCTTGAGTCTACATCCCCATCCATATCTACATCTGTGTAGCCTACTAACACAGGCTTTTCTTCTCCAAAGCATAAGCATACTTTGGAAGTGCCATAAAGATTCTTGAAAATCCATTTTACTATAACCTAATGTTCCTTGTCAGGATTTGAAAGGAACCGACTCACTACTCCAACAGAGTGAGCAATATTTGGCCGTGTACACACCATGGCATATATCAAAATTCTAACTACTGAAGCATAAGGAATTTCCTTCATTTCTTCCTTTTCTTTGTCTGTAGAAGGGCTCTGTTCAAAACTTAGTCTAAAGTGATTAGCAAGAGGACAACTAACCGCCTTAGCCTTGTCCATATTGAACCTCTGAAGTACTTTCTTAATGTACTTATCTTGTGACAACCATATCTTCTTGGCTCTTTTGTCTCTGATAATCTACATGCCAAGAATTTGCTTTGTTGGTCCCAAGTCTTTTATGGCAAAAGACTTACTCAATTGTTGTTTCAAGTTGTTGATTCTAGAAATATTCTAGCCAAAGATCAACATGTCATCCACATAAAGCAAAAGAATGATGAAATCTTCATATGAGAATTTCTGCACAAAAACACAATGGTCTGAAGTAGTCTTCTTATAACCTTGCTCTCATAACAAACTCAAACTTCTTGTACCATTGTCTTGGTTCTTGTTTTAAGCCATACAAGCTTTTCTTCAACTTACAGAGATAATTCTCTTTTTATTTAACTTCAAAACCCTCTAGTTGCTCCATATAGATTTCCTCTTTTAAATCCCCATGTAGGAAGGCAATTTTCATATCTGTTTGCTTAATCTCCAAATTAAGACTTGCTACTAACTCCAGCATAGTACGAATGGATGTCATTTTCATAACAGGTGAAAATATCTCATCAAAATCAATGCCTTTTCTTTGGTTGAACCCTTTAACAACCAGTCTGCCTTTGAACCTCGGATGGGAATTGTGTTCTTCATGTTTAATTCGGAACACCCGTTTGTTTTTTAAAACTCTTTTTCCTTTAGGCAACTTCACTACCTTAAATGTTTTATTCTCATACACGAACTTCATCTCATCTTGTATGGCTTTAATCCACTTCTTTTTATGTTCATTATCCATAGCTTCTCCAAAGCTTTTTGGTTCTCCCCCATCAGTTAGCAACACATACTCATTTGTTGAATATCTAATAGAAGGTTGTCTTTTTCTATCGCTTCTTCTCAATGGAATTGGAGAAGCCATAGGCACTGGTGCTTGATGATGAACATCATCATCTGATTCATCTTCAGCATTCTCAGCACCAACTTCTATGGGAGCATCATCTTCATTAGGTGGATAATTCTGGTCTTCATCTCCAACCTCTCTCGGCACCAATGTTGGAGGATTTAGTTCTAAATCTGATGAGTCACCATTGGACTCAGGAACATCTTTCTCCATTTTGTTGATATTTTCAATGGTTCATCCTCAACAAATACAGCATCACGGCTCTTGACAACCGGATCATAAAATCTATAGCCAAATTGATCTTGACCATAGCTAATAAAGATACACTATCATGTCTTGGCATCAAGCATGGATCTCTCATCCTTGGGAATATGAACAAACACTTTACAGCCAAACACCTGCAGATGATCTTAGGAAACATTATTTCCTGACCAAACCCTCTTCGAGACATCATTTTTGAGAGGGACACAAGTTGAGCAATTTAACACATATGTAGCTGTCTGAAGAGCTTCACCCCAAAACATCTTAGATAACTTTGCATGTGAGATTAAACATCTGACTCTCTCTATCAAAGTTATATTCATAATCTCAGCTAAGCCATTCAATTGTGGTGTCTTCGGAGGTGTTGTCTAATGTTGAATACTATGCTCTTTACAGTAAGCATGAAATAGTCCAGTGTATTCTCCACCATTGTCTGTCTGAATGCACTTCAATTTCTTCCCGGTCTATTTCTCAACTGAGGCATGAAACTATTTGAAGACATTTAACACCTGATCTTTCATCTTTAAGGTATATACCCATGTCTTTCGAGAATGATCATCAATAAAAGTCACAAAGTACTGAGCACAACCTAGTGACTTTGGCATTGATCCACACAAATCTAAATGTATCAGATCTAACACATTCTTCATTCTAGAAGAAGTGAAAATTTTAAAAGCAACTTTGTTTTGCTTTCTTGCCAAACAATTTGTGCATTTATCTAAATGCACCTGCTTTATCCCAGATAGCACATTCTTCTTGACCAGATAGGTCATCCCCTTCTCACTCATGTGACCCAGTCTCTTATGCCATAAATCAACTGTATCATCTTTCTCCAAAGCATTCACACTGTCATTAGAGAGCTTTGCATTCATCACATAGAGTGATGAGTGGTTTTTAACTTTGGCCACCATCAAGGAATCTTTAGTGAGTTTCCATCGACCATTCATGAAGGTGTTGCAAAAACGTTCATCATCTAGTCTACCTACTGAAATCAAATTCAGCCGCATATCTGGAATATGCTTTACATTTCTGAGGACAACCCTGTGCCATTCTCCATCTCTAAGCAAACATCTCTTCTGCCAATAACTTTTGACAGGCCTTTATTTTTCGTCTTAACAACATCAAAGTCTCCACGTGTGTATGATAAAAAGAATTCTCTACGCGATGTAGCATGGATGGTAGCACTACTGTCAACCACCGAACTGGCTTTCTGGGTTACAAGATTGACAAGTTCTTCATCTTGAAGGATGTTGAATTCATTGATAGTAATTGTTTGTTCATCATCGCTGCTGTCATTATACTTTTTCTCCTTGCCTTTGTTCTTCTCTTTTTTGAACTACCGACAGAATGTCTTGATATGTCCCTTCCTTTTGCAATGATGGTACTCAATATTTGCATATTTATTTGACTTCCCTCTACTCTTGTCTCTAGATTTTGATCCCTTATATTGGCTTCTCCCTCTAGATTCTGTAACCAGAACTTCTAGCTGTGATGAAGAGGTTGAATTCTGTGATCTCTGTCTCATCTCTTCATTTAGAATACCACTTTTAACAACCTCCATATTTACCACACCATTAGGCGTAGAATTAGTAATTGAGATTTTCAAAGTCTCCCATGACTCTGGTAGAAAGGCTAGCACCATAAGAGCAAGTACTTCATCGTCAAACTTTATACCCATTCCTGACAACTGGTCCACAATCCCTTACATTTCGTTAAGGTGATCTACCACAGAAGTACCTTCTTGATATTTTACTTGCATCAATTTTGTCAAGTAAAATAATTTATTGTTGCCAGTTTTAGAAGCATACAGCTCCTCAAGCTTATTCCACAATGTTTTTGTAAGAGTCTCATTGCAAATGTGATTGTACACATTATCTTCAACAAACTGTCGGATAAAACCATACACTTGCTCATGCTCAAACTTCCACTCTTCATTTGATTTGTCTTTGGGTTTATTTGTAGTAAACACCGATAAATGCAATTTCGTCACAAATAGAAGATCTTTCATCTTATTTCTCTATATATGATAATTTGTGCCATTTAAGTTGATCATTTTACTTGTCTTTGCCTCCATAACTTCAACACATGCTACAGGATCGTATAGGTGAACAATACCATATATGTGAATAGTACCGTATATGTGAACAGTACTCATATTTGTGAATAGTTACTATTTTACTATTCACTAAAATTCTAATTTTACAACCGTTTTCAAAATGGATTGCACTAGAAAATTTCTTGGATTTTTCTCTTTTGTGCAATATATTTCTTTTCTCAAAGTATCACGCTGCACTAGAATGCAATTTTATTCAGTCCCTATAAAATCTTTTCTGATGTGAAAGATCAGCCTATGCTGCAACTACAGAGCATACTAAGAATATTTATGGGCCGGGATCATCAACCAAGCAGCTCTGATACCACTTGCTAGGCACAACGGGTATAATTAACAAGATAAATGTAGAATAATAATAATCAACAAAAATAATACCAATAATTTAACATGGGTCACCCTTTAATTTTGGGCTACGTCCATAGGACAAATTCCGAATAAAACTTCTACTATTAGAATAGTAGGTACAAGAGATTTTAAATGAGATCTCACCAAAATAGTAACACTCACCGTATTTCCTAAAAATACCCCAAAATATTTTTCTCACTATTTTGTCACTCCTTTTTTTAGGAATTATTTCCCAAAACTCTCAAAAACTCTCTCTCTCTTTTTCTTCTTTTGCAATTTATGCAAGTGTTGTGTGTCCAATTGTTATGAGCCTTGCATGCCCTTTTATAGGCATGCAAGGTGTAATATTTCAACAGATTTAGGCACCAAATTTTAATAAGTCGGTGCCCACCTTTTTTTTTTTTTCCTTTTCATATGCATGTGGGTCCCTGCACGTGAGAGGGACACCACAATAAATATTGGTTGAAACCAATTTGGCGTTGATGAGAAGATTGGTTAAATATAGATATGTGATAGCAAAAGTTTTTGTTTAGAATGGATAAATGAACTTCAACGACTCATCTTTCATACTCATAGTGTGAACTCTAATTTGAAATTGTGAACTCTAATTTGAAATTTATATATGGTAGAATTGATGAAAAAAGGAGAATTGCAAAAATAAATTCATGAATGTTGTAGAAAAGTATTATTTCTCAAAAAAAAAAAAGTTTTAGTTTATTTAACTTTAAATATTAAAATAATGTAAGCTCATTTAATTTGAAAATAGTTTAATTTGTTGTTATTCTCTTATTTTTTTTTTCAACTAATTATAGTGCTTTGACTAAAAAGGAGAAAAAAAAAAACAATATATCAACAAAAAATTTTGTTCTTTTATAAATTCGCAGAGACCCCAAAATAATTTTCAAAGTATTAATATCAATTATCGATACCTTATAATTATTCATAAAATATATAAGTAGATTGACAATTATAATAACAGCTAATACACTTAATACGTGCTGTGCAGTGATTTCTAATTTGTTATACTAATTAAATAATAAGTACTTGAAATTATAATAATTATTCCTTAGTCAAATTTAATTAAATATATATTAAATAATAATTTTATTTTTTCTTATTTTAATTAAATTTATTCTTTTCTTATTTAAATTAAATAAATATAATTAGATAATTATATTATTTAATTAATAAATGACTATATTAATTCATTATAAATGTACCATTAGAAAGAATTTAGTGAGGGGTGCTTAAACAAATTTTCTTATTCCCTGCATACATTTATATATATTATAAATAGATATGGATTATAAATTATAAATAGATTATAGATATTACAAATCAAACTCAAATTTAAAAAAAAAAATGAAAACTGACAATATTATACTAACATTACAAATTAAATTAAAACTCAATATAAATAGATGGCAGATTCAAAAATTAAACTCACGACTTATAATAGAATTGCAACTACATTTTCAAATTAAATATGGTTGAATTGATAAATTCATGAATGTAGTCAAAGTGTTTTATTTCTCAAAAAAAAGTTTTAGTTTATTTAACTTTAAATATTAAAATAATTTAAGCTCATTTAAATTTAAAATGGTTTCATATATTTTATCCTGTTATTTTCTAAGTGATTTCTTGATATCGATTAATAAATATATTACTATTTTCTTACTTTTCCTTTTAAAAGTATTTCTTGATTTTTATATAAATATACTTACTAAAATAAAATTTTAAAGTATGTTTGTTAGTTATTCGTTTTAACATTATTTGCATTAGATTCACGACTATCAACATAAATTATCAACAAAAATTATCGTTCTTTTATAAATTAATGGAGGCCATAAAAATTATTTTGAAAGTATTAATATCAATACCTTATAATTCTTTAGAGAATATTCAAGTAGACTGATAATATATAATAATATTATTTATTATAAATTAAATGCAAACTCAATATAAATAAAAGACAAATTTATGAATTAAATTTGCGACTTTTCGAGACCATCAACTTTTGATCTTATCGTTAGACCAAAGCTGTATTCATAATTGAAATAACTAAGTTATGAGCATTTTTTTCTCAAGTGAACGTATATAACTTAAGTAGTTTTATGGCAAGTTTGCATATTTAATCTCCAAAATAGACATATTTTTATTGAAAAGTACACATATTTTTAGGAAAATAAAAAATCATGCTATGAGCATCTTTTCTCATGTGAACATATATATAGTTAGTTATAAAAACATGCACTAGATTGAGTTCTTATATCATGAACTTAGATTCACTTTACACCATAGATTTAAGTCTAAAATGCATCATTTCATTAATTAAAAAACACATTTTTTTTTTAATTTTTAATTAAAATATAAAATTTCAAAAATCAAAACCATTCCTCCATTTTTCATCATCCTTTTCGCGCAACCGATTCCTCTTAAATCTTAATCTCTCATGTTCCTGTTCTTCTTTTTCTTTTTTTTCTTATGTTAGTATTAGGTCTTGCAAACATTCTACTACTCTTTCTTTACCTAGACCTCATGCTTGATAACTCTACATTCTTAGAGTTATTTTATTTATTTAAACCCAAATTTTAGTTAAATTCTTGAGAATATAATAATATTATTACTTATTTTTAAGAATAAATAGTTCTCCAATTTATAAATAAATTATAATATATTTTTAGTATTTTTATTTTATTTTTGCAGATCAAAATGATGTCACAATGATGCAATAATGTCATGATTCAGGCGATGATGTCATTTTATAAATAATGCAGACAATGATGTCATTTTATAAATGATGCAAACAATGATATCATGAAATTAATGATACAAGAGATGATGTCATGAAAATAATGATGTAATCAATGATGCAACATGGTTGAAAATAAAGATGGAATTTGCTTATAAATAGGCATTACCTCTCTTCTTCAAAAACACAACTCAAAGTAGCAAAAAATAGATGTAGATAGAGTTACATATATTTTATTAGAATAGATTTCTTTTATTGTTATTTTGATCAAGAAGAAGAGTTTTTGGATCTCCAGTTCATCAATGATTGTATCTCAAAACAAGTTCTTCTTAAACTTTATTCTTGAATTTAATTATAAGTTGTTATTATATTTGTTATTTTGATTGTTAATTTAATTATTTCTTCCTTCTCAATTATGAGTAGCTAATTTTATTTTGTAGGATTTAGATGTAATCTTTTGATTTGCATATGATTATTTATATTTAATTAATTGGATTTAATTGTTAGATTAATATTTTATCTTATAACTTAATGCTTGTAATTAACTGACTATTAATTGCATGATTTAAGATATTGTATGAAGTAGCGAGAGTGGAAACACAATATTAGTTCATTAAGATAATTGACCCAAGGAATGTATTGCTTAGAGATAAGAATACTCCTTTGTGATTTTTAAAAGGATTTCCATAAAACTTAATGAGTTTGTGTTAATTGCTTATGATCACGAGAGTAGACGTAAGGTTAATATGAACATACATGTTGTATCTTGAGAGAGAACATCATATAATTTAGGAAAATCTAATAATTAATTTCAGTAAAAATAATCCATCTAAAGATTATAAAGAAATCATATATGATCAATTGATGAATTCTAAATCCTAGACCTTTAATCTTATTTCATATTTATCATCATTTATTTACTTGAATTTTACTTTAGTTTAAAATATGAATTCTCATAATTAACTTCCTAAATAATAGAGTAATCTTAATTTTGGTACTTGTCAACCCTTTCCTATGGATTCAACACTCTATTCACACACTATTACTTGGCATGACCTGTATACTTGCAGAAATCGGGCAATAAGTTTTTGGCGCCGTTGCTGGGGAAGGCAATTTTTGGCAATATCAATATAATTGATATATTCTATTACTTTAGATACCTTAATTTATTTTTAAAACTGAATTTTTATCTTGTTTATTGTGCAGCCCATATAGGTGTTTATGAGAAATGATCCTAAAGCAATTTTAAAGGAATTGGATTATGAAATCGAGCGAAGGTGTAAGGCTTTAACCAAAGCCAAAAAGGAGACTTAGAAAAGAGAAAGCAGACAAGGCCAACGAGCAAGAGGCTTTGGAAGAAGAAGCAGAATTTGAGTAAGAAATTTTTAAGGAAGGACTTGAAGGAGCAGAGGAAGAAATGGTAGACAATGGAGCTAATAGGGCACTGCGCGAATTTGCCATGCCAAACTCGGTTATGTGATCCAGCATAGAAAGACCCACTATTGTAGCCAATAATTTTTAGATCAAACCATCACTCATTTAGATGGTTCAACAGTCTCAGTTTGGAGGAGGAGTCATGGAAGATGCCAATGCTCATTTGGCAAATTTCTTAGAAATCTGTGATAAAATCAAGATGAATGGCGTTATTGATGATGCCATTAGACTGAGGCTTTTCCCATTTTCTCTTAGGGATAAAGCAAAAACTTGGCTGATATCTCAATCCCTAGGATCAATCACTATATGGGATCAACTCACAAGTGCTTTTCTTGCAAAATATTTTCCTCTTAGAAAGACTGCTAAGCTAAGGAATGAAATTACTAGTTTCATTCAATTTGATAGAGAGACACTATATGAAGCATGGGAAAGGTTCAAAGATTTGCAAAGCATGGTATCCCAGACTGGTTGATAGTATGAACTTTTTACAATGGTCTTTCAAATCAAATAAGGAGCACGATTGATGCAGCAGCCAGAGGAGCTCTTATGAATAAAAGTACCATTGAGGCTCATAATCTTCTTGAGCAAATGGTGACTAACAACTACCCTTGGTCCAATGAAAGGACTACAATAAGGAGGGTTGTAAGTGTTCAATAGGATGATGGGTATTCTCTTCTTGCAGCAAAAGTTGATGCAATTGCTAAGTCATTGGAGAGGGTAAACATTAATGCTCCATCAAGTAGTCACCCAATTATTTGTGACTCATGTGGGGGTAATTATCATAATTTTGAATGCCATGGAGTAGAGCAAGTCCAATTTATCTCTAACCCCAATAGGCAACAAAATAATCCCTACTCAAACACTTAGAATCCAGGATGGAGGAATCACCTTAACTTGGCATGAGGAAATTAAGGAAACAAAGGAAGCAATCTAAGGCCACCATACCAATCAAACTTTCAAGGGAGGAATCAAATTCCATCCCAAACACTACAAGAAATCAAGCCTTCCTATGAAACTGCTTTGGAGAAATTCATAGGAGCCACTTCTGAAAGGTTTGACAAGTTAAAGAAACACTATGACCAGTTGGAAGCCAAAGTCGATCAAATTGTTAGCCAAAACAGAAACTTAGAGTTTCAAATGGGGCAAATGGCTAACTCTTTTAATGCAAGACCTCAAGGTACATTGCCTAGCAAAACTGAAATTAATCCTAGAGAACATGCAAGGCAATTACTTTGAGAAATGGCAAGCAACTTGAAAAAGTGGTATCGAAGAAAACAAGTGAATATAGTGGTGAAGTTTCAAAAGAAGATACCCCAATAAATCAAGCTAAAGAAGAAAAAGGAAAGGAGGTATCTAAACCTTCACAAGTCAAGCCTTATGTACCACCCATTCCTTATCCTCAAAGATTAAAGCAGCAGAAGTTAGACAAACAATATGAGAAGTTTCTAGAAATTTTTAAGTAACTTTGCATAAACATACCATTCGCATAGGCCTTTGCACAAATGCCATCCTATGTGAAGTTCCTTAAAGATTTACTGTCTAACAAGAGGAAGATTGAGGAGCATGCTGTGGCAGCACTTATTGAGGAGTCCAGTATAATTATTCAGAACAAACTTCCACAAAAGCTCAAAAATCCAAGTAACTTTTCTATCCCTTGTCTAATTGGTACCACTGAATTTAAAAAGGCTTTATGTGATTTAGGAGCTAGTATTAGTCTTATGCCTTTATTTGTTTACAAGACATTGGGGTTGGGTGAGCTAACCCTAACCATAATGACCTTGTAATTAGTTTACCATTCTATTAAGTATCCAGTAGGTATCATTAAAAATGTTTTGTTTAAAATTGGCAAGTTTTATATACCTGTGGACTTTGTGGTATTGAACATGGATAAGGATGTCAAGATCCCGTTGATTCTTGGAAAACCATTTTTAGCAACAACAGGAGCCTTAATTAATGTAAAACATGGCAAATTGACTTTAAGGGTAGGTGATGAGGAGATTGAGTTTGACATTGCTAAAGCAGAAAAGCAACTTGCCATCATGGATTGTTGCTTTCAAATTGATGTCATTGATGAGGAAGTTTAAGAAGTCTTGGAGGAAAAGCATTTTGTGGACCCCGTAGAAACATGCTTGGTTAATAGAGCAACTAGCAAGAATGAAAATCATGAGGTTGCCATAATTGCTAGTCTTTTTGAGGGAAGCTCACCTATGCTTTTCTATAGGAGATAATAGTTTGAAGAATTGGAAAAAGGTATGTCACTTCCTCCACCATCAATTGAGCAAGCACTAGTTCTTTAGTTGAAACCACTTCCTGCACATCTCAGGTATACATTTCTTAGTCCCAATGATACTTTGCCTGTGATTGTGAATGCAAACTTGAATGATGTTCAACTTGAGAAAACATTGAGAATTTTAAGGGAAATTAAATCAACAGTGAGTTGGAATATTTTTGACATTAAAGGGATTAGTCCAACTATTTGTATGCATAGAATTTTGATGGAGGATAACCATAAGCCTGTAATTGCACATCAACATAGGTTGAATCCAAACATGAAAGAAGTAGTTAGGGTTGAGATCACTAAATTATTAGATGTAGGAATAATTTATCCCATTTCTGATAGCTCTTGGCTTAGTCTTGTGCATGTAGTGCCTAAGAAAGGTGGGATGACTATTTTGAAAAATGATAATAATGAATTGATTCCCACTAGGAATGTAACAGGTTGGAGAATGTGCATTGACTATAGGAAACTGAATAATGCTATCCGAAAGGATCACTTTCCTTTACTTTTTATTGATCAAATGTTAAAAAGGCTTGCGGGTAATGCATATTTTTATTTTCTAGATGGTTATTCAGGGTATTTTCAAATTCCTATCGCTTCTGAAGATTAGGAAAAGACCACTTTTACATGTCCCTATGGTACTTTTGCATATAGAAGAATGCCCTTTGGTTTATGTAATGCCCCTGCTACTTTTCAACGTTGCATGTTGTCTATTTTCTTTGATTTTGTTGAGAAGTCCATAGAGGTCTTCATGGATGATTTTACTATATATGGTTCTTCATTTGATGCATGCTTAGAAAACTTGAGAAAAGTTTTGCAACGTTATGTTCAATGCAATTTAGTGCTAAATTGGGAGAAGTGCCATTTTATGGTACAATAGGGAATTGTTTTAGGGCATAAAATTTCTCAAGTATGAATTGAGGTAGATAGGGCAAAGGTGCAGACTATTGAAAAATTACCTCCACCTACCAATGTAAAAGGGATAAGAAGTTTTCTTAGCCATGCTGGTTTTTATCATCGGTTTATCAAAGATTTTTCTAAAATTGCTAAGCCTCTTTGTGATTTGCTTAATAAAGATACTACTTTTGATTTTAATAAGAGTGCTTGAGTGCTTTTAATAGGCTAAAGAAAGTTTTGATTTCAGCTCCCATTATTGTATCGCCTGATTAGAGTTTGCTATTTGAAATCATGTGCGATGCAAGTAACTTTGCAATTAGAGCTATCTTAGGGCAAAGAAAGGACAAAAAGGTACATGTGATATACTACACCAGCAAGATCTTAAATGATGCACAGAAAAACTATGCAACTACTGAAAAGGAGATGTTAGTGATTATAGTGGCGATAGATAAATTTCGCTCCTACTTGGTTGGGTCAAAAGTTATAATCTTCATAGACCATGTAGCAATGATAACTCTACATTTTTAGAGTTATTTTATTTATTTAAACTCAAATTTTTGCTCTGTTCTTAAGAATGCAATAATATTATTACTTATTTTTAGAAATAAATAGTTATACATGTTGCGCGATTTCTGCAAGTATACAGGTCGTGCCAAGTAATAGTGTGTGAATAGAGTGTCGAATCCATAGGGAAGGATTGACAAGTACCAAAATTAAGATTACTCTATTATTTAGAAAATCAATTTTGAGAATTTATATTTTAAGCTAAAGTGAAAATCAAGTAAACAAATGATGATAAATATGAAATAAGATTAAAGGTCTAGGATTTAGAATTCATCAATTGATCACATATAATTTCTTTATATCTTTAGATGGATCATTTTTGCTGGAATTAATGATTAGATTTCCCTAAATTATATGATGTTCTCTCTCAAGATACAACATGCTTGTTCATATTAACCTTACGTCTACTCTCGTGATCATAAGCAATTAACACAAACCCATTAAGTTTTATGGAAATCCTTTTAAAAATCACAAAGGAGTATTCTTATCTCTAAGCAATACATTCCCTAGGTCAATTATCCTAATGAACTAATATTGTGTTTCCACTCTCGCTACTTCATACAATATTTTAAATCATGCAATTAATGGCCAGTTAATTACAAGCATTAAGTTCTAAGATAAAAGATTAATTCCAACAATCAAATCCAATCAATTAAATATAAATAATCATATGCAAATCAAAAGATTACATCTAAATCCTAGAAAATTATCTACTCATAATTGAGAAGGAAGAAATAATTAAATTAACAATAAACATAATAACAACTTAAAATTAAATTCAAGAGTAAAGTTTAGAAAGAACTCTTTTTGGGATACAATCTTTAATGAACATAAGCTCCAAATCTTCTCTTGATAAAAATAACAAAAAAGAAAACTAATCTATTTTTTTCTCTCTAAATATTTTTTTAATAGATTTCTTGATGCTATTTTCCTTTGCCAAGCATGGTATTTATAGGCATGTTTGGTGTAAGAATTCAAGTTCCGTTAAAATTCTTACATCAAAAATTCAACATTGATGGTTAGGTTGGCCACCAACCATTGAATTCCTTCATCAATATTCAAAAATGGTTAGGTTGGCCACCAACCATTGAATTTATTTCTCATTGATTGAAAACTTGAATCATTGCTTGCATCATTATTTTTATGACATCATCGCCTGCATCATTTATTTTATTGCATCATTATGACATCATTTTAATATGCAAAAATAAAATAAAAATATTTAAAATATGTTATAATTTATTTATAAATTGTAAAACTATTTACTTCTCAAAATAAGTAATAATATTATTGCATTCTCGAGAACTGAGCTAAAATTTAAGTTTAAATACATAAAATAACTTTAAGAATATAGAGTTATCACACCTCCAAACTTAAGTTTTTGCTTGTCCTCAAGCAAAAGAAAATTCAAAACCTAAACTAGTCTACTTTCATAGGAAATTACGATTGTATTTAGCATATGCAACAAGCCTTTAAACCCGTAGGTGTCCCATAGAGGACGAGTTATAGTCTTATGAGGGCTTCCAGTGGTGATACCCACAAACACCTATAAAACTCTAAATTTCTAACTATTTATTTCAGAGAATAATAAAATATCACAAAAAAGAAATTTAATCCTCTCATGCTTATGGTGAAATATTTTTTTTTAGGTCTCAAGAAATTAATATTTACAAACAACATATCAATAGTATTATAAGTTAAGCTTCTATCTCAAGTTCAAAATAATCCTCATCTTAATCATGCCTTGAATAACCATGTATTAAATCAACTACAAAGAAATTATTGCACTTCAGATAGGCATATACGCACTGATATCTTTAAATGCCTCTTTCAAAAGATATAAAATGGATGTACAAATCTCATAAGCATGTTAATGCAAACAATCTCCACTAATGGAATTCACAAATCAAGAGAGATCAATAGGTCTTAATTAGACTTATAATGGGGCTAACACAAGGTATTTTAGCTAAACAAAGAAAAGACTAAATGAATAACAGTAAGATAATTATGACAAGTTTGCAAAAGAAAATTAATAGTTCAAATAAATGGATTATATTAATGAAGGATTCCTTTCATCTTAAGCACCATTATTCTTCAATGTTTTCTTCTTTTAAACTCCCCTCTTCTTCTTCTTACTCTTTTTTCTTTTTTTTTTCAACAACATCATTTTAAGGTTAAGCAAGAATTATTAACTTTTATTTTATTCAATTTTCTTGCTTTCCCCCAAATTTATTTTAAGTAGAAAATGATCTTTTATAATGAATAATATTCACAATTATTAGAGATCCTTATTTTCTTTTAAAACTTCAATAATTTTCTTTTCTTCATTAGAATGTAAATTTGACAAAATTATCTCACAAACAGGGTGAAGGATAACAATTAAGGTTAATTAACAAAGAAAGAAAGCTAAAATTAATAGGGCACAAAGGGGTAAACTAGGAGAAAAAATTAAAATAAGGGTGGATATAAGTAATAGGCTAAACAAACAATGCCTAAATCATATCTCTCTTTCAAAATGAATTCAAAATTTCACCTCAAAAGTTTGCAAAAACATGTTCTAAGATAGGTGAGGTAAATGAAGATAAAAAAAATGTGTAGAAGCCCTTTCTAAGGAAGCATACACAAATTCAATGCAATAAATATGATGCAAAGCAAAGCAAAACATAATCTTAATAAAAGTTAATTTCTTACCCAAAATAGTTGCTCAACCTTAAATATTTTAATAAATTGTCCATAAATACCAATTATAATCTATCGTTGACCTTTCATCAAATTATTTAACACAAGCATATTTTATCAATAAAAGAGTAAAAATTTTAAATTTATTCATCAAAACATAAAAGAAATGACTAAAAACAAAAAAGAAACTAAACCTCCCCAAACTTGCAATGGACATTGTCCTCAATGTCAAAGAAACAAACTAAAAGAAAGAAAATACTCCCTCTTATAAAAAAGTGGATTCCAAATTATAAGCAGGACGTGCATTCCACTTCCTTGTTTCCTATAAAATATCATGAAACAATACTAAAAGCAAGCATGAAAAACTAATCACACAAAAAGAAAACATCATTTTTTTTTTATTTTTGTTTTTTAATTTTTTTTAATTTTGGAAACTAGAAAAAGAAAAAAGAAAGAAAAAAAATACAGATGCATATTAAGAATACAAAAAGTACTCTTTACTCTACCATATTGTATAAATAACTCTTCAGTTAGTTAGTTAGTTAGCTAGCCAGTTAGGTTTCTTTTTTTTTTTTTTTAAAAGAAAAATCACAGAAATTTAAGATGCATATCAAGAGTACAAAAGTAACTCTTTACTCAGCCATCTTACATTTAGTGAATTGGACCTAAAACTTCGCTTGATCAGGTGCAACAGAAAACACACACACAAAAAAAAATGCGATAAAAAAGTACAAGAGTTAGGGAAGTTACAACTAGAGATTCAGATCTAGTCCTCGCTTCTTATTGCTACTAGCCCTGGGGTGCCAAACTACCTGTGCCATCAATGGGTCAGGTTTGGATTTAAAGTTTTACAGTTGATCAATCAATTGATCAATAGTTGAATCAGAGATTAGGATGTGTCGACTCACTGGTGTCATAAAACCCTGTTCCACAGCATGATCAAGAAAAGATAACAAACTATTATAAAAACCATCAACATTAAGTAATCCCAATGCCTTTTGAAGAATAGTTAATTGGGTCCAAGATGCAATGGTGAAGATATTTTCAAATGTTTCTAAACCACCAGGTAATGCGATAAAAGCATCAGCATTGAGATTCATATATGTCGTTTGTTCGTATATACTCATGACTTGTAACTCATTACCTATAGTTCCACCAGTAATATGTTTATTTCAAGTCAAAGCCTTGAGAACTATTCCTAGGACTTTGCTACCTCTAATATATGCAGAACTTGCGACACAACCCCTTAACCCTAAACTTCCTCCCTCAAACACCAAATCAATTTTTCGTTCAGCTAAAATCCTATCAAGTTCATTAGCTGCTATCAAGTACTCTATTTTCTTACAGGAGTTTGGACTACAAAATAGTTTTGAATTTGTGTGTTGAGGGTTCTGCCATTTTCTCTCACATATCTCTCAAAAGGGTTGTGTGCATATTGACAATAATGAATGTGCATATAAAGAAACTACAAGAGTAAAAGAACAGTTCAATGAGATAAAATAATTATTGACAGAAAAAGTATAAAAACAAAAATAATAATAAAAACAAAAATAATCAGTGTTGTGTGTACAAATGTCAAAAAAAAATATTTGAAAAACTAAAAAGAAACAGACATTGAAAGACTAAAAAGCTAACAAAAGTAGAAAAATCTATAGCGTGTGTACAAAAGTCAAAAAGAAAATATTGAAAAGCTAAAAGTAGACATTGAAAGACTAAAAAGTTGTTGACAGTAGAAAAATCTGCAAAAAAATAAAATCTAGGTGCTAAAAAGTCAAAAAGTACTGCAAGATGTAGAAAAAAAATAATGCATTAAAAAAATAAAAAAATAAAAAAGTTAGTGATACACCTGATTATAAACAGTAGTTATGATTTTGGCTCACATCTTCCTCTAGTTTTACGTCCAGTAACAGCTTAAACACCTTCTATGAGTTGAGGATAGGCTTTCCATCTAGTTTTCTTATTAACTGGCAAACAGGGTCTTTTAACGTCAGATTCCCTAGACTATAATGTTGCTTCTCTTCTTTGAATAAGTCCCATAAATCTAAAGAGTACGTTAAACTTGTCCACAAAGATGTGTCTCAAGAGTCTGTAGCATATTATCCAAAGACTCCTTATTCAGTCCATCCTTTATGAATTTAATTTTGTCTTCTCAATTTATAGATGCAAATCCAATATTTTTACAGCGTGTGCAGCAATTCCATCTTGCACACTTGTAGCAGACTCCTATTCTCTTAGCTCTCCTCTTCTTTGAGTAAGAACTTCTCCCTGTACCTGGTAAATATTTAATAAATGAGTCATCAAGCTCACCTGCCAGTCATACTTTGGCTTCTATGATCCAGTGAATATCCTCAAGAAGATTCAGACGCTTAAATGCTTTCATTCTTTCTAGTCTGCGTTCATCAATTTTCCTGAGTACATCTTAGAGAAGAGTTGGAAACCTATTTTTTAGTATTGCAAGAGATGCTTCCATATCTAATTAACTTAGTTAAGAAAATGAAAGAGAAAATTTACAACGAGACAACTAAACAGAAATAAGAGAAACCTAATAAAAAAAAAAACTCGGGTTTCCTCCTAATAAGCTATTTAATAACAACACTAAAGCAAAATTAAAATAGAATGAAACAAAATAAAGAAAAAAGAAATTAAAAAGAAGTAAAAAAAGTTAGAAATTTGGGTTGCCTCCCAAAAGCGCTTAATTTATAGTCTTTAGCTTGGCTATAGCTAGATCTTCATCATGGAGGATAATACACAAAGCATATCATCCCGATAATCACAGAAAGATAGACTTTTGCCAATTTTAATGAGTTAAGCTAGCTTGATTTGAGTCTGCATGGAAAAAGATTAAGATAGAAATTATTTAATATTTTACAATTAGGCTCATAATTTCTAAAAACTTTCCAACGAGCTCTTTTTCTTGCTCTAAATTTTCTCAAGAAATTAAGATAGGAAGGTAGTGGTGTTGAATCAAGAGTTGGTGATTGCTCAATTGATGGTGGTGAATGCTTTTTTTTTTCTTCAAAGTCATCAAATTGATATTCTCTATGGTCTGTTGTATTCACCAAATAAACTGAAAGAGTTTCCTTCGAGTGCTCTTTTTCAAATACTTCTTCAATTTCCCTATCGATTTCAACCACTCCATAGATATTATCCGTGAGAGAAGGGTATTTGACTTTGTTGGGCAAATTGGGCTTATCTTCTTCCTTTTTATCTTGCTTGCTTGAAGTATCTAGTTGATCAATCATCTCTTCTACATCATTACTCAAAGAAATTGCCAAGCATTGCTCTTTAGAATGTTTTTCAATTTGGCTTGTCAAGTTAGCATGGCCTTGAGTATTTAATGGACTAGCAAATAGTTCCATTTGTACATCAAAATTTGTATTGTAGCTAGTCCATTGATTCATCCTATCTTCCATTTTTTTACATTGTTCATACGTAGCATTAATGAATTTTTCTAATGCTATTTCATAAGATGGTTTGTGCTCTTTAAATGGTGCATGGTTTTGAAAATCATATTGACAAGGATTCCATGAATTGTTACCTTGATTGCATTGGTTTTCCCATGAAAAGTTTGAATAGTCATTCCATCCTGAGTTGTTTATGTTGGAATATGGATAATTCTTATACCTATTACAATTTGGGAAAAATTGTACCTGCTCTACATATTGGCACTCAAAATTCAAGTAATTACCTCCACACAGATCACAACTCAAACATGAATTAAATAAAGTATTAGCATCAACTTTATCAAATAAGTTAACCAATGCATCAATTTTAGCATTTAACTTACTAAAACCATCCTCACCGTACATGCTTGCTTCTCTATTTAGCATCATTCCTCCATCGCACCATTACGAGTTGTGAAAAGCCATCTTTTTTTTTTTTTAAATTCTTGCAAAATAAAATAAAATAAAATAAAATAAAAAAGAAAAATAAAATCTAAAGTAATAGAGTATATCAATTGTATTGATATTGTCAAAAGTCACATTCCTCGGCAATGGCGCCAAAAACTTGTCGAGTGATTCTGCAAGTATACAGGTCGTGCCAAGTAATAGTGTGTGAATAAAGTGTCGAATCCATAGGGAAGAGTTGACAAGTACCAAAATTAAGATTACTCTATTATTTAGAAAATCAATTTTGAGAATTTATATTTTAAGCTAAAGTGAAATTCAAGTAAACAAATGATGATAAATATGAAATAAGATTAAAGGTCTAGGATTTAGAATTCATCAATTGATCACATATGATTTCTTTATAATCTTTAGATGGATTATTTTTGTTGGAATTAATGATTAGATTTCCCTAAATTATATAATGTTCTCTCTCAAGATACAACATGCTTGTTCATATTAACCTTACGTCTACTCTCGTGATTATAAGCAATTAACACAAATCTATTAAGTTTTATGGAAATCCTTTTAAAAATCACAAAGAAGTATTCTTATCTCTAAGTAGTACATTCCCTAGGTCAATTATCCTAATGAACTAATATTGTGTTTCCACTCTCGCTACTTCATGCAATATTTTAAATCATGCAATTAATGGCCAGATAATTACAAGCATTAAGTTCTAAGATAAAAGATTAATTCGAACAATCAAATCCAATCAATTAAATATAAATAATCATATGCAAATCAAAAGATTACATCCAAATCCTAGAAAATAAAATTAGCTACTCATAATTGAGAAGGAAGAAATAATTACATTAACAATAAACATAATAACAACTTAAAATTAAATTCAAGAGTAAAGTTAAGAAAGAACTCTTTTTAGGATACAATCTTTGATGAACATGAGCTCCAAAACTTCTCTTGATAAAAATAACAAAAAAAAAAAAACTAATCTATTTTTTCTCTCTAAATATTTTTTTAATGGATTTCTTGATGCTATTTTTCTTTGCCAAGCATGGTATTTATAGGCATGTATGGTGAAAGAATTCAAGTTCCATTAAAATTCTTACATAAAAAATTCAACGTTGATGGTTAGGTTGGCCACCAACCATTGAATTCCTTCATCAATATTCAAAAATAGTTAGGTTGGCCATCAACCATTGAATTTTGGCCACCAACCATTGAACTTATTTCTCATTGATTGAAAACTTGAATCATTGCTTGCATCATTATTTTTATGACATCATCACCTGCATCATTTATTTTATTGTATCATTGTGACATCATTTTGATCTGCAAAAATAAAATAAAAATACTTAAAATATGTTATAATTTATTTATAAATTGTAAAACTATTTATTTCTCAAAATAAGTAATAATATTATTGCATTCTCAAGAACTGAGCTAAAATTTAAATTTAAATACATAAAATAACTCTAAGAATGTAGAGTTATCACTACAATTTATAAATAAATTATAATATATTTTTAGTATTTTTATTTTATTTTTGCAGATCAAAATGATGTCCTAATGATATAGTAATGTCATGACTCAGGCGATGATGTCATCTTATAAATGATGCAGACAATGATGTCATTTTATAAATGATCCAGGTAATAATGTCATGAAATTAATGATGCAAGAGATGATGTCATGAAAATAATGATGTAATCAATGGTGCAACATGATTGAAAATGAAGATGGAATTTGCCTATAAATAGGCATTACCTCTCTTCTTCAAAATCATAATTCAAAGTAGCAAAAATTAGATGTAGAGAGATTTTCATATGCTTTCTTAGAGTAGATTTCTTTTATTGTTATTTTGACTAAGAAGAGGAGTTTTTGGAAGCTTGAGTTCATCAAAGATTGTTTCCCAAAACAAATTCTTTCTAAACTCTGTTCTTGAATTTAATTATAAGTTGTTATTATGTTTATTGTTAATTTAATTGTTTCTTCCTTTTCAACTATGAGTAGCTAGATTTATTTTCCTAGGATTTAGATTTAATCTCTTGATTATTTTATGGTGTTCTATGCTTGATTGATTGAGCATTTTGATTATTGGAATTAATCTTTTATTTTAGGACTTAATGCTTGTGAATACTTGATCACTATTTACATGTTTAAAGATATTATGTAAAGTAGCGAGAGTGGAAGCATAATATTAGTTCATTAAGATATTAGACCTAGGGTATGTGTTGCTTAGAGATAAGAACACTCTTTTGTGATTGTTAAAAGGATTTCCATAAAATTTAATGGGTTTATGTTAATTGCTTGTGATCACGATAGTGGACATAAGGTTAATATGAATACTTTTGATTTATCTTGGGAGAGAACTTCACATAATTAAGGGAAAATCTAATCATTAATTCTAATAAAATTAACCAACCAAGCAAGCATAAGAACACCATAGGTAATTAATTGATGAAATCTAAATCCTTTGAATTAGTTTTTTTTTAAATTTGTAATTAATTATTTTATTATTGGGTATAATTTTAGTGAATTATTGTACTACTAAATTACTTATGTCGATAATATTCTGTCTAGGAAAGTGGTTTTTAAGTGGGACCATTGTGGCCCCTCCACTTACCTGGGAATTTATTTTGAGGTGATTTTTTTTAGTTCAATTATTTACACTTTACTTACCTGTGCAATAGCACTAAATATCTAATTTAATTTAAATCACAAGAGTTTTCGTATGATAGTCTAAATAATAGAATATTCAATAATTTTGATACTTGTCAACCCTTCCTCATGGGATCGACACTTATTTCACTACTATATTACTTGTTCATAACCTGTGCACTTGCAAAAATCGTGTAACAAGCAATTAGGTACCTAATGTCCAAGAAAGATGCCAAACCTAGATTGATTAGATGGGTACTTTTGCTTTAAGAGTTTGACTTAGAAATCAAGGACAAGAAAGGAGTGGAGAATGTGGTTATTGACCATTTGTCTAGATTGGAAAGAGAGCAAATAGCTGAAGATGACAAGCCAGTCAATGATTATTTTCTAGAGGAGCAGTTATGAGTAGTGAAGGGATCAATTCTATGGTTTGCTGATTTTGTCAATTACTTGGTGAGTGGAATCATTCCTAGTGATTTTTCTTATCATCAAAAAAAGAAATTTCTTGCAGATATCAAGTATTGAGATGAACCATTACTTTTCAAGTATTGTGGAGATGGGATGATCAGAAGATGCGTGCCAGAGGAGGAAATTCCAAGCATTTTAGAGCATTGTCACTCTAAGGAAAGTGGAGGCATGCAAGCACAGATAAGACAGTTGCAAAGGTATGGCAATGTGGTTTTTATTGGCCTTCTATATATAAGGATGCCAGAAACTTTGTGATGTCTTGTGATCATTGCCAAAGAATAGGGAACATAACTAGAAAGCAAGATATGTCGCTTAATGGGATTTTAGAGGTTGAAGTATTTGATGTTTGGGGGATTGATTTCATAGGACCATTCCCTTCATCCTTAAACAATCGATATATTTTAGTAGCGGTCGACTATGTGTCGAAGTGCGTTGAAGCAATTGCAAGTGCCACCAATGATTCTAGAGTTGTGCTGAGGTTTATTAAGAAGAATATTTTTTCTTGATTTGGTGTTCCGAGAGCCATTTTCAGTGATGGAGGCTCCCATTTTTGTAACCGGACTTTTGACGCTTTATTAAAGAAAAGTGGAGTCAACCATAGAGTAGCCACTTCGTATCATCCTCAAACAAGTGGTCAGATGGAAATTTCAAATAGAGAATTGAAGAATATTTTAGAAAAGATAGTGAATAACTCTAGGAAGGATTGGGCACTCAAATTGGATGATGCTTTGTGGGCGTATAGGACTACTTTCAAGACCCCAATTGGTATGTCTCCATACCAACTTATCTTTGGTAAGAATGTCACTTACCTGTAGAGCTCAAACATAAAGCTTACTGGGCAATAAGAAAGTTGAATATGGATGTGAAAGTTGCTGGTCGCAAGAGGTTACTTCAATTGAGTGAGCTTGAAGAGATATGGCTGGAAGCTTATGAAAATGCCAAGATTTATAAAGAGCGCACCAAACGTTGGCATGACAAACACATCCATAAGAGGCACTTCGAAGAAGGCCAACAGGTATTGCTTTTTAACTCATGTTAGAAACTTTTTCCAGGAAAGTTGAGATTGAGATGGTCAAGACCATTTCAAGTAGTGAAGGTATATCATCATGGAGCTGTAGAGCTACAAAACAATATGGGAGAAACATTCAAAGTAAATGGATAATGCCTTAAACCTTATTTCAGTGGAGATTTGGTGGAACAAGGGATAGTTTACTCCTTAAAAGAGGCCACATGATCAAAATTCTGAGAAAGTCTAGCTAAAAACTAAGAGGCAACCCAAATTTCTAACTTCTTTATTTATTTATTTATTTATTTTCTAGTTTCTGAAATAAAAAAATACTAAAAAATAATTTTTTTTTATGTTTTCTTTTTATATGATTAGTTTCTCATACTTACTTTTAATGTTGTTTCATGATGTTTTATAGGAAACAAGAAAGTGGAATTCATATCCTGCTTACAATTTGAAAGCCACTTTTCTAAAAGAGGGAGTATTTTATTTCTTTTGGTTTGTTTCTTTGACATTGAGGACAATGTCAATTGTAAGTTTGGGGAAAGTTTAATTTATTTTTTTGTTTTTAGTCATTTCTTTTGTGTTTTGATGAATAAATTTAAAATTTTTACTTTTTATTGATAAAATATGCATGTTAAATAATTTGATGAAAGGCCAATGATTGATTATAATTAGTATTTGTGGATAATTTATTAAAGTATTTTAGGTTGAGCAACTATTTTGGGTAAGAAATTAACTTTTATTAAGATTATGTTTTGTTTTGCTTTGCATTATATTAGTTGTATTGAATTTGTGTATGCTTACTTAGAGAGGGCTTCTACACATTTTTTATCTTTATTTGCTTCACCTATCTTAGAACATATTTTTGCAAACTTTTTAGGCGAAATTTTGAATTTATTTTGAAAGAGAGATATGATATAGACATTATTTGTTAGCCTATTACTTATATCCACCCTTATTTTAATTTGTTTCCCTAGTTTACCCTTTTGTGCCGTGTTAATTTTAGCTTTCTTTCTTTGTTAATTAACCTTAATTGTTATATTTCACCCTATTTGTGAGATAATTTTGTCAAGTTCACATTTTAATAAAAAAAGAGAATTATTGAAGTTTGGGGGATCTTTAATAACTGAGAGTATTATTCATTTTAAAAGACTACCTTCTGCTTAAAATAAGTTTAGGGGAAAGCAAGAAAATTGAATAAAATAAAAGTTAGTAATTCTTGCTTATCCTTAAAATAATGTTGTTCAAAGAAGAAGAAGAAGAAGAAGGGGACTTAAAAGAAGAAAACATTGAAGAAGAATGATGCTTAAGATAGAAGGGATCCTTCATTAACATAATCCCTTTATTTGAGCTATTGATTTTCTTCTGTAAACTTGGTATAATTATTTTACTTTTGTTCATTTAGTCTTTTCTTTGTTCAGCCAAAAGACCTTGTATTAGCCCTATTACAAGCCTAGTTAAGACCTATTGATCTCTCTTGATTTGTGAATTCTATTAGTGGAGATTGTTTGCATTAACATGCTTATGAGATTTGTACATCTATTTTATATCTTTTGATAGAGGCATTTAAAGATATTAGTGTGTATATGCCTATCTAAAGTGTAACAATTTCTTTGCGGTTGATTTAATGCATAGTTATTCAAGGCATGATTAAGATAAGGATTATTTTGAACCTGAGATGGAAGCTTGATTTGCAATGCTATTGATATGTTATTTGTAAATATTAATTTCTTAAGGCCTTTAAAAGAAAAAATAATTATTCAAGATAAGCACAAGAGGATTAAATTTCCTTTTTGTGATATTTTATTATTCTTTGAAATAAATAGTTAGAAATTTAGAGTTTTATAAGTGTCTGTGGGTATCACTACTGGAAGCCCTCACGAGACTATAACTCGTCCTTTGTGGGACACCTAGGGGTTTAAAGGCTTGTTGCATATGCTAAATGCAATTGTAATTTCCTATGAAAGTGGACTAGTTTAGGTTTTCAATTTTCTTTTGCTTGAGGACAAGCAAAAACTTAAGTTTGGGGGTGTGATAACTCTATATTCTTTGAGTTATTTTCTTTGTTTAAACCCAAATTTTAGTTCAGTTTTTAAGAATAAAATAATATTATTACTTATTTTTAGAAATAAATAGTTTTGCAATTTATAAATAAATTATAATATATTTTTAGTATTTTTATTTTATTTTTGTAGATCAAAATGATGTCACAATGATGCAGTAATGTCATGACTCAGGCGATGATATCATTTTATAAATGATGCAAATAATGATGTCATTTTATAAATGATACAGGCAATGATATCATAAAATTAATGATGCAAGAGATGATGTCATGAAAATAATGATATAATCAATGATGCAACATGATTGAAAATAAAGATGGAATTTGCCTATAAATAGGCATTACCTCTCTTCTTCAAAAACACAACTCAAAGTAGCAAAAAATAGATGTAGAGAGAGTTACATATATTTTCTTAGAATAGATTTCTTTTATTGTTATTTTGATCAAGAGGAGGAGTTTTTGGAGCTTGAGTTCATCAAAGATTGTATCTCAAAATAAGTTCTTCTTAAACTTTATTCTTGAATTTAATTATAAGTTATTATTATGTTTGTTATTTTGATTGTTAATTTAATTATTTCTTCCTTCTCAATTATGAGTAGCTAATTTTATTTTCTAGGATTTAGATGTAATCTTTTGATTTGCATATGATTATTTATATTTAATTAATTAGATTTGATTGTTGGAATTAATCTTTTATCTTAGAACTTAATGCTTGTAATTAACTAGCCATTAATTGCATGATTTTAGATATTGTGTGAAGTAGCGAGAGTGGAAACACAATATTAGTTAATTAGGATAATTGACCTAGGGAATGTATTACTTAGAGATAAGAATACTCATTTGTGATTTTTAAAAGGATTTCCATAAAACTTAATGGGTTTGTGTTAATTGCTTATAATCATGAGAGTAGATATAAAGTTAATATGAACACACATGTTGTATCTTGAGAGAGAACATCATATAATATAGGAAAATCTAATAATTAATTCCAGGAAAAATAATCTATCTAAGATTATAAAGAAATCATATGTGATCAATTGATGAATTCTAAATCCTAGACCTTTAATCTTATTTCATATTTATTATCATTTATTTACTTGAATTTTACTTTAGCTTAAAATTTGAATTCTCATAATTAATTTTCTAGATAATAGAGTAATCTTAATTTTGGTACTTGTCAACCCTTCCTTGTGGATTCAACACTCTATTCACATATTATTACTTGGCACGACCTGTACACTTGCAGAAATCGCGCAATAATGCTTTCAGTCAGTCTTTGTATTTGTCTTCCACTTGTTGAGTAGTTCAACATGATATTATTAGAAATCCTCCTTTAATTAATCCCCTTACTTTGGATTTTATATGATCAAGTTAACAGAGCTAGTTGTTAATTGATAAAAAAAATAAAATAGATAATTTAGTATTGATTTATAATTATGAATTTGATAGTAATATGATGAACTTAAACTTTATATCTAACAAATTTGATAATTATATGTGATAAATCTAAACTTTAAATCTAATAAATCTCATAATTATATGTGAATTACTAAATAATGGAAATTTTAAATATAAGGAATCAACGAAACTAAATTATAGAATAATTAAATAATGAACATGGCAATAAAAAGATAATGAATATGCACGCGATATATGATGAACCTAAACTTTACCTAATGCACCTGAACCTAAACTTTAAATATAATGAACCTCATAATTATATGTGAAATGTTAAATAATAAAAATTTTAATCATGAGGAATGAATGAATTTAAATTATAAAATAATTATATCATGAATTTGGCAATAAAAAGGGGATAAATATGTATGTGATATATGATAATTCTAAATTTTATATATAGTAAACCTAATAGTTATATGTGATGAAACTAAACTTTAAATCTAATGAACTTCATAATTAAAAGTTTAAAATTAAATAATGAAAATACAAAGCAATCGATCTCCAAATAAAAAAAAATCTCAAAATCTTCACACAAACAGTATAAAAACTCACAAAAAAAGAAGATTATGAAAGAAATATGAAGAAGAAGAAGACAAAAACAATTTCAAGAAAAAAATAAAAAAATAAAAACAATTTCGAAGAAGAAGAAAAAGAAGAAGATTGGGTTTCACTATTTTTAAGAAGAAAAGATCACACATCCACCATAAAAAGAAGAAAAAGATCGAGCTTTATTATTCCAAAAAAGAAGAGATCTCATTGTGATCTTTTTTTTTTTATTAAATGAAATAGTGTATTTTGATTTGGGACCATGGTGCTACATGGTCTTGAGTACAAAATATGAATTGCCTATTAGATTGCTATTATACAATATGACATGAGCTCTTAGAGTGAATGACAGAGTACAAAAAACTTTTAGTTTTAATATGTTCAAACATAAGGAAAAGAGTGAATATTGATTATAACCAATTTGGTAATTGACACATCATAAGCAAAAAGGACAAAGTCAATTTAGAGTTCCAAAGTGTTTCTGTATTATTTGATGATCCCAAAACATGCCAAAAATAATAATTTAAATTAGGACCCGAAACCTTAAGTATAAAACTGTTAAAAATGGCAAAATTACAATATTACCATAAATAAAAATAGGCAATTAAACAAAATGGACGCCAAATTTGAGCTAAATAACAAGATTTATGATAGAAATAAAAAGTTTTCATAAATGAAAAAACTGCCATTTTAGGGGTCTAAAAGAAAAAATTTGGTTGAAAAACGACATTGCTCATCACCAAAGGTCCGAAACCGCAGCTAGCCCGAGCTAATATTTTTTGTACTTGGACTGTTACTTATCCCAACGAATCATGAATGTCTCTGAAATAGTCTCCATATCAGCAATGATGAGAAGATTGGTTAAATATAAATATGTGATAGCAAAAGTTTTTGTTTGGTATGGATAAATGCACTCTAACAACTCATCTTTTCATACTCATAGTGTGAACTCTAATTTTGAAATTTATATATGGTAGAATTGATGAAACACTATAAGAAAATCACAGTTTACTGACAAAATTTACCAACAGAAATAATTTCGTTGGTAAATTTATTAAATTACCGACAGAATACCGATGACATATGAAAATTTTCTTTTTTTTTTTTAATTACCAACAAACTACTAACGGTTTACTAACAAAAAATTACCAACTATCAAATTTCATTGCTAAATAAGGTGCAAAAAAATGGCGCAAAAAATTAGCAACAATTTACCGACCAAAATTTTGATCAATAAATTTACTAGTTGGTAAATTAAAAAGCAAAATTTTCTTTAATTCAATTATAAAAAATTTCTAATTTACCAATAACATTATTCCATCAGTAAATTTACCGACTAAATTTTTGGTTGGTAAATTAAAAAATTTTGAAATTACGGACTAAAATTTTGGTCGATAAATAGTTTATTCGGTAAATTAAAAAGCAAAATTTTCTTTAATTCAATTATAAAAGCTTTCTAATTTACCGACAATATTATTCCATCGGAAAATTTACTGACCAATTTTTCAGTCGATAAATTAGAGAACAAAATATTTTTTAATTTACAAAAAAAAATTTTGAAATTACCGACTAAAATTTTGGTCAGTAAATTTACCGACCAAAATTTTAGTCGGTAAATTAAAAGGCAAAATTTTGTTTAATTCAATTACAAAAATTTTCTAATTTACCGACAATATTATTCAGTCGGTAAATTGGAAAACAAAATATTTGTTAATTTACAGAAAATTTTTTTGAAATTACCGACTAAAATTTTGGTACCGACCAAAATTTTTGTCAGTAATTTTAAAAGCAATTTTTTTTTAATTCAATTACAAAAGTTTTCTAATTTACTGACAGCATTATTCAATCAGTAAATTGAAAAACAAAATATTTTTTAATTTACCAATAAAAAATTTTAGTCGATAAATTAAAAAATAAAATTTTCTTTGATTTAATTAAAAACTTTTCTATTTACCAACAAAAATTTTTGTCACTAAATTTATAGACTAAAATTTCAGTCAGTAAATTATAAAGAATTTTTTTAATTTATCGACAAAATAATCTGTCGGTAAATAAAAATTTTGGAGGGAAATTTCCCTCCAAATTTTCATTTGATGTTTAAAAAAAATTACCAATAGAAATTTAGTCGGTAATCAGTCGGTAAATGAAAATTTTGGAGGAAAATTTTTCTCTAAAATTTTCATTTGATTTTTAAAAAATAAAAAAAAAATTACCGACAGAAATTTAGTTAGTAATTTGTCGGTAAATGAAAATTTTGGAGGGAAATTTCCCTCCAAATTTTTGTTTGAAAAATTTATTAACGGAAATTTAGTCAGTAATTAGTCGGTAAATGGCGTAAAAAAAAAATAAAAGGGCTCCTCCTCATCATTTTTTCCCACACTTCTTCTCTTTCCCTTTTCTTATCTTTCTTTTTTCTTATCTTTCTCTCAATTTCTTCTCTCCATTTCTCACAAATAATTTTTTTTTCTTTCTCTTTTAACTATTTTTTCATTTTCTTTTTCATCACTTAATATTTTCATACTCTTTAATACTTATATACTCTTTGTTTCACATTCTATTTTTTTATTTTATTTCTTAAATTTCAAACCCTTCAATACAAAAAATCTATTCAATTTATTTCAATTTTTTTATTTTTTAGTTTTTATAATTTATTATTTATATTTCTTAAATTGTTTATAGCATAAAAAAGTATTTATGTATTTTTTAAAAAATAATTATTTGCTATCTTAAATTTATTTTTTTATTAAACTTTTTATATAAATTTAGTAAACAAAAAAATAAATTTAATAAATTATTTATCTTATCTTTTCGTTTTTACTCTTATTATTTTCTCTCTTAATTTTAGCTTCATTTCATTCTTTTTATAGTTTTGAAATATAATTTTAATTTAGTTATTTTAATTTAGTCATTTTTTATATTCTTTAAGCTTCATAATTTATTTTATAACTTTTTATTACTTAATTTTCATTTTCACTCTAAAAATTTTAATTTTTTAAATTATTGTTCTTATTTTTTGAAGAATATGTATTTTTTTTAAAAAATAGAATTTTACTGACAGATTACCGACAAAATATTTTATTTTTTAAAAATTAATTTACAAAATTACCGACGTATTACCGACAAAATATTTACTTTTGAAAAATATTTATTTAAACTTTACCAATGAATTACCAACTATTTTTTTATTTTTAAAAAAATAAAAATTTACTGACAGATTATCGACTAAAAATTTAGTCGGTAAATTGTCTCCAAAAAAAAAATTCTGACGATCTAAAGTTATTTTACTGACAATATAAAAATAATTTACCGACTGAAATTTAGTTGGTAATTACCGACAGTTTTATATTTAGTCAGTAAATTGTGTTATCAACAAGTTAAATACCGATTAAATTTTTTGGTCGGTAAATAGTCACTATATATATTACGGACTAAATAAACATAATTTACCGACAAAATTTTTAGTTGGTAAATTGTATTTTTTTTTAGTGAAAAAAGGAGAATTGCAAAAATAAATTCATGAATGTTACAAAAAAGTTTTATTTCTCAAAAAAAAATTTAGTTTATTTAACTTTAAATATTAAAATAATTTAAGCTCATTGAATTTTAAATTAATTTAATTTATTATTATTCTCTTATTTTTTTTGAGTGATTTCTTGATATCAATTAATAAATATATTACTATTTTCTTACTTTTCTTTTTAAAAGTATTTCTTGATTTTCATATAAGTGTACTCACTAAAATAAAATTTTATGAATATATTTGTTTGTTATTACTTATTAGTTTTGACATTATTTACATTAGGTTCTTACCTTTCATTTTTTTTTTCAGATTTTTTGACTAATTATGGTGTCTTTGACTAAAAAGGAAAAAAAAAAAACTATATATCAATAAAAATTTTCGCTCTTTTATAAATTCACGGAGACCCCAAAGTTATTTTGAAAGTATTAATATCAATTATCAATACCTTATAATTATTCATAAAATATATAAGTAGATTGACAATTATAATGACAACTAGTGCACTCAATACGTGCTATGCAGTGATTTCTAATTTATTATATTAATTAAATAATAAATACTTGAAATTATAATAATTATTCCTTAGTCAAATTTAATTAAATATATATTAAATAATAATTTTATTTTTTCTTATTCTAATTAAATTTATTCTTTTCTTATTTAAATTAAATAAATATAATTAGATAATTGTATTATTTAATTAATAAATAATTTTATTAACCTATTATAAATGTATAATTAGAAAGAATTTAGTGATAGACGCTTAAATAAATTTTCTTATTCCTTGCACACATTTATATAAACTAATTTTTTGCCACGTGTAATGCACGTGATTAGAACTATTATTAAACATGTGATTTAATTCATTTTTAAATTTTTTTAAATAAATAGAATTAGTTATATTGTTGTTCAAAAAAAAGAATTAATTGTATTAAATTAAAAAATAATAATAAATGTAAATTTTTTCATAAATTTTTTTATTTATTAGTAAATAATGGAAAAAACAACGCTTAGCCAATACAATAAAAAAAATTAGAGATTAAATAAGATTACACAAACTTAATATTAACATCAGAAAACAAATAAGATATTTTCCTCGTACACCATGAGTATATATCTTAACAAGATATAAAGTTTAAAAAATTAATTACTTATGTAAATAATTATAAGTTAAGATATAGATCGAATTTTTATAAGTTTACAAAAATAATTTACATAAATAATTATTGTCTATTTTAATCCAAAAAAAAATACTCTAATAAAATTATATGTTTTAAATTAAATTAAGATAAATTTATTGAAAAATTTAAATTTAAAAGCTAAAAGTTTGTAATAAAATGCATTTATTTAAGATATTTTTTTATGGATGTTCACTTAATATGTAAATTTTAAATTTAAAAGTCTATTTTTTGTTAAAATAATTATTACATTTTGTGAAGGTTATTATTGTCCAAAAATGTTTTCTCTAGTTAGCCACTTTTATATATAGTATAGATATAGATGTAGATATAGATATAGATAGATAGATTATAGATAGATTTAGATTATAAATTATAAACACTACAAAAATTCACTAATTTACTGATGGAAAAATCCGTCAGTAATAATTGAAAATCTGTCAATAAATGAATTTACCGACAAATTAAGGATAAAAAAAATCCATCATTAAAACGATTGTCAGTAAATAATTAGTGATGGAAAAAATATTTTCGGTAAATTTACTGACATAATTCGGTCAGTATTTTATGGAAAATGGTCGGTAATTTCATTTGAAAAAAGATCGCAAATATTAATATTCTGTCAATAATCCGTCACTAAAAACCAAAATTCATCAGTAATTGATCAGTAATCCATCATTAAAATATAATTAAATAATATTTTTGGTAAGTAATTTTTCAGTAATTTTTAGTCAAAAATAATATTTTAATTTCACGGTCAGTAATCTGTCAATAAAAGAACTAAAAAAATAATATTTTATGACAAAACAGTCGGTAATCCATTAGTAATTTTTAGTCAAAAATAATGTTTTAATATGACAGTCAGTAATCCGTCAGTAAAATAATTATAAAAATAAAATTTTATGATGAAACGGTCGGTAATCTGTCAGTAATTTTTAGTAAAAAATAATATTTTAATTTCACGGTCAGCAATCCTTCAATAAAATAAGCATAAAAAATATTATTTTATATAAAATGGTCGGTAATCTGTTAGTAATATATAAAAAAATAATTTAATAATCTTTTCGGTCAGTAATTCGTTAGTAAATTAGAAAATAATTTTTAATAAATTTTTTATTATTTAATAAATTAATTTTATATAATATATATTAGTTAGAAAATTAAAAATTAATATATAATGTGAATATAAAAATTTTTTATTCCATAAAACGTAATATTATTTATAAAAAATGTAATATACTGTACACCATATAAATGTTGCAAATAACAAAACTAAAAAAACTAAAAAAAAACTAATCATGCTCCTGAGCATCATCCTCCTCGTGGCCCTTGGTATGATGCTGGCCATACTCCAGATCTACTATATGCATCAGCAGCAGCAATAGAAGCATCTCCAGCTGAAGTATACTTATCAGAAGTAGTAGAAGCAGGTGGTGGAACAGGTGGAGGAGTAGCACCACCAGCAAAATACCTAGAGAAAAATTGATGCATCTGCAGCTCGACCTGCTCCTGGACTGTCTGTTGCATGTCCTCCCGCATCTGAGCTACTTGCCTATCGATCTCATGCTGCATATGCTCAATTGTAGGTGGCAGTGGCGGTGGTGGAGCTGAGGAAGAACTGGCTCTGGGATGTCCAAATGAGCAATCCATCGAACCCATCCCATAGACTCGTCCCATCTCTTGGCCCCCAACAGCTCTGAAGTATAGCTCAAACTCATCTATATAAGTTGGCACAGCGGATCCGGGAGCCGGCTAGGACTTCTGCTCGCAGAGGTTTTTGAGATCCTCTTGTTTTCAATATAATAGTAGTTAGCATTTAAAAATTTTTAATGTACTTTAATTATAAATTGCTAATTAAAATTTACATGAATCCGTTGGGAGCACTGGTTGATAAAGATCTGTCGGTCTTCCTTCCATATCTGGATGTGGATGAAGATCTCCTCATGAGTAAGGTCTCGATAAGATCATTTCTCCGTTAAAAATTAAAAGTATCATCCCACATTTAGTAAATAAAAAAAATTATGAAATTAATAACTTAAAAAATAAATGAATTTTTAAAGTACATACGATTTAATTACTTATTATAAAAAAAATTGACATCTTACCAATTGCCTGATTTCGTAACTCAGTTTTGCCTTTATGAAATATTTTATTTTTTTATTTGCATCTAACTTTGGCTAGATTAAATAACATATCTTAGGAAGGGTACCTTTTATTTAATCTAGTGTTGGTGATAAAAAAAAATTATTTAATACATTCATTGTTAAATTTTTGTAGGAAATATAATTTAAATAAAATATTTGAATTAATTTATGAAAATACTCTTATATGAATGTAATATAGTTTTCTTTCCAATTTCCTGGCATGCTTCGTAGCAGGGACAGACCCTCCAGTATGCTTAGACGGTCAACTCGCTGGACTGCCTTTTTCTAATTTTCTGTTCATGGATGCCTTTTGGGATAGCTGTTTATGCTTCAAAGAATCTCAGTGTTTCTCCGAAGTATCCCATGTCTCCTGAGGGATCCACGTCTCTCTTTCCCTTTTTCTTGACGTCGTAGAGGAAATTCTTATACCGAATTGCAGCCTTATTAAAAAAGAGTATCTTCATCATTTTTGATATAGTGAGATTCCAGTAAAAATACTTCTGCAAAAAAAAAAAAATACAAGGTAGTATATAAATAATAATTAATATATAAAATACAAAATTAATTTACTAATAATATGTGTCTATTTAATACATATTACTAACAAATTATTATATTTTATTATATATTATTACAGTTTATTATATATTATTATATTTATTATACTTAATATCTTTTAATATAATATTATATATAACATATAATGTATTATGTATTATTTTTATATTTATTATTTTAGAATATATATAATTTTGAATTCTATATAATAAGTTATTCATTACCTAAAGCTCTGTCCAGTAGAACTCTTTCGTATCCTGAGGCACTAATTTCCAATACGTGCCTTCAGGTCTCAATTGGTTCTTAAATATCTTGTAAATCATCCGCGTTGCATCTAGCAGATACATCTTGCAATTAAAAAACTTAAATGTTAGTTAAACGAAAAGCAAGACATTATAAATTATGAATTACCTTAAGAAATATAGTACTTAAACATCTCCCTGCAATGTGAGATGCTACCTACTCCTCAAATTTGAAAGCAGGATTGGTGGGGCAGTGGTAGAAGCTAATGTAGTGGTAAGAGATATTGTAGTGGTAGGAGTTGCTACAGAGGTAATGGCGATAAGTGTAGATGAAGGATGGGTAGATGGAGAAATAAGAGAAGGGGCAGTGGATGGAGGGATAACAGAAGGAATAGTAGATAGATGGGTAACAAAAGGAATAGTAGATGGAGAGGTAACTGAAAAAGGGACAGTAGATGGAGGATAATAGAAGAAGACATAGTGGATAGAGAGGTAACAGAAAAAGGCGTAATGGATGGAGGGGAAATGGAAGAAGGAATAATGGAAGGTGATGAAAGTATAGGACCGGTGGATGAAGTAGTGGATATAGGAGGAGGAAAAGATAAAGGGATCTGTGTGGTGATAGTCAAAAGGGTGAATGTAGGTGGTATATAAGGCAAAAAAGATGGTAAAGAAGAAAGGGTAGTAGGAAGATCACTAGAGGTAGCAGGCCCTCCCTGTGAGCGATACTATTTTCAGGACGTCGATGTGCTGTTACCAAGAGTATCTTCAAGAGTTGGTACACGTCTCGGAGTCGACATCTATATATTTGGTAAAGTTTAATAAGCTCGTTAATTATTTAATGTTACATAAAAAGTACATCCACATAAATAAAAAATTGAAATAATCCACACAAATAAAAAATTGAAAATTGATATGGCGTAATCGCAGAATAATAATGTAAATATTAAAAAAAGAAATACAACACAAGTTAAAAATGACTTCATTGAAATATAATGTAACATTGTAAATGTAAAAATAATGTTCTTTTACACAATTAGGAAAAATCCATACACAATCCCTGGGAAATAAGTACACAATATATTTATTCAGAATCTATTTCTTCAAGCTCATCTTCATCTATGTTTTCCTCAGACATCTCGATGTCTGAATCAAATTTGGATTTGTCATCTGTATCATTATCATCTTCATCATCCATTTCAACTAATGGCTTATTAGGATCATTTAAAGTTGCAGGAGGCTCATCATCATTAACTTTGAGTGTAGGCTCATCAACTTCGTGGTCTTGAAATGGTTCTTCAGATGTTGTATTTATTTCACTACCCTCCTTAATCTCTACGACTAATCTAGCATTAATCTTGCATACTACCCACTAATCTGCTTTATCTCATCGTAGACTCAGATAGGAAATATAATACAATTGACAAGCTTGCATTGCCAGTATAAATGGCTCATATTTATTGAATCATTGCCCGTGGTTGACTTTAACAAGATTATATTGCTCATGAACTTTCGTTCCCACATTTGATGTTGGATCAAACTATTCACACTTAAATAAAACAGTCCTCTTAATTGGAAGTGCAGGGTATTCCAATTACATTATATCGGTTAATCGACCATAATAGTCAAATGCATTCTTGCTGTAATTCAAACCCTTTATACAAACCCCACTATTTATTGATGACCTACCAGAACTTCACTTTTTAGTATGGAACTTGAAATCATTCACGAAGTAAATAGGATAAGCGTAACATATCGTAATGGACCCCCTTTGGACAGATCAATAATGAATTGATTTTTTATTCTATTTGTAGGATCAGTGGCCTATGACAAAAATAAACATATCAATTTAATTCTATAGGATAGAAATTGAAGATTAATTTTTTAAGTAATGGTACTACATTATACTTACATATGAATGAAACCAGTGCGCAAATTCTATCTCTAATTTTTAACATATCAATGTATAAGCTTCATTCATAAGGAAAATAGTTAGTAAAATGGAAAGGAAACTATGCAGAATGATGAAGAATGAGTTATTTTAATTAGGTTGTAACTTGATGTATTTTGCAAATTAGAAGCAATTAATAAGAATGTAGGATTGAGCAGCCTTATATTCTTTGTTGGTCATCAATCTTGTTTTAGGTTGACCAAACAGTCTCCCTGGATGAGTGAATATTGATAAAATATCAGGCGTATTTGCTCCTTTAGGCATTCCACCATCATCATTTTAAGCTACTCTCTTATGCCTGGTATAGACATAGGGTTCAAAATAATAAGAGCAAAATGATGAAGCTTCCTCAACTAAGTATGCATTACAAATGGAGCCTTCAACTCTTGCTTTATTTTGACATTATGTTTCAAATGTCCAGTAAATCTACAACAGGTAAATATCATAGATTATGATATTTGAGTATAAATGAATGGATGTGATTGTAAATATTAAAATCAGTAAATATTTTACCTCTCAAATGGATACATCCATCGGTATTGAACTGGACTCACTATACGAGTTTTGTAAGCAAAATGTACTAGTAGATGCTCTATGGAGTCAAAAAAATATGCTTTGTAGTTGCCTCAGAGGCATGCAATTTCTGCAACTTTAGAGTCAGAGGGAAGTAAGACATAATCTTATATGGAATATTTTTTTTCGATGGACATGCACCCCTATGTCTTTGCTTATATCTTGGCCAATCACAAAACTTACATGCAATTAGATTACTGTCTTCACCCCAATAAAGCATGCAATTGTTCTTGCAACAATTAATTTTCTTGACTGGAAGGCCCAAACCCTGCATTAACTTCTTGGTGTTGTAGAAACTATCAACCATTGTGTTATCTACAGGCAATGATTCATTGTACCATTGTAATATCTCATGATAACACCTTTCAGATAGATGGTGTTTTGACTTGATATTCAAAAGTCGTGCCACAGTAGATAATTTAGACTATTTCTCATAGCCAGGCCATAATTCTTCGTTAGCTACCTCTAACATGTCATATAGTTTATGAGTGATCATATTTGGAGCTTCCTCCATTCGATCCCAATCAAAATCCACCTAGCGGCATTCATTAACATATTATGTATGTAGTTGGAGGACAACTGTCTGTATCTTTAATGCCTACTTCTATCGCGGTTTAAGATTTAGACCTACTGATTTCACCATGCAAATACCATTCATAATACCCCGGTACAAAACCCTTCTTCAAAATGTGCAACTTGATAGTATCTGGCTCAAGAAAATTTTGATTTTAACATTTCTTATAGTTACAAGGACATCGAACACTAGTCTCACTCATGCACTGTGGCTGAGATATCATGAATTGTATGAATTGATCTAAACCCTCCAAGAATTTCAGATTCAAATACCCATCAGTAAATCTAGAGTACATCCAATTCCTATCGGTCCTCATAATTATTCTCTGTACATTCAACAGTATTAATTTATTTTTTATATCACACAAACAAAATTATATTTAAACTTATATGTTTGGTTATAATTTTAATTAAGTTTGCAACATCTAATTCTACATCCTTATATCTCCCTCCCTATAAGGTAAGAACCTAACCCATTTAGAAACTCATTGCTGCATAACTGTTACTATTACATTCTACACTCATACATCTGCTGAAATTTCGGCAGCATCTCCCTACAGTTCTCCTAGTGCACCACATTTGAAAATATCCACATAATCATGACATTATTTCAATGTGCACTAAGAAAACATGGTGGAAGATAGTACCTAAATTTCAGGCATTTGTATGAAATAAGAATATACACAGACAGTTACACAGACAACAAGATCTCTAAACTGCCCAATTTGGACAATTCGATATTCTCTCACTATCTGATGAGCAGGATATCAAACGGGATCTACCGCTAATCCTAAATATGTTAATCATTTTAATTAATAATATTTTTGGACATTTGATTGTAAAAGTCCAAAAATAATTAAAATCATTTAAATTCATTCAATAATAAAATGGTATAAATTCGCCGTGCAAATAACAATTGTAACATCACAACATAAGAACATATAATCAAAATTAATAAAATAAATTCACAAGTAAATGCCAAAATGTTGCTGAATACGATACAAATTCATAAATGCATTATACTTTTTTCTATTTTTTTACTGTTTCATAATTTTACACATATATATTATTACTTAATAACAAAGATATTAATATTATATTAGATATTTTTTATATCATTTAGGAAAAAATTAATTAGAATTCTTCTTAATCGTTTTAATTTTGAATATTCAAATTTTAATTATTTGTTAGCATTAATTAAGCCATTATATATTATTATATTTCATAGACTATTTTTCCTTTAAGAGGATAATTGTAATTTTTTTAAATTTTATGAAATGTATTTAAAATTTAATTTTTAATGGCAAAATTTTAATTTATTACTTTCTTTTTATTTTTCGTCGAAATATTTTTACTCCTAACTATTTGCAATTTCTTATTTTTTTGTATTTTATAAAATACATTTATATTTCAATTTTTGGTAGCATATTTGTGAATTTTTTAATTTTTTAATGTGATGAGAATTTTTAGTATTTTATGAAATTCATAAAAGATAAATTACACTTTTTATGGGATGATTACTGTCCTTTTATTTTTTGTTAAAATATTTTTACTCTTAACTATTTGCAATTTCTTATTTTTTTGTATTTTATAAAATGCATTTATATTTTAATTTTTGATAGCATATTTGTTGATTTTTTTAATTTTTTAATATGATGAGAATTTTTGGTATTTTATGAAATTCATAAAAATTAAATTTCACTTTTTATGGTATGATTAAACATAAATTTATTAATCATTTTGTCAGCATTATTAATAGATTTATTTAAATAAAACCAAAATTACGTCACATACATATATATTTATAAATTCACTTTAACTTAACAACATAATTAAAAATTATATTACAATATATAAATCAACCACAAATTACAAATTCACATCTAAGTATTTATTTTTACATATACATTTACAAATAAACATGACAAACTACAAATTATACATAAGATAATTAAAAGAACATTATATTCCAAATTATTATATTTATATAGTAGTATAAATAAATTAAATTACAGTATGAACCTCATGAAGCGAGAATCTGACTTATATTGTTGGTCCATATATCAATTATCTGAAACAAAATTAAAATTCTCTTAATAAAACCAAGATAATTAAAATAATTACTAACATAATTTAATAAAATAATTTCAACATATTTAATACTGTCATAAATTTATAAAAAAATTATTAAGCTTAAAAATATAAAATATCTTAAATAAAAAAATTTATTAGCAAATATATATATATATATATACCCAAATCAATCTAAAAAATCTAAATAAAAAATTAACAAATTTTCAACAAAATCAATCTAAAACAAAATTCAAAAATCTAAACAAAAATTCAATTAAAATTATAATCAATAATAAGGTAATCATGTAAATACCGGTAGAAGAACAAAATCTCCGGTGAGGGATGAACGCTGGCCGGTATACAAAAGGGCGGTAGAGGGCAATTGCAGGGCAGAAGAGAAGAAGAAGAAGAAGAAGAAGAAAGGGAAGAGAGAAAAAAAGGGTCAATAACTTATATTTCATGATTACTGACATATTACTGACGGACAGTGCCACGTGGATTAAAAAATTCATCTGTAATTTGTCAATAAAAAGCTAAAGGCGGTAAAATACGCGTCTATTTTTCACTTCTGTCAATATTCCGTCAGCATTATTTATAATTTACTGACAGATTACTGATGGAAAGCCTACTGCCGCGTGACATTCCGTCAATATTCTGTTAGTAAATATTTTGATTCCCTTGAAAACCTTATGCTCCTATTTTTCAATACTATTGGTATTTCGTCAGTATTTGATTAGATTTATTGACGGATTATTGACAAAATACCTACTACAGCAAATAATTCTATCAGTAATCTGTTAGTAAATGTCTTAATTGCCGCAAAATATTTTCGCTTATCTTTTTCCATCTGTAATTGGTCACTAAACCATCGGTAAAATTTGGCCACTGTCCGTTAGTATATTTCGTTCGTATTTTGTCAGTAATCTTGCTTTTCTCATTAGTAAACGATCAGTAAAAAGATGAACATTGTTGGAAAGTATTCTATTAGTATTCTGTTAGTATTCGGTTAGTATTTAGTTACGGATTACAGTCTGTCGCTAATTTCAGTCAGTAAATCGTTATATTTTTATAGTGAAATAGATTGTAGATATTACAAATCAAACTGAAATTAAAAAATACACAAATATGAAAACTGACAATATTATACTAACATTACAAATTAAATTAAAACTCAATATAAATAGATGGCAGATTCAAAAATTGAACTCACGGCTTATAATAGAATTGCAACTAAATTTTCAAATTAAATATGGTTGAATCAATAAATTCATGAATATAGTAAAAGAGTTTTATTTCTCAAAAAAAAAAAGTTATAGTTTATTTAACTTTAAATATTAAAATAATTTAAGCTAATTTAAATTTAAAATGGTTTAATATATTGTTATCCTCTTATTTTCTAAGTGATTTCTTGATATCAATTAATAAATATATTACTATTTTCTTACTTTTCCTTTTAAAAGTATTTCTTGATTTTTATATAAATATACTTACTAAAATAAAATTTTAAAGTATATTTGTTAGTTATTAGTTTTAACATTATTTGCATTAGATTCTCGTCTCCTAAAACTTGAGTTTTCGATTCCTCCATTGACGCTAAAAGACTATCAACAAAAAGTATCATTCTTTTATAAATTAATGGAGGCCATAAAAATTATTTTAAAAGTATTAATATCAATACCTTATAATTATTCAGAGGATATTTAAGTAGACTGACAATATATAATAACATTATTTATTATAAATTAAATGCAAACTCAATATAAATAAAAGACAAATTTATGAATTAAATTCAGGACTTTTCAAGACCATTAACTTTTGATCTTATCGTTCGACCAACACTGTATTCACAATTGAAATAACCAAGCTATGAGCATTTCTATATATATGTTATTTTATGTTTTTGTTTTTTATTTTTTAATTCAGGTAAATTTTAAATTCAGATCTTGACTTTTCCACCATTTGTTATTGTTATTATTGTTATTATTATTATTATTCACAAAATATCACATGTAATGCATGTATATTAAGTAAATAGTGCATAGAAAAATTCTCTCTCCTGCCTACTCAAAGTGAACTATTATTTATCTCAAAATTGACAATTATTGACAACACATTGACATTTATAAAAAAAAAAATTATTCTATTTATTGTTATAAATATAATGGAGAAGAACAAGAACAAAAAATATAGATAAGAGAATAGTTTTTCCGGATATTCCATTCAATAGTATTAGGCATTTTTTATAGAGTACAGAAGAGAAAGAAATAGAAAACTTTTCTAATAAGAAAAATACAATTAATATTAATATGAAAACTAGAGCATTCATGTATATGGAAAGACATCAATCAAATCCTATAATATATTATAACACTATCCCTTAATGTATTTTATAAAGAATATGTCTCGTTAAAATTTTAGTAAGGAAAAACCCTGTGGGAAAAAATTTTAGTGAAGGAAAAAGAGTACATTATTCTTGTAGGGATTTGCACCATAACACTGCCTCGTTAAAAACCTTGCCAGGAAAACCCAATCGGACAAAATCTAGGCTAAGAAAAAAAGAGTACAGTGCACAAAAATCTCCCCCTCATAAAAACATGATTTCTATCAAATATCTCTTAGCCGGCGCATGCCAATTTTGTTGACTAACTTCTCAAATGTGATTGTAAAGAGTGCTTTTGTAAACAAATCTGTCAAATTGTCAAACCGTATACTTAATGATGTTTAAGTAATATTCATATATAATAATTTATTTATAGTACTCTCTTAGGATATTACTTGCACCATGAATATGCCTTTGTTAAAAACCTTGCTAGAAAACCCAGTGGGAAAACATAACTAAGGAAAAGAGTACATTTCATGCGCTATTTTGTCATTATATAGATTGCCTCATTAAAACCTTTGTCTAAGAAAATCCCATGGGATAAAAACTTGACTTAGGAAAAAGAGTACAATAATATACTATTCGCTCCCCTGATGAGGACAGATTATAACATGACGTATACAAATCGATGAAACAATGCTGTTTAAATGCCATAATGAGTAAAGACTTAGTTCATAAGTCTATTACATTGTCACTCGAGCGAATTTGGTGGATATCTCTTCTAGAGATATTATATATACAAGAATTTGGGTGAAATTTATATATTTACTTCATTACCCTTGATATAACCACCTTTAATTTGTATAATGCAAATTTTATTTTTCTCAAAATACAATGGGAGTATCTTTAGTGAGGTACTTTAGGACTATTAAAAAAAATCTTTATAAAATTGCAGTACCACCATAAGTGAATATATAGGCTGTCTAAGATCCACCAATATGGAGATTAAATAAATAACCAACATTCGCATATAAGCCAATTTCAAATCTGAATCAAAATATGATCATAATATTAATAGTACATTGAAGATAACTTTTTACACCACTCTAATGTCTCTCAGTAGGTGCAGAGCTATACATAGCTAGGAATTTTTTTTTCTTACAAATGCAATTTCAGGCTTGATGCAATTTGCAAGATACATGAGTACCCCTATAGCACTTATATATGCTACTTCAAGATCAAATAGCTCTTTGTTATCTTATTTTGGTCTAAAAAGGTATCTCTCCAATTCAAGTGAGAGGACCACAGCTGGTATGTTTAAGAGAAAATATTTATCCACACAAAATTGCTTAAATATATTTTCCATATAAGTAGACTAGTGTATTGGGACTCTTTGCTAATTGGTCTGTAAGTCGATATAAAATTTCATTTTCTTTAAATTTTTCATTTTGAACTTACTCTTCAAATAGAAGCAAACTTATTTGAGTTTGTTAGGAGTCACAATGATATTTAAATCATCAATATATACTACAATAACATTTACCATTCTATGGTCTCTTATGAATACAAATGGACATAATATATTATTCACATATCTTTTTTTCAATAAGAATTTACTCAAACAATTATACCACATGTCCATATTGCTTCAATCCATATATGGATTTTTGCGATTTCTTAGAGTACATGTCATATGTTTAATGTACATTCATTTATGATATCTTTAGTTCTTCTGGGACTCTCATATAAATATCATTTTCATAAGGCATATATCAATCATTTCTTTAACTGCCATACTAATCAAATAACGGAACATGATCATTTCCATAATAAGAGAGTTATTTTTCTCATAGTTAATAATAGAACGAGTCTAGCTCTACTTTAATTGTCTCCTTCCATGATGATCAATCATGTTTATACTAATATTCAATTATATTTATAGATTATGGATCCAAATTTTCTCTTGAAACATTAAGAGCTATTATTGAGGCAAATTCATCATTAATGATAATTGAATTTCTATCAACTCTTTCTCTTATATCACAAAAATAATTGGGATCTCATAGTTTTCATTTATATGATCATCAACTCTAGAAACCATATCTGGAGGATCTAATTATTTCGTTGTCTCAGTCTATATCTCTTAATTGGTTATAGCTCTTTGACTGAGATCTTCTTCTTTAGGAAGTTTCTCTTTATGAGATTTTATAAATGATGCTGCTTTTTCTTTTCCACGGATTTTTATTTTTAGTTTCAATTTACTATTCACGCTTTTGGCGTGTAGTGAGATTAATTGATTTTCTATTTGCAATTAGAACTACAAACCCTTTTTGGGGTATTAGCAGCTGTAATATGAGACTTTTTCAATCTTTAAAGGGTTGCAACTCTGTTATTTTTTGAACTTCTTGTTTACTCTAACTTGTACATGGATTAAAATTATTTAAAGGGTTTTCCTTCCAATAAATTTTTCGACATTCTTAGCACTATAGGTGCTTTTCCTCCCCCTTAATGTCGAGAAATGTGCCTCATGAAAATAAATTCTTAGTCTCTTTTATGGACCCATTGTCACACATTGAGATAGTGATATTAATATATTCATAGCACAACTAAAAATTTGCGACTCATATCTTTGTACAAGTTTCAAAGGAGAGTATATATGATATACATAATGGCATTCATGACAAACTATAAGTTCAATACTTAAACTGCAAGTTCAACGTAATATAGTGTGCATATATATGGGGGATAAAACAATAATGAAATAACTCATTATAATATAGAACTTGTAAAATCCTTACAAATTACTCCTTTAGGGAGTTTATATAAAATCACCAATATTGAGTTTTGTCCTCAGTATGAGTTGTTACTCTTTCAGAGTTCTCATGATCTACCAAATAATTTATAGCATTCAATTCAAAGATTGCAGTTGTACTAATGTGCATTGTTTGATGATTTATTATTAGCAGTTATTCTTTTAAAATTCTCATGATCTACCAAATGATTTATAACATTCACTTCAGGAAATGCAGTTGTACTAGTGGGTATTGTTTGATGATTTCTCATTAGCAATTATTCTTTGCAACTACTAGAAGACAAACAATATTTGTAAATTTTCACTTTTTATACTGCTACTACAGAAGTATGTAACTTTATTACTATACAATTTTAGTTGTGAAGTAATTTTAAACATAGTTAAATTATATTCTAAAATAGACTTCAAGTCTTGTAGGTGTAGATTTAGCCAATCATATTGAGCTTGTGGTAGTACCATATCTTTCAAGTGATCATATCGATCTTTAAAGCTCTTCTAGATAATACAAAAATCTTAAATAGTGAGATATTCATCCATTAGACCCCTTTTACATATAGTATAAATATGATCAAAGTCTTTGTGTTCGAAATAAAACAAAAATATTAAATTGATTTTCTTAAAAATCTAGAACTCAATCAATTTTGAGAAAAATGAAGAAATTTGAACTAATTTCATGTAAAAACTCTAATAATTTATAAATCAATCTAACCATTTACAATAAATTCATGTTTATAATGAAGTAATAAATTTTCAATTATTTCAAATTTCACACTAAAACCAAACACATAAACAATATGAAATTTATATTCATAAGACAATTATTATAAAATATATTTGCATCAAGACAAGTTGAGGACAAATTAACCATTAATTATAAGGCACAACAATCTTAATACTGGAATTCAAGTTAAAAATAAATAAATAATATGCAATGGCACAAGCAAATTATATTTGCTAATCAGAGAAACCAATATATATATATATATACACAATATATTTATCATGGCATATTATAATTCCACTAAGGAATTTAGGACATAAATATCATGAGTGTAAGTGAAGACCTCTCTTGAGTAAACTTGAGCTAATTATCAATTTCACGGGATTTTGGAACTCTAAATATATTAATTGGTCAATAACTAAATTACATAGATTCAAGTCTTCAAAATACAGAGTGTACACTATGTACCCTTAATTTTGTACCTTCTAGTATGTGCTTAAACCTTAGAAGCACTTAGGCTCAGTAAACAAACTTTCAGAAGTCAAAAACTCTCAAAATGGAAAAATCAAAATATTTCTTTTTAACATTTGAACCCTTTTAAATCATCCAAAACAAAGTGACGAGTATAACACAACTGGAATCGTGTAAAATAGATGAGAAACGAGTAAGAACGAGCGAAAATAGGCGAAACGGGCGAAAGCAGGGCCCATTGCTGCAAAGCTCTGTAGTACTACCGAAAAAAACCCTCTGCTGCAACTCCTACAAAAATTCAACTTTTTGCAATCCCACATTGGAAATTTGTGTTTTCTATGCTTCAAACCTCCTCCTATATATAGAGGGCCTCCCCACACTTCAAAACACCAACTTTTAGAGCTTGAAAAGCAATAACTTCAAGAAAAACACTTCGCATTTGCTCCTTGCTTCATAAAGTGAGTTAGGGAGTTTCTCTTTGATTCCTACTCAACTAGTTTAAGGCTTTTCGCACACCTATTTGAGGCAAGTCTCTTGCCCAAGGCTCATATCCGTTGTCCGAGGCTATTTGTTGCTCGCCATCCAAAGCTAGCTGCCACCTGCCATCCAATGCCAACCGCCGCCCGTAGTTCGAGGCCTTTTTCTTTTGGGTAATAATTAAAGTCAAATGGGTTTTTTCTTATATTTTTCCAAATAAAAATAAATTAAGGTGGCAACTCCAAGAAACGATTTTCAAATTTATCAAAGATAAGCTCGAGGGCTTCCTCGTGAATTCTTTCCCAAATGAGCATTTTAATTCCCTTTAGTGGATTGGACCAGTGCTTGGGCGAGACCTCACAGCTAGCAACTCCACTGGGGACTAACTTTCCTTTAATAAAAGGAAAAAATAAGTGGACTACTAATTGGTTTAAAAAAAGTTTGGCCTTTTAATATGGTTGTGACTTTGCATACGTCACTTGCATAGGCTCTTTGCCATTCAACCTAGTTATAGGAAAACAATGGATAGTAAGTAGCATCGAGTAGGTAACCCTTGTTGGGTTTATTCATCGATAGTGAAATCATCCACCCCGCAATGAATCCTTTGATCATTTCAAAGGTGTAACAAGTATGCACATACTATTAGACCCATGCGAGGCTCACTGACTCACATGTGGTTAGGTATATCGCTGCTCTAGTGTGATGGATACCCAAATCTAGCCACCCTTACCTTTTCATGTAATAAACTTAGATCCTAGCCTTAGGTTGTATGTACCATAATTAAAACCTTGCATCTTTGCATTTTCATGAAATGTTTTCCTCATACATATCATACATCCATATTGTATAACAAAACATGCATTCATCTTAAGTCTAGGTCAAACCTTGAACTGAAGAAAGGTCAAACATTCTTATCTCCATTCAAACATATCCCCCTTAAACACCTCACTCTAACCTCCATCCCATTCACCTTTGCCCCCACAAACCTTAAGCCATCACCCTAAACCTTACCCTTTTACCTTAGCCTTTAACCTAAACACCAATACCCTAACCCTAAACCTTACTCTTTTACCTTAGCCTTTAACCTAAACACTAATACCCTAGCCCTAAACATAAAACTTAATTTCCTTAGCCTTGACCTCAAACACCTCTAACCTTAAACATTGTTACCTTAACCTTACCAAAAATATCTTCGCCCTAAATTATAACCTAAAAACATATCTACCCTCCTCTTACCCATACCTTGCCAACCTAGCCATAATACACCGTTGCCCAACATCCTTGGCCCATTACCTTCAAAACCAATCCATTACCCCCAGATTGACAGATGTCTATAGCCTATACCCTAAAACATCAAGACACTACCCTAAGCTTAATACCTTTGATCCAATATAATATCCTTAAGCTTAACACTCGTGACGCATCTCTTTTCAAAACCAGTTTGTTACCCTTAAGCCCAATAACTTTAACCTAACACACTACCTTAAACCCAATACCTTTGGTTCAGTCTACTACCCTAAGCCCAAAACATCTGCTCCATCATGCCTTAATCCTAAAAAATGGTTGGCCTATGACGCAATAAGAAAGCCTTTTCTCTTAGAATCTGTATGCCTATACCTTTATCACCTCTTCTATTCCATACCCGTCACTTACCTTGTTGCTTTAGTTTGAAGGTACTAATGGCCCACCCGCTTGATATGGCTTCCTTGACCACACTTGTGACTAGAGTCCTTAAGAAGCAAGAAGAACATTTTCAGGCTATCCTAGCTACTCAGTAAGCCCAATTTGAAGAACAAAGGCAATTCATCATTGAGGAAGTTTGAGCTATGATTAACCACGCCACCCTTAGCCATTCTAACCCAAACCTTATTTTAAACTAGACTAATCCTAGCTAAACCAATTCATATCTAGACCAAGGTAAGGAAGTTTTCTCTTATCTAGACACTAGGTTGCTCATGGAGAAACTTAAAGACATGGAAAGAACCATCAAATCCCTAAAACACCGCAATGATCTAATTGATATGGATAGTTTAACCTTATTCCCTAATGCCAAGCTTCCTCCTAAATTCAAAATGCCTGAGTTAGAAAGATTTGATGGAACCACTTGCCCCAAGACCCATCTGAGGATATATATAGGGGCAATGAAACCTTTAAGAGTTAGCGATGAGCTCCTTGTTCAACTATTCCAACAATCACTAACCGGTGTTACTTGGAAATGGTTCTTTTCACTAGACAAGAGCAAGAAAAGGACATGGGATGATATCTGCTATGCCTTTGTTGAACAATATAATTATAACAGTGAAGTGAATGTCACTAGGCATGATTTGGAAACCATTAAGCAACTTCCAAAGGAGTCCTTCTCCATGTTCCTTACAAGGTAGAGGGCTAAAGCTGCTTAAATGGTAAATAGACCAACAGAGCAAGAACAAGTGGATATCCTTGTCAAGAATCTACTTCCAACCTACTGAGCCCACTTGCTAACCTAATACCTAGCCACTTTTCAGGCTTTGATTGCAACTTCATCAAAGGTTGAAGATTGCATCCAAAGTGTATCATTTCTACCTGAATTCCTCACTACCGACCTGAACAGTGATGAAGAACGCGAACCTAATTCAACCCCACCTCACCTCAGCCCTAAGTGGCATGACATGGAAGAGTTCAAGTTCAGTTAATCTAACCTATATGAGATTGAAATCCAAGTCTAAGTTTGAGTCTAAGTCCCAAATCTCAAAGTTTGAGTCTAAATTTAAGTCTGTGTCTGTCATTTTATTTTCCTTTTCATATATTTTTTGTTAATCATGTCAATTCCTTTTTGTTATCTTGTAATAAAATTTTCCATTGTAATAAAATATTCACATCCTTTTAATTATTTATACACTTGTCTAAACATGGATGAGCTTTGAAAAAAAAAAAAAAGGGAGAAGGAGGAAAAGAGAAATGAACAGTCAATTAAATCCACCACAGCTAGTATATATTGAGGTACTATCAACAATTGCTTTGCCAGCTCCAAACCAAAATATGTTAAGAAATAAACCTCTCATCAAATATTTAAAGCACAAAATCAAATGATACAACTCAACAAGGGGGCAAAAAGATTCATCAAATCCAAAATTCAAAGGTTAGACCCCCTTAAAATGAAGAAAATCAGCAAATCATGGTGGAATGTTTTCTCCCAAATTTCATTAATCCAAGATCACTAAGTTGAAAACCCAAAAAGGTGGCTTAGGTAAAGTTAAAGCTAAAAAAAAAAAAAAACAAAGAGAAAAAGAGAAAGAGAAAGCTCATCCTAGTTATCTTCCTTCATATCATTCAAAGTTTGTCAAATCAGGTTTAATCAATCCATCTCATCTCATGTCTTTAAAGTCATCCTTCCTCACTAGAGGCTCATTCTCTAAAGTGATATTGTCTTCTATGCCCTTATCTCACAATGGGGGCATGTCTCTTTAGGTTGTAATCATCTGTTGTTAATCTATTTCGTCGCTTAGCTCAAAGAGCTTAGGCACAATCTCTCACATTGCTAGTCTGTCATGTTCCTATCTCTTATTGGGAACAAAATTCCTAAGTTGTCTTTTCATCAGTCTTTCATGCTCTCCTTGGGGCACTTCCTTTCATCTAGTCTATCATCTACATTCAAAGTGTCACTCTAAATATCTCTTCAATCTCAAAACAACAAGGTTAGCTTGGCTTGTTCTTTTCTATGAATCATGCTACAGATACTCAAAATCATACAACCTCCCTAATCCTTTTCAAAATTTCCAACCTTCCTTTGAACCATTCCCTAACTTCAAAATGTACTATTCCATCTTTTCAAGTTCAAGCCTCATACCACCATTTCCTTGGCAAAGTCTCATCATCTTCTAAGGGCTAAGCCCATGGGCAAAACCAAAGATCCTAAGTCTTTTAGGACTCATCATCCTTAAAGGCAGCTTTCTCTAGCACAATCAAAACCAAGTCATGTCTTGCAAAGCTTAAAAAAGGCTCAAACCACTCAAAGCTTAGTCATTCCGTGCCTTATTGGCAAAACCTCATCATCCTAAAAAAAAAAAAAAAAAAAAAGCCTCATTGGCAAATTACATCACCCATAAAAGTCCAATTGAGTCAAAGCCTGCCAACCATATAATGAGGAACAAAATCAAATGCAACTATGACAAAGGGCAAATCCTTATTCATAAGCTTGCAGTATCCTTATGACCAAAGCTTGGAACACCATACTTGAGATAAAAGCAACCATCTTCCAAAGAGGTCCAAAGCACCCTTATAGAAGAGCCCAAGCCTAGCTTTCACCATGAAGCCTAAATCCAAAAACCTTCACCATGAAGCCTAAGCCTAAAAGTCTTCACTATAAAAACCACTCCCCAAAAGCCTTAACTATGAAACCCAAGCCTAGCCTTCACCATGAAGCCTAAACTAAGAAGCCTAAGCCTAGCTTTCACCATTCACAAAACACCATAATCTCCTCCAAAGCCAAATCTGGCCAAACCTTCCCTAACTAACTTCCTAGCTTGACCTGTCCTCCAAGCTAGACCTAACCGAGCCAAAGGCAAAACTCGACCAAGTCTTCTAAATAAACTCCCTAAAGGTTATAACTTAGCCAAACTGAAGTGCTAGACCTGACTGAGCCACTGAGCCTTCTTTGAAGACAAGCCCCACAAGCTGACCTTCCCCAAATCTTCCAATCTAATCATCTCCAAAAACTTGACCTTCCTAATCCAGCTCTCCAATTCAGCCTCAAACCAAAGTTAGACCTATCTAAACTGAATAGCTCGATCTTTTCCAAGACCACACCTTGCTTTCTTTCCAGAATGACTTTTTCCTAAGCCAAACTGATAGCCATTAACCAGCCAATCTCATACCTAGCATGCCCACTTAACCTCTAAGCTAGCCAATCAACCAAAAACCAAATGACCAAACCACTTTCCTCTATCATTCTAAAGTAGGGGCACATCCCTTCCAAATATTCACCTTTCTAAAATGGGGGCATCTTTCTCCCAAAGATCAATACTTTTATATCAGGCTGACCCTTCACAGGTTCAAGGTATCAGATCATTGTATAATCATCTAGCACTTTTGCATTGAACAGGATCATGAATCAAGGCAAATTTTCAAAACTCTCAAAGAAAGACAAGAACATCATCATCATTCCTACCAGATAGGATCACCACTTCGTCGATTCCTACCAGATAGGGTCGTCTTCTTTCCTACTAGATAGGATCATCATCATCATTCCTATCAGACAGGATCACCACTTTGTTGATTCTTACCAGACAGGGTCATCTTCTTTTCCACCAGGCAGGATCATCTTCTTTTCTACCAAATAGGATCATCATCATCATTCATATTAGATAGGATCACCACTTCATCGATTCTTACTAGATAGGGTCATCTTCTTTCCTACCAGACAGGATCATCATCATCATTCCTATCGGACAAGATCACCACTTCATTGATTCCTACCAGACAAGATTGTCACCTTTAATCCTATCAGACAAGATCATCATAATCATTCCTACTAGACAAGACCACCACTTTGTCAATTCCTATCTGACAGGGTTGTTATCACTACCACTTCGTCAATTCCTATAAGATAGGGTCATCATCATCAACACTTCATCGATTCCTACCAGACAAGAACATCACTTTTAGCTCTTACCAATTATCACATACTACCAGCCACTAAATCTCCCAAATATACCGGGGGCATCTTCCCTAAAAATTCAACCACACCTCTCACCCAAATGTCTAAGTTCTGACCCAGACATTAATTTGGTTTCTCTTACCATCTCCCACCCTCAAGTTCATTGTCATCAGAATCGCCTTTCAGACAAAGACAATTCTGATGAGGGGGTAGCTGTGAACCCTTAATTTTGCACCTTCTAGTATGTGTTTAAATCTTAGAAACACTTAGACTTGATAAATAAACTTTGAAAAGTCAAAAACTCTCAAAATGGAAAAATTAGAATATTTCTTTTTGACATTTGAACCCTTTTAAATCATCCAACACTAAGTAAAGAGTATAACGCAACTGGAATCATGTAAAACAGATGAGAAACGAGCAAGAACGGGCGAAACGGGCGAAAGCGGGGCCTGTTGTTGCAAAGCTCTGCAGCATTGCTGTAAAGCCCTATGTGGAACCACAAAGAGCTATGCAGCACTGTTGCAAAGAGCTCTGCAGTGCCGCAGAGCCCTCTACGGTAACTTCTGCGAAAATTTAATTTTTTGCAATCCCACATTGGAAATTTATGTTTTCTATGCTTCAAACTTCCTCTTATATATAAAGGGCCTCCACACACTACAAAACACCAACTTTTAGAGCTTGAAAAGCAATAACTTCAAGTAAAACACTTTGCATTTGCTCATTGCTTCATAAAGCGAGTTAGAGGGTTTCTTCTTGATTCCTATCTGAGGCTATCTATCGCTTGCCATCCAAAGCCAGCCATTACCTGCCATCCAATGCCAACCGCCCCCTACAGTTCGTGGCCAGCAGCCCACTGAGGCTAGCTGCCGCCTGCCATCCAAAGTCAGTTGCCACCCGTTGTCCGAGGTAAGTTCCCTTTTCTTTTAATTTTTTGTTATCTAAATTTCCTTGCCTCTTTTAGTTAGTTAATTAAATTAATTCATTTAGGTTGCTAGCTAATTAACTCAGTAATCAATCAAATTAATTAATTAACTCAACCCTCTTTTAATCAATTAATCAAAATATGATAAAGTGGCTAGGCTAAACTAACCCCTTCACAAGAAGGGAGAACTACGTGGGTTCTGATTCCCATTCAAAGGGATATTTAGGCATTCAAAGGGTTCTGATTCCCATTCAAAGGGATCGAATCCAATTTAAAACTAACCAACTTTCCCCCTATCACATTCTTCACTTACTCTAAATTCGTTTCCTTTACTTTGTTATTAGACTTAGTTTGGGGAATGTGTGACTTCCTTAGAACCCATAAGGGCTAGAGGAGGTATCCTCTAAGTTTCGATTTCATTGTAATATTAACTCTCTATTGTTTTGAATTCTAATTGTATATAAACTTTGTGGATTAAATGATCATGCATAATATAAATTGTTCATGCATTTTAATTTATTCATGAAATATATTTTAAGTCACTTTTATATTACTTGGCAAAACTTATTTTGTTAAATTAAACCGAAAACCTAGTCCCCGAATCCTCTTTGATTTCGAGGCTAGTGATCCTTTTTCTTTTGGGTAATAATTAGAGTCAAATGGGTTTTTTTCTTATATTTTTCCAAATAAAAATAAATTAAGGTGGTGACTCCAAGAAATGATTTTCAAATCTATCAAAGATAAGCCTGAGGGCTTCCTCGTGAGTCCTTTCCCAAATAAGCATTTCGATTTCCTTTAATGGATCGGACCTGTGCTCGAGCAAGGCCTCACACACTATAACCATTCTATACTCCTAGTATAAGTAGAGTTTTATTACTATATAACATATAAACTAAATTCTTCATAAGTAATCATCTCAATCATGCCCAAAAAATGCAAAAGAAAAACACAAATTTTTTATTTATATGTCATATATATAATATTGTTCATTTATTAAAATAAAATCTTTAGGAGTATATATATAATAGATTAACCAATTTAATATTTCAAATATCCATTGTAATTTGTAATCCATTGAAATTGTTAAAGGAAGATAAAATATGGCAAACAAGAAGTTCACCCTATAAAGATTAATTAGAGTACTAAACCTGTCAAATGGTTCTCGAACAAATGAAAAATCCTTAGCAACATTAGATTTTCAATACCTAAAGAAGTGACACCAATTAATTTAGATCTTGTTAGGCTTAATTTCATATTCAACAAAATCAAAATTAATGGGCAATATGCCACATTGGTTTGTTGCTCTCAATTTCACATCAACAAATTGTATTACGACGACAACACGACATGAGAATCCCATAAATTAAATAATTAATTAAGACTAATTTAAGAATTTCAACATTTAGTATCCATGATAAATAATTCTTACTCGTGATGTCGAGGGCCATTAATTAACATTGTCTAATATAGGATCATAATAAAATTAGTCTTTTAAATACTTGCAGACAATGCATTTAGTTTTTTAAGAACATAAAATAATTCTTTAATGAATTGGGATACTAGATTTCAAGATACTTAGTTCTTCAGCAATTTAGGCCAAAATTCTTCAGAAATTTATACCTTAGTAATTTATTTAATTAATTCTTTAAGAATTATAAATAATACTAGTTTTTTCAAGAACTAGGATTTGAAATAAAATGCTAGTTCTTCAGGAACTAGAATTTGTACCAAATAATATCTCTATAAAAGAAATTACTAAGATATATAATATGATAATATATGTTAAAAAAATTATTGTTAAAAAAAAACATCAATCAAATCCTATAATATATAATAACACTCCCCTTTGATATCTTTTACAAAAAATATGCCTCGTCAAAACTTTACTAAGAAAAAACCTAGTGGAAAAAAATCTTAGTGAAGGAAAAAGAGTATATTATTCTTGTAAAGTTTTACGCCACAACACTATCTCATTAAAAACCTTATTAGGAAAACCCAATGGGACAAAACCTAAACTAAGGGAAAAAGAGTGCAGTGTATTAAAATCTCCCCCTCATGAAGACATGATTTTGTTAAAGATCTCTTAGTCAGTGTATACCAATTTTGTTGTCCAACTTCTCAAAAATGGCTATAGGGAGTGCTTTGGTAAACAAATCTGCCAGATTATCAATTGATCAAATTTCATGAACATCCAAAACTCTTTGCTTCTGAAGCTCATGTGTGAAAAAGAACTTTGGTGAAATGTGCTTGGTTCTATCACCTTTGATATATCCTCCTTGGAGTTGTCTATGCAAGCAGCATTGTCTTCATATAACACTGTTGGACTTTCTTTATCAAATTGAAGATCAATATTTCCTTGATATGATGGACCATAGATCTCAACCATGCACATTCTCTATTAGTCTCATGGATTGCTAATATTTTAGAATGATTTGATAATATGGCAGTTAAAGTTTGCTTAGCAGAGCACCAAGAAATGGCAGTGCCACCTTATGTAAACAAGTAACTCGTTTGTGATATAGCTTTATGTGAATAAGATAAATATCTAGCATCAGCATATCCAATTAATTCTGACTTCGAGTTATGTGGATAAAATAAGCCCATATCTGATGTGCCACGTAAATAATGGAATACTTGTTTCACACCATTCCAATGTCTTCGAGTGGGTGAAAAGCTATATCTTACTAGCAAACTTACAGAGAATGCTATATAAGGTCTTGTATAATTAGCAAGATACATTAATGCACCAATTGCACTAAGATATGGTACTTCTAGACTAAGTATTTCTTCACCATCTTCTTGAGGACGAAACGGATCCTTTTTCACATTAAGGGATTGAACCATTATAGGATAACTTATTGGATGGGATTTATCCATATTAAAATATTTTAATATCTTTTCGATATAAGCTAACTGATGAATGAAAATCCTCTAGATAAATGTTCGATTTGCAATTCAAGACACAATTTTGTTTGTCTTAAATCTTTCATTTCAAATTCATTTTTCAAATAATTACTATCTCAGTCAACTCTTCAGGAGTCCTAATGATGTTTAAATCATTAAAATACACATCAATTATAGCAAAACCAGACTTTGTTTTCTTAATAAAGACATATGGATAAATTGTATTATTAGTATAGCCTTCTTTCAAAAGATATTCACTAAGGCAGTTATACCACATTCGTCCATATTGTTTTAATCCATACAAGGACCTTTGTAGCTTAATTGAATACATTTTTTATGATTTTGGTTCAATGTCCCTATTTTTCTAATGAACTTAATTTTGCCTCGATTGCATCTTTCCAATTTGGTCAATCATCTCTATGTCGACATTCATTCACAGACTTTGGTTCAATGTCCCTATTTTCTTTTGCAATATCAATTGCAACTGCATATGCAAATACATTATTGACAATGATTTTAATTCAGTCCCATCTTTTTCCTCAACTGACATAGTTGATTGAGATCTCTTCATTTTTATTATTTTCAGGTACCTGAACCACTTTTGGGGTTATTTGTTCATCTATGTCAATTTTAGTTATAGGCTCTTCAGGAGCATTAACATTTTTGGGATTTTGTTCCCTTTTCTTTCTTGGAATTTTATCCTTGGAGCCAAGTGGCCTACCACGCTTTTGGCGTGTCATGGACTCATTTGCTACATTATTAGCATGTTGTCCTATTGGGACATCAATCCTTATTGGGGCATTTTCAGCTGGAATGTGAGATTTAGTAACTCTTTTTGGATCACATAATGCATTTGGTAATTGGTTTGCTATACTTTGCAAGTGGATGATCCTTTGAATTTCTAGTTCACATTCTTTTGTATAAGGATCAAGATGATTTAATGGGGGCTCATTCAAAACAATTTGTTTCTCTAATTGCTTAATCTCTCCCCCCAATTTGGGAAACAATGCCTCATTAAAATGACAATCATTAAATCTCACAGTGAATACATCCCTAGTTAATGGTTCAAGATATTTGATAATAGAGGGGCATTCATATCCAATTTATATACTTAATCTCCTTTGTGGTCCCATTTTTGTACGATGTGGGGGGTTGATTGGGACATAAACAGCACACCCAAAAATTCTGAAATGGGATATATTTGGCTCTTGGCCAGCGACCAACTGTAATGGTGAAAATGTATGATAACTAGTTAGCTTGATGCATGTAAAAGTTGCTGCATGTAAAATTGCATGTCCCCAAATAGAAATTGGGAGGTTTGTCTTCATAAGTATTGGTCTAGCTATCAATTGAAGATGTTTAATAAAAGACTCTGCTAGACCATTTTGAGTGTGAACATGAGCTACAGGATGTTCAACAGTTATTCCAAATAACATGTAATAATCATTTAAAGCCTTAGATGTGAATTCACCAACATTATCAAGACGAATTATCTTAATAGCATAATATGGAAATTGTGCTCTTAATCAAATTATTTGAGCAAGTAATCTAGCAAATGCTAAATTTTGAGTTGATAATAAGTATACATGTGTGAGGCCTCGCCCGAGTGGTCCGATCCGTCGAGGAATCGAAATGCTCTTCAGAAGAAACTCCACGATTGGAACTCACTGTGAGTTTAGAAAATTGATTTTTGTATTTTGAAAGTTGAAAAATGAGTCGCCACTTCAATTTACTTATTTTAATTGGGAAAATTAAAGAAAACCCAAATTGATTGACTCCAAAAATGATTTGATTTTGTCCCTATGGAAAATGCACCAATCCGCGAGTGACCAATGAGGGCTCAGGGATCAGGTTTTGGTAATTACACAATTGAGAACAAATATATTTTTCTTTAGTTTGGCTAAAATTGCAAAATAACTCTTAAAAAGGAGTTTTCGTGTATGTATGAACATGAATATATAATGCATGAAATAGATATATATGATAAGATGAAATGACAATTATGGATAAATAAGCAAAATAAATTCTACTTAATTATAACAAGATCAAAACGATTGAAATAAAGAGAATCTTTCCTCTAGCCTTTATGGGTACTAGGGAAAGCACACATTCCTCAACTAAGTTAATACAGAAACAGAAAATAAAGGATTAATATAAATAAATCAAAGTAAAAGGGAAAAAATGTTAATAAAAAGATTTTGGAGTTGATTCCCTTCAGAATGGTAGCCTGCGTATCCCATCGAATATGAATCAAACCCCACGCAGTTCTTCCTTCTTGCGAAGGAGGGGTTCTTTATTAATTTAATTCTGATTCTTAAATTAATAAATTTTAGATCTTTTCTATTTTTGACCTAAAGAGAATTCTAGATCTGAATTTAGAATTTTTAGAATGGATTATACCTTTGCTTTCCTTGGTTTTCGGACGAATGGAATGAGCCTTGCTCCGGATCTTAACTCCACCTTGAATTCAAAAGACTTGGAATCTGAATCTAAAAACAACAAGTATATCAGTATAAAAGAGAATTTTTGCCTTGGAATGTGTGTCAAATGAACCTGAATGAGGTTCTATTTATAGAACTGTTGAGGAGGGCGCTGGCGGTACGGACGGCGGCATCAGCAATTCACCGGCGGCACCAGCTATATGCCGGGTGTCCAGGCGGGACATTAAGAGTGCCGCTCTACCGCCGGCATGCATTTCCTGCTGCCTATAAGGAGGCACGGCCGGCATGCTACCCAAAGCAGCGACGTGACTCTTGCGCACTGGCTGGCTGGTTCAACCTGTTTCCTACTTTTTCATTCGTTTCGGGTCCATTTTAGTTCTAATTTGAGCTCAGTTTGATTCTATGAGTTTATGACTGAAAAGTAGTCGACTGGAGGTGAAAGATTCAGGAAATTTATTTTTCAACGGCGCACTGTCTCGCACCCCATAAGGGGCGCTGCCCCCTTGACCCCTGCCTGCTAATCAGCTAGCGGGACCGCCGTATGCATAGTGCACTATTCTTATTAGGTGTCAAGCTGCAGCTGAATCATAAAGGTGCAAATTTGAGGGTTCACAGCTGTCTCCTCATCAGAATTGGCTTTAAGCAAAAGGCGATTATGATGATAGTGAACCTTGGGAAGAGATGCCATGTCAGACTTTGGGCTTATGCTCTTGAAACATCAGATATTTGGCTTATATATTCTTTTGCCATTTCAGATTCTAGGTTGTGCCATGTCAGAACCTGGGCTATACCATGTCAGACTCTAGGCTTGCAATATCTACTTACACTTATCATACGTGAGGACATTCATGCTTTATGCAAACTGAACTTTATGAAGAAGGACAAACATGGTATAAAGATATGAACCTTTTGGGAGAGGGCCCATAGGATAAATGAAGTTTTGTCAATGACTATTAGCTTGACCTTAGCATTGGATGTGAGAATGGTTATGGTGATCTTCAATTAAGGCTGTATGTCCAGCCTAATTATTGGAGGTAAAGATGATCTGGTGAATTTTAATCAAGGCTATCTGTTCTGCCTAGACTTTGAAAGATTTGGAGATTTGGTCCACCTAGGGAATTCAAATTGGTTTAGCAAGGCCACTTGTTCGGCCCTACTATTGGGGAGATTATGATTAAAGTTATCTGTTTGACTTTGATGTTTGGGAAGATTGGGATCAAAGCTATCTATTTGGCTTTGGTGGTTAGGAGGATTGAGGTCAAAACTATCTGTTTGGCCTTATTGGTTAGAAAAGTTGGGATCAAAGCTATCTGTTTGGCTTTAGTATTAGAAGGATTGGGATCAAAGCTATCTGTTTGGCTTTGGTGTTGAAAGGATTGGGATCAAAGTTATCTATTTGGCTTTGGTGTTGGAAGGATTATAATCAAAGCTATCTATTTGGCTTTGGTGGTAGAAAGATTGGGATCAAAGCTATCTGTTCAGCTTTGGTGTTAGATTTAGAGAAGGTTATATCTCTAAAAGATGAGGAGTGTGGGAATGTCAATATGGGTGGCTCAACTTGGTTTTCCCATTGAAAGTTACGGTTGAGGATTAGTCCTTGTAAGGAAAGGTTTTAGCTAAGGAGGGTAGGTCTAGTTAGGAAATCCATTTGAAAGGCTTGGTCTGATTTTGCCTTAAAGGAAATCATGGGCTTCATAAATGAAGGCCTTTTGGGAGTGGGCTTCATGGTGAAGGCTTTTGGTTTTGGGCTTCATGGCAAAGGCTTTTGGATTTGGGCTTCATGGCGAAGGCTTTTGGATTTGGGCTTCATGGCGAAGGCTTTTGGGTCATTTGCCTTTTAATGAAGGCTTCTAGATTTGAGCTTTTTCATGAAGGCTTTTGGATTTAGGCTTCATAGCGAAGGCTTTTGGATCTAGGCTTTATGGCAAAGGCTTTTGGATTTGGGCTTCTTCATGAAGGCTTCTAAATTTGGGCTTCTTCATGAAGGCTTCTGGATTTGGGCTTCTTGATGAAGGCTTTTGGTTTAGGCTTCTTAATGAAGGCTTTTTGGAAGATATGCCTCAACTTCTGGTTTTGCCAGGAAACTAGATTTAAAGATGATAAGCCCTTATAGACTTAGGAATTTTGGTTCTACTCATTTTGAGATTATCCCAAGGAATGGGTGGTATATGGTATAATTTGCCAATGAGGCTTCGGATGGAACAATATGATTTCATAAAATTTGAGAATGTTTTGAAGGTAGGTTGAAACATCTAAAAAGAATTATAGAGGCTGTATGATTTTACTTTTTGTAGCATGAATCATGAAAAAGAGCAAGTCAAGCTTTTCTTGTTATTTGAGATTGAAGAGACTCTTGGAGTGACGCTTAATTGTGAATTGCACTAGTTGAAACAAAGAGCCCTCAGGAATGGCTAAAGGGCTAGTGGAAGAAGATAAATTGGGGATCATGCTTCCAAATGAGAGATAAGAATATGATAGACTAGAGATATGTATGAGGGATTGTGCCTTAGCTTTTTAAGCTAAGCGATGGGATGGATTGATAATAGATGATGACCTAGGAAAGCATGCCCCTTAGAGAATGGACCTCTGGTTAGGAAGGATGACATATTGATTAAAGATGATTTGACAAATTTAGACATAAGAAAAGATGAATTGGATGGGCTATCTCTCTCTCTCTCTCTCCCCCTCTCTTTCTCAGCTCTAACTTTTGCCTACGCTACCCTTTTTAGGTTTTCAGCTTAGCAAGCTTGCATTTAGGAGAAAACATTCCACCATGATTTGCGCTGCTGCTTTGAGGGGCTTTGGCCTTTGAATTCTAGATTTGGCAAAGGTCTTTTCTGAACTTACTGCCTTTGTTGAGGTGGATTGTTTGATTACCTAATGTGCAATAGGTAATTCCATTTGATTTACTTTTTATGCTTCAATTGTTTGATGAGAGGTCCATTACTTGACCTTCTTTGATTAGGAGTTGGTGAAGCGATTGTTGAGAGAATGAGGACACCTCAAATTCTGATCCATACTGATTGTGGTGGGTTTAATTGATCACTCGTCCATCTCTTTTTGTCCTTTTTTTTCTTTTTCTCTCTTTTTTTTTATGGCTCATCCATGTCAAACTAAACAAAGAAGATGAAAAGAAAATGTATGTGCATTTCTATAAAGGAAACTTTATTACAAGATGACAAAAGGAACTATTATGGTCAACGAGAATACAGAAAAATAAAATGACAGACTCAAACTTATATTTGGACTTAGACTTTTAAGATTCAGACTTGGACTTAAGTTTAGACTTGGAATTCAATCTCAGACATATCAGATTAGCTGAACTTGAACTACTCCATGACATGCCTTCTAGGGCTAAAGTAAGGTGGAGTTGAGTTAGAACCGGATTCCTCATCACTGTTCAGGTTGGTGGTGGGGAATTTAGCTTGAAATGATATACTTTGGATGTAATTTTCAACTTTTGACACAGTTGCAACCAAAACTCTGAAGGTGGGTAGGTATTGAGTTAACAAGTGGGCTCTATAGGCAGAAGTAGATTCTTGATAAAGATATCTACTTGTTCTTGCTTGGTTGGCCTGTTTACCATTTGAGCAGCTTTAGCCCTCCACCTAGTAAGGAACATGGAGAAGGACTCATCTGGAAGTTGCTTTGTGGTTTCCAAATCCTTTCTTGTAATGTCCACTTCACTATTGTGGTGGTATTGTTCAACAAATGCCTTGCAAATGTCCTCCCAAGTCCCTTTTTGGGTATCATCTAAGTTAATAAACCATTTCAGGGTAGTATCCCTAAGGGTTTGATGAAAAAGTTGAGCAAGGAGCTCATTGTTGATACCAAAGGGATATATTGCCCTCACGTACATTTTTAAATAGATCTTAGGGCAAGTGGTACCATCAAAACTGTCCAAATTTGACATCTTAAACTTTCGCAGAACTCTTGCATTAGGAAATAAGCTCAAGGAGCCTGTATCAACCAAGTCCTCTTTCTTCTTCAGACTTTTTAGAATTTTTTCCATGTGCTTCACTTTTTCCATGAAGGCTTTGATTTCAGGGTTGACTTCCTTCCTTTGGAAAAGATCCCTCGGTCAGGAAGTGAGAGTAGGGGTGAAATTTGGTGATTGAACTATCATGGGTTGATAGAATGAATTATTTCTAAGGAATTCAAGTGATGGAATAGGCAGTGGTGGGATCATATTAGTGTTTGCAGGCTCTTTGTCTTTGGAATCAGCTCTGGAAGTGAATCCATAAACAGGATAAAGAACAGATTTTGGGTCTGATTTGAGTAGTTTTGGGTCAGTTGAGTTTTGGGCCATGGAGGTCTGTTCCAACATGGTGCAGACATCTTCCATGATAGCCCTTTTTTTAGGCTTTGAGCAGGTCTTGAAAATAGGCATCTTGCCTCTTCATCAGGGTCTCTTATTGTTCAGAAAGCTTAGCAAAAATCTTGTCAAAGATTTTATCAGCTCTGGTAGCAATGACTTCATCTCCGGCAATAGACATTTTGTCAACCTTTGAAAGGGAAAAGGAACTGGGTTAGTATCCAGCTTTGGAAAAGAGAGTTATGGGGAGGTGTGACAAACCAAAAGATCTTAGGTTTAATGATAGTGGATGACAGTGTCTTGTGGTTAGGTTGACTGTGTATGGGTAAAGATGAGGGTAAAGGTGTCTGATGTTAGCTAGGTATGTATTTAGCTAAGGGAGCTAGGTCAGAATTTAGCTTGGGGTGGCTAGGTCAGATTTTAGCTTTGAGTGGCTAGATCAGAATTTAGCTTTGGGTGATTAGGATTGTGATATATGAATGGTTTACCATGGGCTTAAAGATAGAGTGACCATGGGTTTTGCGATTGGGTATGGATGTACCATGGATTTAGATGTTGGGTAGACCATGGGTTTGGTGATAGTTGGATAATGGGTTAGACTAGATCATAGGCTTAGATGGGCCATAGGTTTGGATAGTGATGTAATAGATGAAACCTAGTCAACATTTAGTTTAGTTAAGGATTATAAATGAGAATGAAGCTAGGTTAGTGTTTAGTTTTGGTAAGGATTGTTAAGGATAATGCTATATCAGTGTTTAGCTTGGGTAAGGACTATGAAAGATGAAAGCTAGATCAGTGTTTAGCTTGGGTAAGAGTTGTGAAAGATGAAAGCTAGGTTAGTATTTAGGTTCGGTAAGGATTATGAAAGATGAAGCTATGTCAGTGTTTAGCTTGGGCTAGGTTAGTGTTTAGCTTGGATAAGAATTATGGAAAAGGATGAGGGTACCACAGACGGTTTATTTTTACCATGAGTTTGACATGGGTTTGGATAGGACTGGACCATGTGTTTAGGTGAACCATGAGTTTTGGGCTTTGACTATGGGTTTAGGTAGACCATGGGCTTTGGGTGTTGACTATGGATTTAGGTTAACCATGGGTTTTGGATTTTGATCATGTGTTTAGGTGGACCATGGGCTTTGGGTTTTGACCATGGGTTTAGGTGGACCATGGGTCATGAGCTTTAGGTGTTGACCATGGGTTTAGATAGACCATGCGCTGTAGGTTTTGACCATAAGTTTAGGTGGACCATGGGTTTTGGGTGTTGACCATGGTTTTAGTTGAACCATGGTTTATGAGCTTTGGGTGTTAACCATGGGTTTAGATGGACCATGGGCTTTGGGTTTAGATGGACCATAGGTTTAGGTGGACCATGGGTTTTGGGTGTTGACCATGGGTTTAGTTGAACCATGGGTTATGAGCTTTGGGTGTTGACCATGGGTTTAGATGGATCATGGGCTTTGGGTTTTGACCATAGGTTTAGGTGGACCATGGGTTTAGTTGAACCATGGGTTTTAGGTGTGAAGGTGTTTGGATAGGTTTTTGACTCTTCACAAGGTTCAAGCTATGCATGTATGTATGTATGAATGAAAAGGTTTCATGATAATGATATACCAAGTTCAGTATTATGGTGCATAAAATCTTAAAGAAAGGTTCTATAAGTCATTACATGAAAGGGTTAGGGTGGTTTAAAGGGAACCCATCACACTAAAGATGAGATATACCTAACCATATGTGAGACAAGGAGCCTCGCATGGGTCCAATGGTAAGTGCATACTCGTTGCACCTTTAAAAGGATTAGAGGATACCTCGTGGGCTAGATGATTTCACTATCGGCAAGCAGACCTAAGGAAGGTTGTCCACTCGATGTTACTTTCTATCCTTTGTTTTCCTAGAAGCTAGGTTTTTTATGGACGAGAAGTCTGATGCAGTGATGCATGAAAGAGTTATTTTGTATTTAAAGCCAAACTTGGTATTTTACCAAAAGTAATCCACTTTATCTTTTATTTGAAAAGATTTTAAGTCCCCAATGGAGTCACCAACTGTGAGGCCTCACCTGAGCACCGGTTTGATCTGCCGAGGAATCAAAATACTCTTTGGGAGAAACTCTATGATTGGAACTCGCTGTGAGTTCAGAAAATTAATTTTGTATTTTGAAAGTTGAAAAATGAGTCGTTACTTCAATTTACTTATTTTAATTGGGAAAATTAAAGAAAACCCAAATTGATTGATTCCAAAAATGATTTGATTTTGTCCCAATGGAAAATGCACCAATCCACGAGTGACCAAGGAGGGCTCGGGGATCAGGTTTTGGTAATTACACAATTTAGAAAAAATATATTTTCTTTAGTTCAGCTAAAATTGCAACATAACTCTTAAAAAGGAGTTTTCATGTATGTATGAACATGAATATAATGATGCATGAAACAGATATATATGATAAGATGAAATGACAATTATAGATAAATAAGCAAAATAAATTCTACTTAATTATTACAATATCAAAACGATTGAAATAAAGAGGATCTTTTCTCTAACCCTTATGGGTACTAGGGAAAGCACACATTCCTCAACTAAGTTAATACAGAAATAGAAAATAAGGGATTAATATAAATAAATCAAAGTAAAAGGGAAAAAAATGTTAATAAAAAGATTTTAGAGTTGATGCCCTTCAGAATGGCAGCTTGTGTATCCCATCGAATAGGAATCAAACCCCATGCAGTTCTTCCTTCTTGCGAAGGAGGGGTTCTAAAAAAAAGTGTTGGTTTGTTTATTAATTTAATTCTGATTCTTAAATTAATAAATTTTAGATCTTTTCTGTTTTTGACCTAAAGAGAATTCTAGATCTAAATTTAGAATTTTGAGAATGGAAAAGGGGATTATACCTTTGCTTTCTTTGGTTTTCGGACAAATGGAATAAGCCCTGCTCTGGATCTCAACTCCACCTTGAATTCAAAAGACTTGGAATCTGAATCTAAAAGCAACAAGTATATCAGTATAAGAGAGAATTTTTGCCTTGGAATGTGTGTCAAATGAACCTGAATGAGGCTCTATTTATAGAGCTGTTGAGGAGGGCGCTGACGGTACGGACGGCTGCATTAGCAAGTCACCGGTGGCACGGGCAACATCGGCTACATGCTGGGTGTCTGGGTGGCATGTTGAGAGTGCCGCCCTACCACCGGCACGCATTTCCCGCAAAGCAGCAGCGTGCCTCTTGTGCGCTGGCCGGCTGGTTCGACCTATTTCCTACTTTTTCATTTGTTTCAGGTCTGTTTCAGTTCTGATTCGAACTCAGTTTGATTCTATGAGTTCATGACTGAAAAGCAGTCGACTGGAGATGAAAGATTTAGGAAATTTATTTTCAATGGGGTGCTGCCTTGCACCCCACAGGGGGCATTGCCCCCTTGACCCCTACCAGCTAACTAGCTAGCGAGAGCGCCGTATGCATAGCGCACTATTCTTAGTAGGTGTCAAGCTGCAGCTGGATCATAAAGATGCAAATTTAAGGTTTCACACTTTAACAATAGTCTTCATATTCAGTAATGACAACACTCAGACTTAACCAAAGCAACTTCTAAGCAGAGAATAGGGCTTAGAGTTTACTATGCTAACTCATTGACTGTACCTGAAAAGTTTAAACCACTACAATATGAGATAATACTTAGTGAGTACATAATAATACAATACATAAGGTGAACAAGTGATTAATTTGAAGAAGGGCTCTCTATAACAATAAAATGGTTTCAATCAATATCATCAATCGGTTTAGATTCTCATTTAAAATGGAGGCAATAATTTTTAGCAGAAATATCACATTCTTAGAAGCAGAATGCTTCCCACACATATCAATTCAATAGTGGCGGCCTAAGCCTTGCTCACTCATCCATATCACATTACGTAAGACTAATTGGGTCTTACGGTTAGGCGTTTCCCCCTAATAGAGGTTGGGTATTCTTGCCCTACCTGTAGGCATAAACCAAGTGCACAAGGCCTGATGTATTTTCCCACATCAGAAAGGGGATTTCTACTTATAAATAGGTTTTCAATAGAAAAGTTTATATAAGGTTCACAATAGTCAATGATCATTAAGAAGCATCATATCAGCAGTTCAATATTCAATAAGCAAATTAAGCTTGTCAAGAAATCAAGAATGTTAAATAAACAATTCAAGTTTATTAATGAATCAAGAAGCATTATAATAGATGGTTCAATATCAATGAGCAATTCAAATTATCAAGGAATTGGAATGCTTTTAGCAATCACAGTTGAACAATAAGGGTTTAAGCAAATAACACAAGCGTATTATATTATTAAGTGATCACCATGAACTCCTTTGCTCCTATGTACATTTGACTCTGATATGAATAGTTTTCCTCGGACTTTTACCTAATATCCTTGCCCTTTTTATTAGACTATAAACATTACATTTTAATCACATATCAATCACTTCCTCATCATCACATTATTTAATTTAGTTTAACTTACTAACACTTCTATCTTATTTATTAAAGTACAACTTATTACTAAACTTAGCATTTCTCTAGTTGTTTTCCAATAACTCACTTAAAAGAATAGTTCCCTTTCTTCCAATTTCACATTTCAACCTTCATATTATTCAAGTAAAGTCATTTAAGCAATTTCTATCAACAATTCCATAAATTCAAATTATCCACAATATCACAATTAAATGGTCCAACCCAGACCTTCAATACACTAATCTCATTTGCCAATTTCATTCCTCATTATCAAACTAATAACCACTAATTCAGTTCAATCAATATCAATATCTACATCTTACTTCATTCTTTTAACTAATCATCCATAATACTCAATAATTACATAAATAACAATTAACTCAATTCAATTATCCCGTTTAACTACTTAATTCTAATAAATTATTTACCTAAATTCTCACAAATAAATTTATAATTCACTATCTATACACAATTAGAAATTGAGATTTATACCGTAGGACTTGGTTTAATGAGTCAGAGCTGCTGTCCGAAATCGTTGATTTTAGAGGTCGTTGGAATTTGGTCGTCGAAAAATTCCAACGACAACCAAATTGTGATATGATGATACCAACGGTTAGCTTATGATGTGAGAAGTCCGAATATACTCTTCACTTCCCGTAATTCGCCAAAAAACAGGTAGAAAATGATGTCGGCAGCCATTGATGTCGCCAGATTTTGATCAACAAAATGGTTATCTAAAATTAGCAAACAATATACCAAATCGAATCTGGAATCACAAGGGATTCAACCATACCTATTTCATCAAAAATGGAGATCAGAAAGTGGTTAGAAAATGGTCTAGAAATTTTTATCGGTGGGTTTTTAGACGGTGCGTGCACCACCATCCAACGATGGTTGGCCACGAGCTTTGGTGGGCGAGCTGGTCGGTAGGTACCCCTTCCTGTAATGCAGTGTGTCAGCTGGAGGCAAGCGGATGGCAGTGGTTCAATAGTGTCGTGCCTCTCTCTCTCTCTCTCTCTCTCTCTCTCCCCTCTACCTCTGCTTCTCTGTTTCTCTCGTGCCCCTTTGTTTCTATTTTTCTTTCTTCCTTTGCCCATATGGGCTATACCGACTTTAGCTTAATTCTTTTATATATAATATATATATATATATATATATATATATATATAATACTTTAATAACTTTAATAATAACAATAATAATAACAATAATAATAATAATAATAATCATAATAATAATATTTTTTTTATATAAAATCTTCAGACATTAATTTTTACTAAAACATTAATTTCACCATGTTACTCAGTAATTATAATATAGAAATCATAATATATAATTTCAAACATTAATTAAGCAAATTTTTATATTTTATAATAAAATTCCAATTTCTTTAATTTAACATTTTATCAATTTGATAACTAATAAATCAATAATTCATTTAATAAAATATTCTCTTAAAAATATTAACATGATAATATAATAAATTAATATCATTTCAAATATTAATATAAAATAAAATAAATTAATTAATCCAAATATCATTATTAAATTAGAAATAATTTTCTACTATTTCAAATATTCATATAACAATATTTATAAATTATATATACAATATCAAATATCACTAGGAATTTAGCTTATCAATATCAATATAATAATGTAAATAAATACCAATATTCAAATGGAAATTTATAAATATCGATAATTTTGAATGTCAATATAAATATAACAATAAGGAAAATATTTCCATATAAAATTATTACTTTTAAAACATTTATATTCAAATTATTTGAATATTTGAAAATATCCATTTTTAGCGTAGGCACATATTACAATACTAATCAGGTATCTTCACACATATACTGTACATATGTCCTTTATTGTGTTGGGATATTACAGAAATGGGGCTCCATAATCCTCTCTTAAATCCTTCACTTTCCTTTCTTTGCCTTTAGTTTTAGAACTTTTCTTCCCCACACTCTTGGCTCTCTTAGACATGATTGGTGTAATTAAGAGAATTGAAGTGAGAAATTTAGAGTTGCGGAGGAGATGGAGGGACCATGTTGAAGAAATTTGAAGAGGGAAAGGAATTGGAATGGGGTGGAGGTTGTGGGATGGGAAAGTGGGGAGAGAATGAATAAGTTGGAATGAGATGCAAATTTAAAATGGAAGTGATGGTGTTTTAAATCCCCAAAATACCCTTCATAAAATGCCTTCAATGCTGGATGCAGTGGCCTCTTTTCCTGGCACCAAAGTGTCCCAGCATGGCACTGCTGGCAATGTGCCTGCTAGAAGCACCTACTGCGTGCGCCAAGACTCATTGCGAGGAGTTGCTGGAAGTGTTCTGGAGGTATGTCTGATGGAAGCTCCTGCTACGTGCACTAAGGGGTCCTGCATGGCACTGCTGGAAGCAGCTTGATGGCCTGTGGACTCCTGCGTGCGCAAAGGCATCCTAGTATGGCACTGCTAGTAGAGTATTAGTGGTCTGGTTGCTGGCAGCACCTACTGCACGTGCCAAAGGGTCTTGCACAGAGCTACTGGAAGCAGCCTGATGGCTTGTGTACTCTTGTGTGTGCCAAGGCATCCAAGCGTGCTGATGGCCTATCTTCTGGTACCTAATTGCCACAAAAAGCAGAACCAAACCAACGTATAAACCTAAACTAAAAATGACTAAAAATAAGCGAAAAAGGAAAAAAAAAAAGAACAAAACCTCATTATTATTATTATTATCATTTTTTATTATTTATTTTTTAAGACTATGAGAATAGACTAGGATCAACAAAATAAAAGTAATTATCTTGGGTTGCCTCCCAATGAGCGCTTCTTTAACGTCGTCTTAGTTAGATATTGCGGAATGATTTAAGGGTCCTTAAGCAAAATGCTCTGAATTTCCTTAACCTGTTGCACACCTTTATAATATGGCTTGACTCTTTGACCATTGACTCAAAAAGTTTCATTTGTGCGAGAGTTAAGCAATTCAACAGCTCTAGAGGGGAATACTACATTAACAAAAAAAGGACCACTCCAGCGGGATTTGAGTTTACTTGGTGATGTGGGTCAAATTTAATACCCTAATCTCTAAGACTAAGTACAGAGTGAGTAGGGTGTCAAACTCTAGGGAATTTAGAGTAACTTTATATTAACCGAGTAATTACTAAGATAGATAGGCAAACAACAAACAAAAGATATGGATATATTCTATCTAATCTAAAATACTAAAGTTTTATTATTACTTTAATTAATAACAATAATAATGAATAATAGAATTACAATTTAGAATTAATTTTGAATTATAAAAGTTAACAACATATAAATACATGTAATGATTGGAGAATGTGACCATCATTCCTTAAAAGCAACTCTCATTGTTAATTAAGGGTATTTTCATTTAGAGTCTACAAGCAATCTCATGACATTATAGAGATAAACAAAAACCATTAAGTTCCATGCCAATTCTTTAACCCCTCAAAGTGGATTTTTTGTCTCCAGGTACTTTCCTATCCTTTAAGTAATTTCAATTGCATTTCCACTAAAATGCCCTAACTCTCATTGTGAACAAAATGATCAACAAGTCATATATGGTGATCAAGCATACATAACACAATGTAGCACTCAATTGAAACTAAATCATTCATGCATATTAAGAATGTGGTTCATAAAATTAATTCATTATTGCAATTCTAACAACATATTAGACTAAGTACATGGTAAAATATGACACAGAAATAATGCAATCATTCATTATTGAACAGTAAAATAAAGATAGAAGAAAGGAAGAAAGATTGATGAGTGAAGACTCCTTTATTCTTCAAGAAAAGACTTGCACAATTCGTGAACTTAAAGTGCCTTTTGGAAGGACACTTGAGACAAACCAAGTACTTAATTCTAATAAGGTGTTTACAAGGATTTTAAGTAAGTTTTTTTTATCTAATACAATAGTATCCCCCTTCAAAATAAAGCCAAATCTAAGTATTTATAAGCCCCAAGGCATCCCAAGAAGTGTCCCTTTGAAAAAGGTGTCTTTATGAAGAGATGTCATGAAAGGGTGCTGTAACTACTCGGCACAGAGGGAGCACGACTCGGCACCACAGGCTGCTGTCACGACTCGGCACAAGGGGCACGACTCGGTACACTTTGTCTTTTTGTTCTAGCCTTGCAAAAGTCTCCTTCTTCAAGCATTACACCCTTTAAACTTGATATTTCTTAAGAAACACTTAAAAACTTACAAACAAAGTTAAATGCACCAATTTATAATGAAATGAATGCATGAACACATAAAACAAATTATTATTTCATTAGTTTAGTTATACCAATTTGCATCATATCAAATTCCCCGATACTTAAACCTTGCTTACCTCAAGCAAGAAGAAAAGATAAAAGAGAAAAACAATGTACTTAACTTTTCCAAAATAAATGTAACCATCTTACTAAGTTAACTTTGAGTTATGCAAGGAGTATAGTACTAATGTATTAATGAAATTATTTTAAATGCCCAACAATGGTAAAGGTGACAAGTCTTATAGTATAAGCCCTAAGTTTGTCTAATTATCTCATTCCTATCAAGAACAAAGTCATAATTATAAAGTCAAGGTCCTAACCATACTTTTCTAGTCAAAACATCCATTCATTAAGCCAATAATTCTAAAGATATAAATAGCCTTTAGGAAATAAGTTATGCACAAATATATCTAGTCTCATGGCATTTTTGGACACTTTTTATTTTTACTTTACTTCTTTTCTTCTTTTTTTTTTATATTTTTTTTATACTAGTATTACCATGTATGTTTTTCGAATTGAATGCAACTAAGGAGCATACTCATTTGCTCATAACTTACTCAACATACATATATTCACTAGTGACATCATGCATATTTTTTGAATCGAATGCAACTAAGGAGCAAACTCATTTGCACACAACTTGCTCAAGATACATATATTCACTGGTGAAGATTGTTTCATAATTTTTTTTTTTTGTGTCCTCTTCCATTATGAACTAGATGCATTACTCATATTATGGCTATAGTTTCCTTTAGGCAACTTAAATCCCTAAAAATCAAAACTTAAATCCTTACAATTTTGGCATTTAAGCATAGTTAGGAAGTTGACTAGATAATTTTTAAACTTTGAAAATAATAAAAGTGAGATAAAAAGAAAACTCAAAACAAATGCTACAAAAGACTTAAATATTTTACCAATTGGGCAAAAATTATTCATTAAATTGCTATAAAGTAACTCCATAACAAAACTTAAAATGACTCTAAGTAAGATACTACTAAAGAATGTGGAGAAAAGTTGAGTTTGAAAGTTAAAATTTTGATGCAAAAGGCAAAGACTAAACTAAGAAAACAAATATGCAAAATAAACAAACAAACACATGAAACAAAGCAATAATAATTAAAATCCTACTTCTACCCCTCCCCCATACTTAAACTTCACATTGCCCTCAATGTGAAACCCAAAGAAAATAAAGTAAACGAAAGGATAGAAGAAACTCCCTCATATTCATTGTGGTGGAGGAGATGGTGGTGGAGACTGAATGATGTGGCCGGATTTCTCAAACCATTATTCCATCTTGTATTCCATTTTATATTGCCTCCGGTTCATTTGACGATTCCAAGTCTCTATATTCCCCAATTGGCATAGCATCACCCTTTGGTTTTTCAATAGTTGCTCCAAAATGCTAGACTCCCCACTTGATGAGCCACCATACCCAAGGAAATGATATCCCTAATCTTTAGATTTGAGAATTTAGCACCTTCTTCATGTGAGAGGATGAGGAAATTTGCCCTATAAATGGATGCCAAATCCTCCATTGGATGTTCTTCTTATGTCATTGAAGATGAAGAGCCCTTTGTCTTCCCTATATTAAAATGAAAATAATGTAGGAAATAGGAGAGAAATATGCTTCTATCACATGAAGAAGAAGATGATGCTTAGGGAAATGGAAATAAATGGAAGAAAGTTAAAATAGATGATGGGGATGTTTAAAAGACCTGTGTATAGGAATTGGGAGTGTGAAAATTTCTGAAAAAGGGATGGAATTAGGTGGTTGTGTAGGTTAGGGTGCAAGAAATATGTGAAAGGTCATGACCTTTGGGAAGAGTTATGTTTATTTTGCAAAGAGTTATTACTTTTCATTGATTTGGAATTTGAAAAGATGTGTAGAAGAAGTTAAATTTGACCAAAATAAAATTGAAATTAAGAAGAATGTAAGAATAGAAAGAAAAAAATAAATGAAAACAAAAATTGAAAGAAATTCAGAATTTGGTCTGTGTATTGTGACGAGTCGGCACAAAGGCACGAGTCGGCACCAATAGCTTTTGTAACGAGTCGGCACAGACTGGCATAACTCGGCACAGAAGCAAAATTTACACTTTTTTTTATGAATGAAAATTTTGGAAAACAAAATAAATAAAAACCTAAAACAACTTTTCACTACCCTAAGTTAATAAAAATTCTAATCAAATTCCCCGACAACGGTGCCAAAATTTGATGTGGGTCAAATTTAATACCCTAGTCTCTAAGACTAAGTACATAGTGAGTAGGATGTCGAACTCTAGGGAATTTGGAGCAATTTTATATTAACCAAGTAATTACTAAGATGGATAGGCAAACAACAAACAAAAGATATGGATATATTCTATCTAATCTAAAATACTAAAGTTTTATTATTACTTTAATTAATAACAACAATAATGAATAATAGAATTACAATTCAAAATTAATTTTGAACTATAAAAGTTAACAACATATAAACACATGCAATGATTGGAGAATATGACCATCATTCCTTAAAAGCAACTCTCGTTGTCAATTAAGGGTATTTTCATTTAGAGTCTACAAGCACTCTCATGACATTATAAAGATAAACAAAAACCATTAAGTTTCATGCCAATTCTTTAACCCCTAAAAGTGGATTTCTTGTCTCCAGGTACTTTCCTATCCTTTAAGTAATTTCAATTGCATTTCCACCAAAATGCCCCAACTCTCATTGTGAACAAAATGATTAACAAGTTATATATGGTGATCAAGCATACATAACACAATGTAGCACTCAATTGAAACTAAATCATTCATGCATATTAAGAATGTAGTTCATAAAATTAATTCATCATTGCAATTCTAACAACATATTAGACTAAGTACATGGTAAAATATGACACAGAAATAATGCAAGCATTCATTATTGAACAGTAAAATAAAGATAGAAGAAAGGAAGAAAGATTGATGAATGAAGACTTCTTTATTCTTCAGGAAATGACTTGCACAATTCTTGAACTTGAAGTGCCTTTTGGAAGGACACTTGATACAAACCAAGTACTTAATTCTAATAAGATGTTTACAAGGATTTTAAGTAACTTTTTCTTATCTAATACAATAGTATCTCCCCCTTAAAATAAAGCCAAATCTAAGTATTTATAAGCCCCAAGGTGTCCCAAGAAGTGCCCCTTTGAAAAAGGTGTGTTTGTGAAGAGATGTCATAAAAGGGTGCGGTAGCTACTCGGCACAGGGGGAGAACAACTCGGCACCACAGGCTGCTATCACGACTCGACATAGGGGGGCATGACTCAGCACACTCTGTCTTTTTGTTCTAGCCTTGCAAAAGCCTCCTTCTTCAAGCATTACACCCTTTCAACTTGATATTTCTTAAGAAACACTTTAAAACTTAAAAACAAAGTTAAATGCACCAATTTATAATGAAATGAATGCATGCACACACAAAACAAATTATTATTTCATTAGCTTAGTTATACCAATTTGCATCATATCACCTGGAAATAGGCGCAACTGCAAGTTGAAAAGCAAAACTTTCATACCTTGTTCTAGGATCTTTCGAACAAGGTTCTTGTCATGCAAAGCCTTAGTCTTTTCCTTATAAATATGAGAGCTCTCATATGCTTCATTTCAGAGCTCATCCAATTCGGACATTTGCAGCATTCTTTTTTCTTTTGCTTTCTCCAAGTCAAAATTCAAAGCTTTGAGAGCCTAATATGCCTTGTGTTCCAACTCAATTGGTAAATGGCAAGCCTTGCCAAATACAAGCTGAAATGGCCTCATCCCTAAAGGAGTCTTGTATGCTATCTTGTACACCCACAATGCATTAGTAAGGCAAACCACCCAATCCTTTCAAGACGAATTCACTATCTTCTCTAGAATTCCCTTGATTTGCTTGTTGCATGTCTCTTCCTACCCTAAAGCTTATGGATCATAAGGGGTTGCCACTTTATGCTTAACTCCTGACTTAGTCATTAGCTTCTCAAAAAGCTTGTTGCAAAAATGGCTTCCCCCATCACTAACAATTACCCTTGGCATGTCATACCTATTAAGAATAAATTTTCTAACAAATTTGACAATAACATTAGCATCATTAGTTTGGGTAGGAATTATTTCCATGCATTTAGAAACATAATCCGTAGCTACTAAAATGTATTGAAAACCAAAGGAAATAGGGAAGGGTCCCATGAAATCAATGCCCTGTACATAAAAAATTTCAACAATAATATAATTAGTTAAGGGCATCTCATTCCTCTTACCAATATTACCTACTCCTTAGCATCTATCACATTGTCTATAATAATCATGAGCATCTTTAAAAAGAGTAGGCCAAAACAAACCACTTTGAAGGACTTTCTCAGCTGTCTTCTTTCCTCCAAAGTGACCACCACAGCTGAGATCATGGCAAAATCTAAGAACACTCAGCTGCTCATCATCAGGAACACACCTGCAGATAATCTCATCTTTGCAAATTCTAAACAAGTAAGGCTCATCCCAAAAATAATATTGGCAAACATGTAAAAACCTCTTCTTTTTCTTGATAAGTCAAATCAGTTCACAAAACACCACAAGCAAGATAATTAGCTATGTCAGCAAACCATGGGACTTGTGACATTATAAACAACTGTTCATCAGGAAATGACTCCAAATCTTTATGAACATTACTTAATGCAAGTTTATTTTCATTTAAAAAGGGTAACCTAGACAAGTGATCTGCCACAATGTTTTCACTCCCCTTTTTATCCCGAATTTCACAATCAAATTCTTGTAAAAGTAATACCCACCTAATTAAGCGCATTTTAACATGTTGTTTAGACAAAAGATATTTTAAAGCAGCATGATCAGAATGCACTATCACTTTAGACCCAATCAAATATGCCCTAAACTTATCTAATGCAAAAACAACAACTAACATTTCTTTCTCAGTTATGGTGTAATTCATTTGGCCATTATTTAGGGTGAAACTGGCATAATATATGACATTTAAAAACTTGTCAACCCTTTATCCCATAACACATGATTAGATGCATCACACATGATTTTAAAAGGTAAAGCCCAATCAGGGGCAACAATGATAGGTGTAGTAGTGAGCTTCTCTTTCAAGGTATTAAAGGCGTGCATACAGTTATCATTAAACTCAAAAGGAACATCTTTTCCTAGTAACCTACAAAAAGGTTGGCTTATCTTAGAAAAGTCCTTAATAATCCTTCGATAAAAGCCAGCATGCCCTAAAAAACTTCTTATTCCTTTAACAGATGTAGGAGGAGGTAAGTTTGCAATTAAGTCCACTTTAGTCTCATCAACTTCTATACCTTTACTCGACACAATGTGACCCAAAATAATGCCATAAGTCACCATGAAATGACTTTTCTGCTAACTCAAAGTAAGATTGCACTTAATACACCTTTGAAGCACAATAACTAATTTGTTGAGACAATCATCAAATGAATTACCAAAAATAGAAAAGTCATCCATAAATACCTTAATGAAGTCATTTATCATGTTAGAAAATACAGACATCATGCATCGCTAAAAAGTTGCTAGAGCATTGCACAGCTTAAAAGGCATCCGTCGGAAAGCAAAAGTCCCAAAAGGACAAGTAAAAGTAGTTTTGCCCTAATCCTCTAGTGTTATTGCCACTTGATAATAACCTAAAAGTCCATCAAGAAAAATAGCAATAAGAGTGTCCAGCAAGCTTATCCAAATTTGATCTATAAAGGGTAAGGGAAAATGATCCTTCTTGGTGGCATTGTTCAATTTCCTATAATCAATGCACATTTGCCACCTAATGATAGTCCTAGTTAGGACTAACTCATTGTTTGCATTTTTACCACTGTGATTCCTGTTTTCTTAGGAACCACATGACCCATACTAACCCAATCACTATCCACAACAAGATAGATCACTCCCTCATCAAGCAATTTTAGCACTTCCTTTTTTACTACCTCACTCATGTTAGGGTTTAATCTTCTCTGCATCTCCCTCTTTGGTTTAGCACCCTCTTCTAAAATGATTTTATGCATGCACATAGAGGGACTAATTCCTTTGATGTCACTCAACCCCCAACCTATTGCCTTCTTCAACCTTTTTAGCTTACTCACTAATTTCTCCTCTTCCTCTTCACTTAACAAAGCTAAAATAATTATAGGTGAATTCCCTCCCTCACTTAAAAATACATACTTTAGGTGCTTTGGCAACTCCTTAAGTTCTAAGGATGGTAAAGGTTCTTTCTCCCTGTTTTGGATCAATGGAAGCTCAACAATCTTCTCCTCTCCTAACTCCTCTACTTCCACCTCATCTAGGCATTCAATGGTGCTTACTACTTCTGAAAAATAGATGTCAGCTTCTTTTTCAAGTGTAAGGGGTGATTTCCAACTTATCTTCAAAAGCATCCTGCAAGAAAATTTGTTGAACAACATTGTCTATACAATCAATAAAGGAGCACTCTTCATATAATGATGTGGTCATAACAGTAATATTGTTAAAAATAGAAAACTCAACAGTTTGACCCAAAACAGTCACGGTTAACTTTCCATTCTTAACATCAATTAAAGTATTTATTATTGCCATAAAAGGTCTTCCTAATAAAATATGCAATTCTGACCTATTTGACAACTCATCACCCATGTCCAATACCACAAAGTCAACAGGTACAATCAACCCTCCAACTTGCACTAGCACATCTTCTATAATTCCCCTAGGAAATCATAAAAACCTATTAGCTAGTTGCAAACACATTTTAGTGGGTCTCAATTCTCCTAAATTTAATTGCACAAACAAGGCATAAGGCATCAAATTAATATTTGCACCTAAATCTAACATACCTTTAGCCCTCTCACCATTGCCCATACTAATATCAATCACAAAACTACCAGGATCTTTAGCTTTAGGAGGTAATTTATGCTAGAGTATAGCATTAATTACCTCATACACAACAACTTCTTCTTCCATTTCCAACCTGTGAGGCCTCGCCTAAGCATCAGTCCGATCCACCGAGGAATCAAAATACTCTTCGGGTGAAACTCCACAATTGGAACTTGCTGTAAGTTAAGAAAATTGATTTTTGTAATTTGGAAGTTATGAAAATGAGTCGCCACTTTAATTTACTTATTTTAATTAGAAAAATTAAAGAAAATCCAAATTGATTGATTGAAAAAATGTTTTATTTTATCCCAATGGAAAATGCACTAACCCGCGCGTAACCAAAGAGGGCTTGGGGATCAGGTTTTGGTAATTACACAATTGAGAAAATACATTTTTCTTCAGTTTGGCTAAAAATTGCAAAATAACTCTTAAAAAGGAATTTTTGTGTATGCATGAACATGAATAAATTGGTGAATGAACAGTTATAGATGATAGTATGAAATGACAATTATAGGTAAATAAGCAGAGGTAAATCCTACTTAATTATTACAAATCAAAACAATTGAAATGAAGAGAATCTTTCCTCTAGCCCTTATGGGTACTAGGAAAAGCACACATTCCTTAACTAAGCTAATACAAGATCAAAAATAAAGGATTAATATAAATAAATCAAAATAAAAGAGAAAAAAATATTAATAAAAAGATCTTGGAGTTGATGCCCTTCAGAATGGCAGCCTGCGTATCCCATCGAATAGGAATCAAACCCCATACAGTTCTTCCTTCTTGCGAAGGAGGGGTTCTAAAAAAAAGTGTTGGTTTGTTTATTAATTTAATTCTGATTCTTAAATTAATAAATTTTAGTTTTTAGACCTAAAGAGAATTCTAGATCTGAATTTCAAATTTTGAAAATGGATAAAAGGAATTATACCTTTGCTTTCCTTGATTTTCATATGAACAGGGCGAGCTTAACTCTGGATCTAAGCTCCACTTTGGATTTAGGATCTTGAAGTTGAACCTTAACAGCAAAAGGTTAGCAAAATAGCATAATTAATGTAAATTAAAAAGAAATTGAAACCACAGCTTTTGTGTCGAATTTCAAGTAGAACTTAAGCACAATAAGTAGAGCAGTATAGGAGGATTTCTGCCTTGGAATTCCCCTTAAATGAGCTGAAAGGAGGCTTTATTTATAGAGCTACTGAAGAGGGTGTCGACGGCATCGGCAGTGGCATCAGCACGTCACCGACAGCACGGGCAGCACCAGCGACATACCGGGCATCCCGCCTTGCTGCTGGCACAAATTCCATGCCGCCCATGGTAGCAAGGCAGATGTGCCAACCAAACAACGGCACGGAAGGCGTGCCGCCCAGAGCAGCGGCGCGCCTCTCTTACACTGGCTGGCTGGTTTGACCTGTTTCTTGCTTTTTCATCTGTTTCATGTCCATTTTAGTTTCGATTCGAGCTCGATTTGATCCTAAGGATTCATGACTGAAAAGCAATTGACTGGAGGTGAAAGATTCAGGAAATTTATTTTTCAACGGGGCACTGCCCTACACCCCGCAAGAGGCGCTGCCCCCTTGACCCCTGCCCGCTAACCGGCTAGCGGGACCGCTGTATGCGTAGCGCACTATACTTAGTAGGTGTCAAGTTGTAGCCAGATCATAAGGGTGTAAATTTGAGGGTTCACAGTTGCCCCCTCATCAGAATTGGCTTTAAGTAAAAGGCGATTTTGATGACAGTGAACCTTGGGAAGAGATGCCAAGTCAGACTTTAGGCTTGTGCTCTTGCAACATCATATTTTTGGCTTATATGTTCTTTTGCCATGTTAGATTCTAGACTATGCCATGTCAGAACCTAGGTTATACCATGTCAAACTCTGGGCTTGTGATATTTGCTTGTGCTTATGAGGACATTCATGCTTTGTGCAAACTGAACCTTATGAAGGACAAACATGGTATAAGGATATGAACCTTTTGTGAGGGGGCCCATAGGAGAAATGAGGTTTTGTCAATGGCTATTAGCTTGACCTTAGCATTGGATGTGAGGATGGTCATGGTGATCTTCAATTAAGGCTATATATTCAGCCTAATTGTTGGAGGTAAAGATGATTTGGTGAATTTTAATCAAGGCTATCTATTATGCCTAGACTTTGAAAGATTTAGAGATTTGGTCCACCTAGGGAATTCAAATTGGTTTAGCAAGGCCATCTGTTCGGCCCTACTATTAGTGAGATTATGATCAAAGTTATCTGTTTGACTTTGATATTTGGGAAGATTGGGATCAAAGCTATCTATTTGGCTTTAGTGGTTGGGAGGATTGAGATCAAAACTATTTGTTTAGCCTTATTAATTGGAAAATTTGGGATCAAAGCTATCTATTTGGCTTTAGTATTAGAAGGATTGGGATTAAAGCTATCTGTTCGGCTTTAGTGTTTGGAGGATTAAGGTCAAAACTATCTGTTCAGCCTTGTTGGTTGGGAAAGTTGGGATCAAAGCTATCTGTTTGGCTTTAGTATTAGAAAGATTAGGATTAAAGATATCTGTTCGGCTTTGGTGTTGGGAGGAATAGGATCAAAGCTCCTTGATGTCAGGAGGAATAGGAACAAAGCTATTTGTTTGGGCTTAATGTTAGAAAAGCTGGGATCAAAGCTATCTGTTTGACTTTAGTATTGGAAGGATTGGGATCAAAGCTATCTGTTCGGCTTTGGTGTTAGATTTAGAGAAGGTTATGTCTCTGAAAGACAAAGGGTGTGGGAATGTCAACATGGGTGGCTCGACTCAATTTGCCTATTGAAAGTTTTGAGGATTAGTCCTTGTAGGGAAAAGTCTTAGCTAAGGAGGGCCGGTTTGGTTAGAAAATCTATTTGAAAGGCTCAGTCTGATTTTGCCTTAAAGGAGATCATAGGCTTCATAAATGAAGGCCTTTTGGGAGTGGGCTTCATAGTGAAGGCATTTAGTTTTAGACTTCATGGCGAAGGCTTTTTAGATTTAGGTTTCTTGATGAAGGCTTCTGGATTTAGGCATCATGATGAAGGCCTTTGATTTTGGGCTTTATGGTAAAGGCTTTTAGATTTGGGCTTCATGGCGAAGGCTTTTGGATTTGGGTTTCATGGTGAAGGCATTTGGTTTTGGGTTTATGGCGAAGGCTTTTGGATCTAGGCTTCATGGCGAAGGCTTTCGGATCTGGGCTTCATGGCAAAAGCTCTTGGTTCTGGGCTTCATGGTGAAGGCTTCATAGTGAAGGCTTTTGGTTTTGGGCTTTATGGCGAAGGCTTTTGGATCTAGGCTTCATGATGAAGGCTTCTGGATCTGGGCTTCATGGCAAAGGCATTTTAGATTTAGGCTTTTTGATTTAGGCTTCTTGATGAAGGCTTTTGGTTTAGGCTTCAAGATGAAGGCTTTTGGATTTGAGCTTCTTTGATGAAGGCTTTTGGATTTGAGCTTCTTGATGAAGGCTTTTGGTTTAGGCTTCTTGATAAAGGCTTCTGGATTTAAGCTTCTTTAATAAAGGCTTTGGTTTAGGCTTCTTAATGAAGGCTTTTTGGGAGATATACCTCAACTTCTGGTTTTGCTAAGGAAACTAGATTTAAAGATGTTAAGCCCTGATAGACTTTGGAATTTTGGTTCTACTCATTTTGAGATTATGCCAAGGAATGGATGGTATCTGGTATGATTTGCCAATAAGGCTTAGGATGATTTCATAAAATTTAAGAATGGTTTGAATGTAGATTGAAACTTCTGAAAAGAATCATAGAGGTTGTATGATTTTGCTTTTTGTAGCATGAATCATGGAAAAGAGCAAGTCAAGCTTTTCTTGTTATTTGAGACTAAAGAGACTCTTAAAGTGACACTTAATTGTAAGTTGCACTAGTTGAAACAAAGAGCCCTTAGGAATGGCTAAAGGGCTAGTGGAAGAAGATAAATTGGGGATCATGCTTCCAAATGAGAGATAAGGATGTGATAGACTAGAGATATGTATGAGGGATTGTGCCTTAGCTCTTTAAGCTAAGCGACGGGATGGATTGACAATAGATGATGACCTAGGAAGACATGCCCCTTTAAAGAATGAACCTCTGATTAGGAAGGATGACAGATTGATTAAAGATGATTTGGCAAATTCAGACATAAGGGAAGATGACTTGGATGAGCTTTTTCTCTCTCTCTCTCTCTCTCCCCCTCTTTTTCTCAACTCTAACTTTTGCCTAAGCCGCCCTTTTTGCATTTTTAGCATAGCAAGCTTGCATTTAGGAGAAAACATTCCACCATGATTTGGGTTGCTTCTTTAAGGGGCTCTGGCATTTGAATTCTAGATTTGACAAAGGTATTTTCTAAACTTGTTGCCTTTGTTGAGGTGCATTGTTTGATTACCTAATGTGCAATAGGTAATTCCATTTACTTGCTCTTTATGCTTCAACTATTTGACCTTCTTTGATTAGGTGCAATTGTTGATGGCACCTCAAATTCTAACATGTGTTAATTGTGGTGGATTTAACTGTTTGTTCATTTCTCTCTCCTTTTTTCTCTTTTTTTTTTTGTTTTTTGTTTTTTTTTTTTTTTTTATGGCTCATCCATGCTAGACTAAACAAGGAGGATGAAAAGAAAATGCATGTGTATTACTATAAAGGAAACTTTATTGCAAGATGATAAAAGTAACCACTATGGTTGATGAGAATAAAGAAAAAATAAGACGACAGACTCCGACTCATATTTGGACTCAGACTTTTGAGATTCAGACTTGGACTCAGGTTTAGACTTGGAATTCAATCTCAGACAGATCAAATTAGTTGAACTTGAACTACTCCATGACATGCCTTCTAGGGTTGAGGTAAGGTGGGATTGAGTTAAAACTAGATTCCTCATCACAATTTAGGTTATTGGTGGGGAATTCAGCTTGAAATGATGTACTTTGGATGCAATCTTCAACTTTTGAAGCAGTTGCAACTAAAACTCTGAAGGTGGGTAGGTATTGTGTTAACAAATGGGCTTTGTAGGCAGGAAGTAGATTCTCGACAATGATATCTACTTGTTCTTACTCAGTTGGCCTGTTTACCATTTAAGCAGCTTTAGCCCTCCACTTTGTAAGGAACATGGAAAAGGACTCATCTGGAAGTTGCTTTGTGGTTTCTAAGTCCCTTCTTGTAATGTCCACTTCAATATTGTAGTGGTACTATTCGACAAATGCCTTGCAAATGTCCTCCCAAGTCTGTTTTTAGGTATCATCTAAGTTAATGAACCATCTTAGCGAAGATCAGTAAGAGTTTGATGAAAGAGTTGAGCAAGGAGCACATTGTTGATACCAAAGGGATGCATTGCCCCCACGTACATTTTTAAATGGATCTTGGGGCAAGTAGTACCATTAAATCTGTCCAAATTCGGCATCTTGAACTTTGGTGGAACTCTTGCATTGGGAAATAAGCTTAGGGAGCCTGTATCAACTAGGTTCTCTTTCTTCTTCAGATTTTTCAGCATTTTTTCCATGTGCTTCACTTTTTCCATGAAGGCTTTGATTTCAGGGTTGGCTTCCTTCCTCTGGAAAGGATCCGCGGGTCGAGAAGTGAGAGTAGGGGTGAAATTTAGTGGTTGAACTATCATAGGTTGATAGAGTGAGTTGTTTCTGAGGAATTCAGGTGATGGAATAGGTAGTCGTAGGATCGTGTCAGTGTTTGCAGGCTCTTTTTCTTTGTAATCAACTCTAGAAGTGAATCCATAAACAAGATAAAGAGCGAGTTTTAGGTCTGATTTGGGTAGTTTTGGGTCAGTTTTACTTTGGATTAGGGAGGTTTGTTCCATCAAGGTGCGAACATCTTCCATAATGGCCCTCCTTTGGGCTTTGAGCAAGTCTTGAAAGCATCTTGCCTCTTCATCAAGGTCTCTTATTGTTTAGAGAGCTTAGCAAGAAGCTCATTAAAGATTTCATTAGCTCTGGTAGCAGTGACTTCATCTTCAGCAGCAGACATTTTGTCAAACTTTGAAAGGGAAAAGGAACTGGGTTAGTATCAAGCTTTGGAAAAAAGGGTTATGGGGAGGTGTGACAAACCAAAAGATCTTAGGTTTAATGACAATGGATGACAATATCTTATGGTTAGGTTGATGGTGTATAGGTTAAGATGAGGGTAGAGGTGTATGATGTTAGCTAGGTATGTATTTAGCTAAGGGAGTTAGGTCAGATTTTAGCTTTGGCTGGCTAGATCAGATTTTAGCTTTAAGTGGCTAGGTCAGAATTTAGCTTGGGGTGGCTAGGTCAGATTTTAGCTTTGAGTGGCTAGATCAGAATTTAGCTTTGGATGATTGAGATTGTGGTTTATCAATGATTTACCATGGGCATAAGGACAACATGACCATGGGTTTTGGGATTGGGTATGGATGTACCATGGATTTAGATGTTGGGTGGACCATAGATTTGGTGATAATTGGGTAATGGGTTTGACTAGATCATGGGCTTAAATGGGCCATGGGTTTGGATAGTGATGTAAGAGATGAAACCTAGTCAGTATTTAGTTCGGGTAAGGATAAGAGTGACGCTAAGTCAGTATTTAGCTTTGGTAAGGATGGTTGAGGATAATGCTATATCAGTGTTTAGCTTAGGTAAGGACTATGAAAGATGAAAGCTAAATTAGTGTTTAGCTTAGGTAAGAGTTTATGGATAAGGATGAAGGTAACACAAATGGGTTTATTTTTACCATGAGTTTGACATGGGTTTGGATAGGACTAGACCATAGGTTTAAGTGAACCATGAGTTTTGGGATTTGACCATGGGTTTAGGTGGACCATGGACTTTGGGTGTTGACCATGGGTTTAGGTGAACCATAGGTCATGAGCTTTAGGTGTTGACCGTGGATTTAGATGGACCATGGGTTTTGGGTTTTGACCATAGGTTTAGGTGGACCATGAGCTTTGGGGTGTTGACCATGGGTTTAGGTGAACCATGGATTTTAGGTGTTGACCATAGGTTTAGGGGGACCATGGGCTTTAGGTATTGACCATGGGTTTAGGTGAACCATGGGCTTTAGGTGTTGACCATGGGTTTAGGTGGACCATGGGCTTTGGGTGTTAACCATGGGTTTAGGTGAACCATGGGTCATGAGCTTTAGGTGTTGACCATGGGTTTAGATGTACCATGGGTTTTGGGTTTTGACCATGGGTTTAGGTGGACCATGAGCTTTGGGGTGTTGACCATAGGTTTAGGTGAACCATGGATTTTAGGTGTTGACCATGGGTTTAGGTGGACTATGGGCTTTGGGTATTGACCATGGGTTTAGGTGAACCATGGGTTTTAGGTGTTGACCATGGGTTTAGGTGGACCATGGGCTTTGGGTGTTGGTGAACCATGGGTCATGAGCTTTAGGTGTTGACCATAGGTTTAGATGGACCATGGGTTTTGGATTTTGACCATGGGTTTAGGTAGACCATGAGCCTTGGGGTGTTGACCATGGGTTTGGGTGAACCATGGATTTTAGGTGTTGACCATGGATTTATGTGGACCATGGGCTTTGGGTGTGAAGGTGTTTTGATAGGTTTTTGACTCTTCACAAGGTTCAAGCTATGCATGTATGTATGCATGAATAAAAAAGGTTTCATGATAATGACATACCAAGTTCAGTATTAAGGTGCATACAATCCTAAAGGAAGGTTCTATGAATCATTACATGAAAGGGTTAGGGTGGTTTAAAGGGAACCCATCACACTAGAGATGTGATATACCTAACCACATGTGAGACAAGGAGCCTAGCATGGGTCCAATGGTACGTGCATACTCGTTACACCTCTAAAAGGATTAGAGGATACGTTGTGGGCTGGATGGTTTCACTATCGGTAAGTAGATCTAAGGAAGGTTACCCACTCGATGTTACTTTCCATCCTTTGTTTTCCTAGGAAGCTAGGATTTTTGGACAAGTACTCCGATGTAGTGATGCATGACAGAGTTATTTCACGTTTAAAGCCAAACTCAGTATTTTACCAAAAGTAATCCACTTTATCTTTTATTTGAAGAAGATTTTAAGTCCCCAGTGGAGTCACCAACTATGAGGCCTCGCCCGAGCATCGGTCTGATCCGCTGAGGAATCGAAATGCTCTTCAGATAAAACTCCACGATTGGAACTCGCTGTGAGTTCAAAAAATTAATTTTTGTAACTTGGAAGTTATGAAAGTGAGTCGCCTCTTTAATTTACTTATTTTAATTGGGACAATTAAAGAAAACCCAAATTGATTGACTCAAAAAATGTTTTGTTTTATCCCAATGGAAAATGCACTAACTCATGAGTTATCAAAGATTGCTCAGGGATCAGGTTTTGGTAATTACACAATTGAGAAAATATAATTTTCTTCAATTTGGCTAAAAATTGCAAAATAACTCTTAAAAAGGATTTTTATAAATTGGTGAATGAACAGTTATAGATGATAGTATGAAATGACAATTATAGGTAAATAAGCAGAGGTAAATCCTACTCAATTATTACAAATCAAAACAATTGAAATGAAAAGAATCTTTCCTCTAGCCCTTATGAGTACTAGGAAAAGCACACATTCCTCAACTAAGCTAATACAATATCAGAAATAAAGGATTAATATAAATAAATCAAAATAAAAGAGAAAAAATATTAATAAAAAGATTTTCGAGTTGATGCCCTTCAGAATGGCAGCCTGCGTATCCCATCAAATAGGAATCAAACCCCATGCAGTTCTTCCTTCTTATGAAGGAGGGGTTCTGGAAAAAAGTGTTGGTTTGTTTATTAATTTAATTCTGATTCTTAAATTAATAAATTTTAGTTTTTAGACCTAAAGAGAATTCTAGATCTGAATTTAGATTTTTGAAAATGGATAAAAGGAATTATACCTTTGCTTTCCTTGATTTTCAGATGAACAGGGCAAGCTTAACTCTGGATCTAAGCTCCACTTTGGATTTAGGATCTTGAAGTTGAACCTTAACAGCAAAAGGTTAGCAAAATAACATAATGAATGTAAATTAAAAAGAAATTGAAACCACAGCTTTTGTGTCGAATTTCAAGTAGAACTTAAGCACAATAAGTAGAGCAGTATAAGAGGATTTCTGCCTTGGAATTCCCCCCAAATGAGCTGAAAGGAGGCTCTATTTATAGAGCTGTTGAAAAGGGTGCCGGCGGCACCTGCGGCGGTGTCAACACGTCGCTGGTGGCATAGGCGGCACCGGTGACATGCCGGGCATCCAGGCAGCACGTTAATCGTGTCGCTTTGCTGCTAGCACAAATTCCATGCCGCCCATGGCGACACTGTAGACATGCATGTTTGTGGCATATGTATATGGTTTTTGTGTGTGTTAATTTAGGCTTTTTGTGATTAATTCATGTTTATGTAGGTTAGAATGTGTTATTTTACTTTTTTAGTTTGAGGAAGGTTTTAGTTCATTTTGTAGGAATTGAGCATTAAATGGAGCAAAAGAATGAAATTCGGGCAGAAGCATGTGTAACGGGCCCAAAAAATCGCGCACATAGCCTAGCCAGCGCATACAGGGCAACTGCCCAATTATCCCAGCCCCCAGCGCTAGCTGCCAAAAGGCCAGCGCAAGCCAAGCAGCAAGCAGTAGCAGCAGCACTCCAGTAGCGCCCGCGACGGTCATCCAGCGCACGCAACGGGCTATTTTTCAGCAGGCCATGTTCAGCAGCGCCAGCTGCCTAGTCCCAGCGTCCGCTGCCAATGAAGATTTCAGCACAAACTCGCCAGTTGCCCAGCCCCAGCGCCCAGCTGCACAGTCCCAGCGTCCGCCGCGAAGATCTGATCAGTTTTAGGAATGTTGATCCAAATTTTTAGTTTCCTTTTCCATTTAGGTTTTTTGTTTTTGAGGTTATAAATAGATCTTAAATAGGGATTGAAAGGAGTCGGAAGTTTTGGGATTCACGAATTGAAATTGGCATAAAATTTCAGTTGATTTTCTTAGTTAAATTTTCCAGAACTCATTTTGAGATTAGGCTTCAAAATTTTGTTCTTAGGAGTTTATTTGGGAAAATTCAAGAGATTGAATTTAATCAATTCGGTTGTAAGGTGAGGATTGATTCTTATTTCTCCAATTTAATTATTCTGGGTTAATTAAATCAATAGCATTGTTTTGATGGATTCAGTTAATTATATTAAGAATGAGATGATTTCTTTATTTTCCATGAGCTAATTTCATTTTAGTCTAGGGTTTGTATGATGTGTTCATGATATGGAATTGAATTAAATCCTAATCAATTATTCTTTTTATTCTTAATTGAGTTGGTTAATTGTTTAAGAACAATTGCTTAGCTACCAATTGTTTTACTTAGGTTTTGAACGAAGGAACTAGAGTTGAAGTTCGATTCCCGATTTCACTATTTTAAGATCTTAAAATGAATTAGAAATATAAGTTTTAAGATTAAGTCCTTGTTTTTAATGTATGAACTGATAGAATGATTTCTATGAATGCGAGTGCTAATAGATTGATTTTTATCCGTTGATTTATTAGAAATTAGGGCTTTAGCATAATTAATTGGGACTATTCTTGAACATAGAGGATTGATAAATTAATTACAAACCCTGGACTATCTTTATTCATTAAATTTTCACGTATTTACATCTGTATTTTCTTTTAATTTATTGTTTGCTTTTAGTTCTTTTAAAATTCAAAAATCGAACAAATCTTTTTATATTTGATTTGCTTTCGAAAAGAAACAAGTAATTTCCATTTGCAATTCCTTGAGAGAATACGACCTTGGGTGCTTCCTATATACTACAATTGCCCTGTATACTTGCGGGTCGCTTTTGGACAGTATATTCTAAGGCGAACAGTGCGCTGGCCGACTGGTTCGACCTATTTCCTGCTTTTTCATCCGTTTTAGGTCCATTTCAGTTCTGATTCGAGCTCGGTTTGATCCTGTGGGTTCGTGACTAAAAAGCAGTCGACTGGAGGTGAAAGATTTAGGAAATTTATTTTTCAATGGGGCACTGCCCTACACCTCGCAAGGGGCGCTGCCCCCTTGACCCCTGCCTACTAACCGACTAGCGGGACTGCCATATGCGTAGCGAACTATACTTAGTAGGTGTCAAGTTGTAGCCGGATCATAAGGGTGTAAATTTGAGGGTTCACACAACCTTCTTTTCTTAGAATTCTACTCTTTGAAAAATTTTGCATAAGAAGGTACATCTTTTATCATGTCAAGCAAAGGCAAATTAACACTTACCTTGGATAGCATTTTGAACAATTCATCAAATTGCATATCTTGCTTACCATTCTTGAGATGACTCAAAAATGGAATAGGCAGTCTATATGGATCGTTCGCCTTATGCAACTTCGAAGGAGATAAAGTCTCCTTGACTTTCTCTTGTTCATCTGGATTGCTAACAGGCTCATTGCTGCTCTTTTCCTTCTTTAGCTCATCATGATCATCACCTGCATTATCAAGATTATTACCAATAGCATTATTAACGATCTTACCACTTTTAAGGACTGTGATGGCCTTAGCTTGCTCTGGTTGACTAGGGAGTTTCCCTTGTTGGTGTGATTGCACATGACTTGCTATTTGCCTAACTTGAGTCTCCACCTTTCTGATTGAAGCTTCTAATGAATCAAACCTCTTATTGTTAGCCTCCTAATTTTTAATGCTAGCTTGAATGAAAGCATTTAAGCTATCCTCCAAAGATAGCTTCCTTTGCTGTTGTGGGTTTGATGATTCTCCTTGGAATGGTTGCCCTCTTTGCATCATTTGAAACTGAGGCTATTGTTGGTTATTGTTTCTCCAAGAAAAATTTAGATGGTTTCTCCAACCTTGGTTGTAAGCATTAGAGTAAGGGTCATTCCTTGACCTAGGTTAGAAACCATCCAGAGCTTGTGCTTGCTCTGGTTCATCTGCATAAACATCAAAACTAGAAGGGCAAATATTAGCACTATGACCAAAAATGCCGCAAACTCCACATACCTCTTGTTGCTATGCTGGTGTGTTTCCCTTTATGGATAAAAGTTTGATTTGATGAGTGAGCTCAGCTATTTGCATAGCCACATCCTTACTAGGAGCTCCTTCTTGAACTCCCACTCTTCTTCCCTTTAAACTTTTCTGCTGAGAATTAGCACCAAACATATCAAAAAGGTCATAATTTTCCTCAGCAGTGATCTCACCCATTGCTCCTCCAGCTATATTGTCCACTATGCTTTGGCTTTGGAATGTGAGCCCATCATAAAAGAACTGATTGAGCAATTACAGTGGATAGTGATGATGGAGGCACTGAATTTGCAACATCTTAAACCATTCCCATGCCTCATGAAAGGTTCTCATTCCATTTGTGTGAAGGTTGCAATCTTCGATCTCAAATCAGCTGTCTTTTTATAAGAGTAAAACTTCCCCATGAATTTATTGTATACCTCCTCCTAAGTAGTCAATGAATCAGGAGTAAGTGTCATCAACCAAGACTTAGCTTTGTCCTTCAAAGTGTAAGGAAAGCATCTCATCTGCAACTGATCTTTAGTTAGACCTTGTAAAGGAAAGGTCTGTATGGTGGAGTAGAATCCCCTGATGAAATGGAGGGGGTCTTTATTTGGCACTCTATAAAAGGATGGAAGCATGTTGCAATGGATGTTCTTCAATTCATAATTTCTGGCAACTGCATTAAGTCTAATGTAAGATGTTGCGGTGCCAATGATTGGCCTAACATAATCCTTCATAGGCCTTCTTTCTTGTGCCATGACGTGTGGCTATTCCTCTTGGTCTTCTATTCTTAGATTCTCAGGAACTATTGGATCAACTTGGTCCCCATTTAGCTCTAGTCTTCTTCTTTCTCCACCTAACCTGTGAATGTTATCAATAAAAGGGGCAAGCTCTTCTTCCAAAGATCTTCTCCTTTGTATAAAAATCTCAAAAAATAAATGTAAATAAAAACAAAAAACAAAAATATTCATAATGAAACAAACAAATTAGCCTTGCAATTCCCCGGCAACGGCGCCAAAAACTTGTTTGCCTCAAAATAAGCTATCAAAAAGCAACCTACAAGTATACAGGGCAATTGTAGTATATTGAAAGCACCCAAGGTCGTATCTCTCAAGGAATTGTAAATGGAAATATTTGTTTCAGTTAAAAGCAAATTAAATGAAAATAGTTTGAATGTTTTCAAAAGAAATAATTACAAATTAGGAAATTAAAAGAAAATGTAGATTAAGATGCAATAAGTTTTAAGACAATGAATGAATGATGCCTAGGGTTTGTATTCAGCTTATCAATCATATATGATCATGAATATATCCAACTGATTATCCTAACGCTTTAATTTCTAACAATTCAAAGAATAGAAATCAATCTAATAGCTTTCGCATTCATAAAAATCATTCTATCAAATTATATATCAAAAATTAAAACTTAATCTTAAAACTTATGTTTCTAATTCATTTTAAGATCCTAAAGGAATGAGATCTAGAATTGAACTTCAACTCTCGTTCCCTCATTCAAAATCTAAGTCGAACAATTGGTAGCTAAGCAATTATTCAATAACAATTAATCAATTCAATTAGGGATAAAAATAATCAAATGAGATTATATTCAATTCCATATCATGAGCACCTCATACAAACCCTAGACAAGGATGAAATTAGCTCATGGGAAATAAAGAATTCATCATCATTTTATTATAACCAAAAGAATTCATTAAATCAATTCTATCAATTCAATAATCCCCAAAAAGAATTATATTAAAATAATAAGAATTAAACCAAGTTGTTTGATCCATTTTATCCAAGTCAATCTCTTAAATCTTCACAAATGAATTCTCTAAGAATAAAATTATAATCTAAGTCTTGAAATCTCAAAATTAAAGAAAACTGAAAACTGAAAGAGAAAAATACTATCCTTCCAAAATTCATATTAAATTCCAGATACTTTTCTTCCTCCCAACCACCCTATTTATAACAACAAAACTTCTTATTTAGTCTTTACTTTCCTAAAATAATTTAGGAATGAAAATCCTTGTGAATCTTGGAAAATCTTCAATGTTTGCTCATAGGAGACACAACGGGCGCTAGAATTGGTCAACTAGGTGCTGGAACGAGCAGGCAATAAAGGAACCTCCTATTGTGTGGCACTAAAAGGCTTCAGCGGACGCTGGGGCATGCTGGGACAAGCAAGCAGCAGGCTGCTTACTACTGCATCATGCTGCTATTCCTAGCGAGACGCTAGGAAAGAAATGGCAGCAAGAACGTCATAGCAGCGTGGCGCTGGGGCTTTCTAGCGAGGCACTAAAGACGTGCTACCGCAGTGACATCCCTCCTACCGCGTCGTGCAAGGTTTCGCTGAACTTTTCGTTTTCGCTCTAATTTTCTGCAAAACAAGACTAACCTTCCTCAAACCTGAAAAGGTGAATAAAGTAACATAATCTAACCTATATGACATGAATTACACACAAAATGTCTAATTTATTACAAATAAAAACATGCAAATATGCCATAAACAGATACTAATACATATTATTTCTTTTGTATAGACAATGTCAAACATGACAAAACTCGAATTTACAGCCCTCGATCTTTCCGACAAGAATTACTTATCATGGATACTGGATGCTAAGATGCATTTGGATGTTGAGGGCCTTGGAAATACAATCAAAGATGGAAATCAGGAATCTCAATAGGATCGCGCTAAGGCGATGATTTTCCTTCCTCACCATCTTGATACAGGATTGAAACTTGAATATTTGACTGTTAAAGATCCATTACTCTTTTGGAACAACTTAAAAGAAAGATTTAATCATCATAAGTCTGTCATACTTCCAAAGGCTCGTTATGAGTGGATACACTTATGATTTCAAGATTTTAAAACTGTAAGTGAATATAATTCTGCTGTTCATAGAATTATCTCCAAACTGAAATTATATGGAGAAAATATTACTGACCATGATATGTTAAAAAAGACATTCACTACCTTCCATGCCTCGAATATGCTCCTATAGCAGCAATATTGAGAAAAAGATTTTGAAAAATATTCTGAATTAATTGAATGTCTTCTTATTGCTAAGCAAAATAATGAACTATTATTGAAAAATTATGAAACTCATCCAACTAGTTCTACTCCATTCCTTGAAGTGAATGAGACAACATACAACAATTTTGGATAAGGACGAGGAAGAAGAAGGAGGTACAATCATAGTCGAGGACGTGGTAAAGGTCATGGCAAAAATCATAACAATGGAAATCGTGGTGCTAGAAATAATAATGCACCTTTCCACCAGAAGTGGAAAGAGAATAATGGATTAAAGAACAATTCAAGAAATCATTGCTATCGATGTGGTGCAAAAGGGCATTGGTCTCGTACCTATCGCATATAAAAGTATCTTATCGATCTTTATCAAGAGTCCTTGAAGAAAGGAAAAAATATTGAAGTAAATTTGGCAAAAAAGAATAATGTCTTTAGTGATGATCCTATTGATGTTACACATTTAGATGTAATAGATTTCTTTGAGCATCCTAAAGGAAAGATTGATCATTTGATTGGTGATGACAATGTGAATGCCTAAATTGATATGTTTCTCTTTTAGTTTTCTTAATTTGGTATGTATTTTGGGATTTAAACACTAGTTTAAAGTGTTTATGAATAAAAAGGATCTTGTCGATCTTTATCAAGATTCCTTGAAGAAAGGCAAAAATATTGAAGTAAATTTGGCAAAAAAGAATAATGTCTTTAGTGATGATCCTATTGATGTTACACATTTAGATGTAATAGATTTCTTTGAGCATCCTAAAGGAAAGATTGATCATTTGATTGGTGATGACAATGTGAATGCCTAAATTGATATGTTTCTCTTTTAGTTTTCTTAATTTGGTATGTATTTTGAGATTTAAACACTAGTTTAAAGTGTTTATGAATAAAAAGCATCTTGTCGATCTTTATCAAGAGTCCTTGAAAAAAGGCAAAAATATTGATATAAATTTGGCAAAAAAGAATAATGTCTTTAGTGATGATCTTATTGATGTTACACATTTAGATGTAATAGATTTCTTTAAGCATCCTAAAGGAAAGATTGATCATTTGATTGGTGATGACAATGTGAATGCCTAAATTGATATGTTTCTCTTTTAGTTTCCTTAATTTGGTATGTATTTTGGGATTTAAACACTAGTTTAAAGTGTTTGTGAATATTCTTTTAAAAAAAGGTACTTTTGGATTGAGTTTTAACCAATAATTATTGAGTTATTATTATGTTTCTTATAAGTACATTTTGTTTTGTGAAGATATTATGCAGCCTATTCAATTGTTAGTGGGATCAAGAATAAATGATGCAAACTTATGTCTTGCTGACAGTGCAATCATGCATACCATTTTAAAAGATAAGAAATATTTTTCTCATCTAATAATGGGAGATTCTTATATTAATATAATATTGGATAGTAAAAGAATTATTGAAGGCTCCGAAAGAGCTAATATATTACTACGTGGAGGAATTTATTTCTTTATTCAAAATGCATTATTCTCTCCAAAGTCTCGCAGAAATTTATTAAGTTTTAAAGATATCCACCAAAATGGATATGATATTGAGACCACTAATGTTGGAAATATTGAGTATCTTTATATTACAACCATTATAATGGGTAAGAAATGTATATTAGAAAAATTACCCGCTTTATCCTCTGGCTTACATTACACATATATGTGCACAAGCAAAATAAATATGGTAGTAAACCAGAAGTTTACTGACCCTAATTCTTTTATTATTTGGCATGATTGATTGGGTCATCCCAGATCAACAATGATTTGTAAAATTGCTGAAAGTTTAAATGGTCATCCATTGAAGAATTAGAAGATTCTTCAATGTAATGAATTTTCATGTTCAGCTTACTCTTAAGGAAAGTTGATTATTAGGCCTTCACCAAGCAAAATTCAACATGAATCACGTAAATTTCTGGAATGCATACAAGGTGATATTTGTGGACCAATTCATCCACCATGTGGACCATTCAAGTATTTTATGGTATTGATAGATGCATCAATAAGATGGTCACATATTGTGAACCCTCAAATTTGCACCTTATGATTCGGTTGAAACTTGACACCTACTAAGAATAGTGCGCTACGCATACGGCAGTCCCGCTAGCCAGTTAGCGGGCAGGGGTCAAGGGGGCAGTGCCCCTTGCGGGGTATGGGGCAGTACCCCACTAAAAAATAAATTTCCTGAATCTTTCACCTCCAGTCTACTGCTTTTCAGTCACGAATCCACAGGATCAAATCGAGCTCAAATCAGACCTGAAATAGACCCGAAACGGATGAAAAAGCAAGAAACAATTTGAACCAGCTGGCCAATACGCAAGGGGCACACCGCCGGTTTAGGCAACTCACCGGCTATACCGCCTCATAAGTGGCACGAAATACATGCCGGCGGTAGGGCGGCATGCTCAACGTGCCGGTCGGACACCCGGCGTGTCGCCGGTGCCGCCTATGCTACCAGCACGTTGCCGGTGCCGCCACCGGCACCCTCTTCAACAGCTCTATAAATAGAGCCTCCTTCCAGCTCATTTGGGAGGAATTCCAACGCAAAAATCCTCCTATATTGCTCTACTTATTGTGCTTAAGTTCTACTCGAAATTTGATACAAAAGCTATGGTTTCAATTTCTTTTTAATTTACATTCATTACGCTATTTTGCTAATCTTTTGTTGTTAAGGTTCAACTTCAAGGTCCTAAATCCAAAGTGAAGCTTAGATCCAGAGTTACGCTCACCCCGTTCATCCGAAAATCAAGGAAAGCAAAGGTATAATCTTCTTTCTATTTTCAAAATTCTAAACTTAGATCTAGAATTCTCTTTAGGTCTAAAACAGAAAAGATCTAAAATTTATTAATTTAAGAATCAGAATTAAATTAATAAACAAACCAACACTCTTTTCCAGAACCCCTCCTTCGCAAGAAGGAAGAACTACGTGGGGTTTGATTCCTATTCAATAGGATACGCAGGCTGCCATTCTAAAAGACATCAACTCCAAAATCATTTTTAATAACATTTTCCCTTTTATATTTATTATTTATTTCCAAATCTGTACTTTCATTTCTTTAGTATCGTTGAGGAATGTGTGCTTTCCCTAGCACCCATAAGGGCTAGAGCAAAGATCCTCTTTCTTTTCATTCGTTTTGATTTGTAATAATTAAAGTAGGATTTACCTCTGCTTATTTACCTATAATTGTCATTTCATACCATCATCTATAACTGTTCATTCATCAATTTATTAATATTCATGCATACACAAAAATTCCTTCTTAAGAGTTATTTTGCAATTTTTAGCCAAACTGAAGAAAATTATATTTTCTCAATTGTGTAATTACCAAAACCTTATCCCCAAGCCCTCTTTGGTTACTCGCGGGTTAGTGCATTTTCCATTGGAATAAAACAAAACATTTTTAGAGTCAATCAATTTGGGTTTTCTTTAATTTTCCCAATTAAAATAAGTAAATTAAAGTGGCGACTCACTTTCACAACATCAAAATCACAAAAGATCAATTTTCAAAACTCACAGCGAGTTCTAATCGTAGAGTTTCTCTCGAAGAGTATTTTGATTCCTTGGCGAATCAGACCGGTGCTCGGGTGAGGTCTCACATAGAGCTCCATGGGTATTGAAGGGTTGACACTAATAAGTCATAAAGTGTATATGTAATATGAATGGTTTTACAATTATTATTGTAAGAATATATAATATAGTGAATATTTGACTAATGATATGAGATTCAAGTTGAGAAGTTAGTTATATTGTGTGTAAATGATATTATGGGTAATAAGGAAATGTGATTAGGTTACGGTCTTGGGATATAATTCAGTGTGATGAATGTTAATTGATTATGAGTGAAATGGGTTCTACAGGTTTTTGGTGCCCTTATGGCCACCCATGCCCTAGGACCGTCATGGCTTAAAAAGGTGGGTCGTGACAGAAGTGGTATCAGAGCAAAAGTTTAAGTCTAGCTTTAGACTTTATAAGTACTATGGATGATAGGTTAAACCACGGAGCATAGGAATTCCTTCTTGTCATTGAAGTATATCGATAAGTCTAGATCCGTGTTACTCGTAAGAGTCTAAGTTTCTCCTATAATATATGATATGTTCATAATGATTGTGAAAAGGGAATGTGCATAATGAATGGGATATATGATAGAATTGATATGTGTAGCGGGCTATGTGTTATATGGAAATGGGATGATAAGGGCAAATTGTGTATATGAGACAGTGATTGTTTATGTGAAAGTGTTTAAAAAGAATAATTATATATTTTACTAGGAATAGATTTCCTACTATAAGTAACTGTTGATTATTGATATGGCTTAATGCAATCGATGATTCGGACAATATGTATATAGTACGAACAATGATGAAGGTATACTGAATTCTTTTACGCTTATGAAGTATCTACACCACTGTTGTTAGCTAAATGTTATTAAGTGAAAAAAATCTAAATGTGATTTTATGGGATATGAATAGTGATATGCATAAGTAGTAAGTGTAATTGCATAATGATAGTGAGAGAATATGGGGTTTATTTTAGGTAGAGATTTAAGGTTTTTAATTGGAAATTGGTTTCTAAACCAATAAAGAATTTATAAGTGAGTAGGAATGCTAAATATGATAAGTTTCAAGCCAAAACATTGGAGAAAAATAGGAAGACATGGGTGAATATACGGGTGGAATTCCAGCTGTGTGATAAGGAAAAATTGGAAAATCCATCCAGTAGCCTCCCACGGGTGGAGACACAGCTGAGGTCTCACACATGTGGCTATTAAGTTTAGATCTTAGGTTGGCATGACTGGAACTCCAGCCGTGGATCCAGCTATGTAAGTCTTTACTTAGTGCTTTCATGAATTTTCTCATTGTATTCTTGTAATAAGATCATTGGGAATATGAGTTGAATAGTAATATTGTATGTGTTTTCTTGATTTGCCATAAAACAATGTTTAGTACATAATGAATGATATGATATTTATGATATGTGTGAGCAAAGGGTTAAATGACAAGAGATATTGGTGAATGAGATGTAAGATTGTTAAAGGTTATGAATGAAATGTGAATTGTTAGAATTTATGAACCATTAAGGCTATGAAATGAAAGATGATATTTAACAATGGTTAAATGGGGCTGTAAATGATTCGTATGGATGTTATATATTGAGATTTATGTGAGATAGGCTAAACAAGGTATTATCAAAATTGTGGTTTAGGTGTCATCCTATAAATTCAAGAAATGAGAAGGTAAAGATTTAGAGATCTATTATATATGAGGATATTGGGTATAGCCTAAGGAAGGATATTATTATAGTATGATTTAAAGGAGGATTATTCCGTATTCAAAGCAAGAAATGATTAATCGTATATACGTTAAGGTGACTTGTAAGAAATATGATTAGGTATGTGTAATAGAAAACTTTTAAGACATTAAGAGAATAAAGTGATGAGGAAAATAAAGGATCGAACATGATTTGATGGTGAATCATTTTAAAAGAAAAATGTATGGAGTTGATGACTACAAGAAGAAATGTATGGTGACGAAATAGTCTTTGAGAAGAAACTAAAAACAAACTTGAACTAAGAGTAAACTAGTGTAAGAATATGATTAATTTTGACAAATAGTGAATGATAGTGGATCGTAGTGGATTTATGGAAGAAATAATTGTTAATTAGGAAAGGTATGCAACTGAAGGATTATGTGTTAAATAGAAATACAATTTGAATGGGATCAAGCAAAGTAATGGAGATGTAGAAAAGCAAAAGTAGTGAATGATAAAAGAAAGAGTAGATGAGAAAATACTAGAATATATATGAAGTATGAATTAAAGGGAACTAAGAGAAATAAAAGTTATGACATGAAAGAGTTTATGGAGTTAATTGATTAGGCAAATCCTATTTAAGAAAAATGTTTTATAATGAAATTGAATTAATAAAGAGATAGAATTGAATAAGTTGAGATATATTTGAGATATATACTATAAGAAATGATAAGCTTGAAAATATGGACAATTAAGAGATAGAAAGAACTTATTAGTGTTAATGAGAATGTAATGTAAATAAGAAAATATGGGTAGAGAATTTTATTGATGAGGATATGATTCTAGAGAAGTAAGTAGAAAAAGTTATAGAGATAAGTGAACAACAGGATGAAGAATTGAATATGGAAAGAAAAGATAGTTAATGAAATGTGGCAATTGGAATTAGTCTTACTGGAATAATTATATGATATTAAATAATTGATTGGTTACAATGATGTTTTCAATGTTAAGTTAAAATGAGAAGTGTAAACATTTACGGGTGATACAGGATTTAAGAATGTAAAAGATTACAAAGAGTGGAAGAATAGAATCGATGAGATTTTAATGAGAATGGTTTATGTTCCAAATAAGTTAGACCTAGAGAGAAGATTGTAAAATAGTTAGTTTATCAAAAAGAGATATGCTTATAGTATGCAAGAAAAGAAAGAAGAAATTATATACTTGATGGATAGGAAAATCGATATAACATCGATTTTGTGATAGATTGTACTGAATAGTTTACAAATATAACAATAAGGTATCTAGAATGATAGTATATGCTAACGTTATCATAATTTCCTATATGAAGTGTTATAAAATTCAAGGACGAATTTCATAAAGGGGGAAAGAATGTAATATCCCAACTTGATAAAGGACATATGTATAGTATAAGTGTGAAGATACCAAATTAGTATTGTAATATGTGCCTAAGCTACAAATGAATATTTTCAAATATTCAAATAATTTGAATATAAATGTTTTAAAAGTAATAATTTTATTGGAAATATTTTCCTTATTGTTATATTTATATTGACATTCAAAATTATCAATATTTATAAATTTCCATTTGAATATTGATATTGATATTGGTATTTATTTACATTATTATATTGATATTGATAAGCTAAATTCATATTGATATTTGATATTGTATATATGACTTATAAATATTGTTATATGAATATTTGAAATAGTAGAAAATTATTTCAAATTTAATAATGATATTTGGATTAATTTATTTATTTTATTTTATATTAATATTTGAAATGATATTAATTTATTATATAATCATGTTAATATTTTTAAGAGAATATTTTATTAAATGAATTATTGATTTATTATTTATCAAATTGATAAAATGTTTAATTAAAGAAATTGGAATTTTATTATGAAATATAGAAATTTGCTTAATTAATGTTTGAAATTATATATTATGATTTTTATATTATAATCACTAAGTAATATGGTGAAATTAATGTTTTAGTAAAAATTAATGTTTGAAGATTTTATATAAAAAAAATTTATTATTATGATTATTATTATTATTATTATGATTATTATTGTTGTTATTATTAAAGTTATTAAAGTTAATTGTTATTGAATAATTGCTTAGCTACCAATTGTTCGATTTTGGTTTTGAACGAGGGAACGAGAGTTGAAATCCTTTAGGATCTTAAAATGAATTAGAAATATAATTTTTAAGATTAGGTTTTAATTTTTGATATATAATTTGATAGAATGATTTCTATGAATGCGAAAGCTATTAGATTGATTTCTTTTCTTTGAATTGTTAGAAATTAAAGCTTTAGGATAATCAATTGGATATATTCATGATCATATATGATTGATAAACAGAATACAAACCCTAAACATCATTCATTCATTGTCTTAAAACTTATTGCATCTTAATCTACATTTTCTTTTAATTTCCTGTTTTGCAATTATTTCTTTTCAAAACATTCAAACTATTTTCATTTAATTTGCTTTTAACTGAAACAAATATTTCCATTTGTAATTCCTTGAGAGATACAACTTTGGGTGCTTTCAATATACTACAATTGCCCTGAATACTTGCAAGTTGCTTTTTGACAGGTTCTTTTGAGGCAAACAGTATCATAATAAAATTAGTCTTTTAAAGACTTTATAGACAATGCAATCAATTTTTCAAGAATATAAAATAATTCTTTAATGAATTGGGATACTAGATTTCAGGATTCTTAGTTCTTTAGGAATTTAAGCCAAAATTTTTTAGGAATTTATATCTTAGTTATTTATTTAATTAGTTCGTCATGAACTATGAATAATACTAGTTTCTTTATGAACTAGAATTTAAAATATAGTACTAGTTTTTTAGGAACTAAAATCTGACTAGTACCAAATAATATCTCTATAAAAGGAATTACTAAGATATATAATATGATAATATATGTAAAAAAAATTATTATTAAAAAGAAAACTATTGAACATCATTGGGACTCTGAAAAAAAGAAAAGAAAAAAAAAGAACGAAAATAAAAAAACGAAATAAAGAACCATTTCATGCACCATAGCAAAATTATTGTTTTGTATGTAATAAAAAAAATCGATTCATACTACTAATAAATAAAAAAAAACGATTTGATAATTATATAAAAAATATATATATATGCAAATTTTTTTTTATTTATGCCCACATCAAAAAAATATAAAAAAAATATATTTAATTTAATTGACACAATAAAATAAATATATCTCGAACATATATATGTATTAAGTCATAGACATATGTCTTTTTGAAAACATATATGATTCATATGTCATTCGAGATGAGAAAAAAATACCTTAGGAAAAAAATGGTAGAACAAATTCGCGCTATTAACGTGTTATAAATATAATTGAGAAGAATAAGAACAAAGAATATAGAGAAAAAAATAGTTTTTCGAGATATTCCGTTCAATAGTATTAGGCATTTTACATAGAGTACAGAAGAGAAAGAAATATAAAGTTTTTCTAATAAGAAAAATACAATCAATACTAATATGGAAACTAGAGTATTCATGTATATGGAAATACATCAGTCAAATCCTATAATATATCATAACATTTATTTATTTATAATTTTAAGATGAAAATTAGAAGAGATTGGAAGAATATTTCCATAATAGGAGTTGTATTTTGCTTCCACATGAAAGCTAAAGAAAAATGCTTTTATTTTTAATATGCTCATACACTAGAAAGAAAAAGGATGAATATAGAATGCATAATACATGGGTAAATTATTATTTCATTTTCAAAATTTCATCTAATTAACAAAGTAATTCCTTCTTTTTGATATAATTAACAATAAGGTTTCTAAATTAATATTTAATTTTAATAAAAAATATCCATTCAAATATTAGTATATGTGATCAATTTTAAAACTCATGATTTAGTGAACATTAACTTAGGAATTATTTATAAAAGGTGATTATTCAATTAATATTTATTTTATTATTAAATGTATTTTAAAAAGTTTTTCTTAATATTTTGTACTGTATTATTTGAATTATAAAAAGAATATTATTTATAAAAATGCAAATAAATCATATAATGCAAAGTACAAAAAAAATGTAAATAAAATAATAAGAATAAGAATATTTGCATAATAGGAGTTGTTGAAAGATCAATAGGGTGAAAGATAATTCTATACTATTATCATTCAATGAATAACCATATAAATAGATATATGGCTAAGTATGCATTTGTGTTTTGGTGTTATACAACCACTACAATGATAAACAATATAGTTGTAAGTCAAGAGATAATTATTTCATAATTATCCTTATCATCCTCCCTCAAGTTGAGTGTCGGTGGAAAGAACACACAACTTGTGTCTAAGTAGCTAAAATTTAATCTTGGGCAATGGCTTAGTGAGAATATCAGCTATTTGATCTTCAGTAGAAATATAATGAACAGAGAGAGCCTTGTTAAAAACTTGATCTCGAACATAATGAAAATCAATCTCTAAGTGCTTGATCGAGAATGAAAAATGGGAGTATTAGTGAGATAAGTGGCACTCACATTATCACACCATAGTTTAGGAACTTTGCTAGATGAATAACTAAGCTCATGCATCAAAGAAACCAACCAATGGAGTTCGGCTATAGTTGTAGCAATAGCTCCATATTCAACTTCAGTAGAAGCATGAAACTATACGTTGTTTGCGAGAACTCCATGAAACAAGATTGGACCCAATATAAATAGCAAAACCAGTGCAAGATTTTCAATCATCAATACTACTTGCCCAATATGCATCACTATAAGCATTAATATCAAAAGAAGAGCTTTTAGGTATGAATAAGCCATACCCAGGAGCAGACCATAGGTGACAAATAATACATTTAATAGCTGCCTAATGAGCCTCTTTAGGTGAATGCATGAACTGAGAGACTTTATTAATAGAAAAATAAATATCGAGTCTAGTTAATGATAAACACTGTAAACCACCAACAATACTTCGATTTAATTTATCATCATCAAATGAAGCACCATCGGGATTAGAAAGCTTGGTGGATGGGCAAGTTGGAGTTGCCATGCCATTAGCAGCAGACATGTTTGCTTTAGATAGTAATTTAGAATTGTATTTGTCTTGCGTTAAGAGAAGACCATCCTTATACCAAGTTGCTTCAATCCCCAGAAAATAATGTAGACAACCAAGATCTTTGAGAGCAAATTTTTGTTGAAGTCGAGCAATAACTTGAGTAATAAAAGCATTAGAATTATTGGTTAGAAGCAAGTCACAACATATAATAAGCAAAAAGCACTAATCAAACCCACAGTATAATAATAAAGAGAAGGATCAGTTTTTGAATTTTGAAAAGCAATCTAAAGAAGAACTTCTATAAGACACTTGAACCATTATCTAGGAGCCTGTTTTAACCTATAAAGTGATTTATGAAGCTTGCAAACGTAATCAGGAAAATGAGGATGAACAAATCCCTGTGGTTGTTGCATATAGACCTCTTCCTTCAAGGTACCATGAACAAAAGCACTGGAGACATCTAATTACTTAATAGTCCAACCTTGAGAAATTGCTAAAGAAAGACACAAGCATATAACAGTAGGTTTGATAACAGGACTGAAAGTCTTATAATAAGGCGAGATGCTGATGAAAGCCTTTAGCAATAAGGCGAGCTTTGTATCTTGAAATCAACCCATTTGAGTTTTGTTTAATTTGATACACCCATTTACAACCAAGCACATTTTTAGTAGGAGAGTGTGGAACTAAAGTCCAAGTACCATTTTTCTGTAAAGCATCAATCTCTTCCTTTATTGCAACTTGCCAATCTTGCAATTTGTGCGCTTGAGTAAAGGAGGAAGGCTCCTTTGGCAGTGTGGTAATGGAAGAATACCCAAAAAATTGAGTGGGTTTCAAATTGTCAGTTTGAGCACAAGTCATCATTGAATGTTGTTTCTAAACATTAGTATTGTTAGCCGAAGAGGAATTAGCATAGGAAGTCAAATCCACTAACAATAATAAGCCTGGGTTGGTGGTTTATGTGTTGGGTGAGGTTGAGGTGGTTTAATGGGATCGGGACATAGCAGCTGCTTGAGATGTTGAGGGGTAGGTTGGTGAAGATTGTTGAGTAATTAAAGTATTAGGTAAAAGGCTAGTACTAGGTAATAATTGAGGTAGTGATGAACGGCTTGGTGAGGAGTGGGTCGGAGATGTGGGGTTTGGTGATGAATATGGTGATATTTGGGTTGGTGATGTATGAGTTGGTGGTAGGGAATGACATGTTATAGGTGTAATTAATTGTAATTGAGAATTGTCATTAATTCTCGTATCCAAGGTATGGACATTTTAGGGTTATAATGTAGACACGAATTGAGGTAAAAAAAATAGTGGTAGATGGTGATTTTGGTGGAGCACTAGACACTGGAGCTTCACCCTTTGCAAATGGAAAAACCTATTCATCAAACAAGACATGACATGAGACAAAAATTCTATTTTGAATTAAATCAAGACAATAATACCCTTTATGAATTTTACTATAGCCCAAAAAAATACAAGCTTGTGAGTGAGGAGATAATTTATCTTTGGCATATGGTTTCAACTAAGGGTAACACAAACATCCAAAAATTTTTAAGAATGATAATCTGGTGTATTTTTAAATAAGACTTCATAAGAAGATTTATGTTGCAAAGGAGGAGTAGGTAGTCTATTTATTAAATACACAAAAGTATCAAATGCATATTGCCAGTATTTATGAGGAACAGAGAAACTAGTTTCAACAATATGTCTATGTTTTCTCTCAACACAACCATTTTGTTCAGGTGTTTTGGGACAAGAACTCCTTTGGGTAATACCATTTTCACTAAGATATGTGGTAAGAGCTTGAAATTATCCTCCCAAGTCAGCTTGAAAAGATTTAATGGGGTGACCAAAAAATTTTTCAACGATATGATGGAATTTAATAAAGACATTTAACACTTCAGATTTATATTTAAGGAAAAATATCCAACATTACTTACTAAAATGATCATAAAACAAAACATAATAACGATTGTTATCAGTAGAAACAATAGGAGATGGACCTTGAACAAATTAAATCCAAAGGTCCTTGAGCTTGAAAATTAGAAATAGGAAAAGGCAACTTATGTATTTTATAGACACTACAAGCATGACACAAACTATTATTTTTATTGGACCAAAAAACATTATCAGACTGATGCAAAACTTGATGAACAGTACGAGAACAAGCATGGCCCTAATGAGCATGCCAGGTTGAAAGTGAACAAGAATGCACTTGAATAGAACCAGTTAATTTATGATGCAACTAAAGTGAAATGGGGTAAAGACCATCATTACTCTGGCCTGTAAGGAGCGACTCCCTCGTATAGATATCCTTAATAACATAATAGTTAGGAAAAAATTCAATGAGAACATTATTAGCACAAGTAAAATTAGAAATAGAGAGTAAATTATCTGAAGCATAAGGAATGTAAAGAATATTGTTTAAAGTAAAGGAACAATTATTAGACGAGATAGGAGTACTACCAATATGAGAAATAGGAAGAGTTTTACCATTACTGATTTTGACTTCTTCAGGTCCTTGATACTCAGAATGAATGGCAAGATTTTTCGTATCAACAGTGAAGCGATGAGTAGCCCTAGTGTCAAAGAGCCATGGTTGAGAAGCGATCACATGATTTGCAGTAGGGAGTGCAGTTGGGTGAAAAATATATGGTTGCTCTTGTTTCGATTTAAGTGATGGGCATTGTCTAGAGATGTGTCCATTACCATTACAATTATAGCACACAATAGTAGAGGAATTACCGTAATTGTAATTGTAACCAGTAAAAGAAGGCATTTTGTTTTATGGATAAGAACCTCTTCCAAAACCATATCGGCTATGACCACCAATGCATCTTTCTCTTCCCCTATTACCACCAGTACCACGACCAAAAGAGGAAGAGGTATGATGAATGGCATGAGTCGTGGGAGCCACGATCTCTTTAGAGACCAGTTTAGCTGCTAAATTTATCTCCTCACTAAAAAGCAATCCATACAAATCCTCAAAAGAAATAGCATCGAATCTATTTTCCAAAGATAGATTAAATGGTCTATATTTAGGTCCTAAACTATTTGTAATATTTTCAACTAAATCTTCCTTACGGATAATATTGTAACACTCTGCCTAAAGATAGCAATTATAGGACTTAATATGCATTAAGTATGATATGATGTGACTTATTTTATGTTCAAAATATGTTTTAAGATGTTTAATAATGTAAGAACTAAGTTAAGATAGTAATAGGAGATATTTTGACTATAGGGGTATTTTGGTCATTTTGACTATAAGATAGTGGACCTGGGGTATATGAGTTAAAATTAAGAAAATACTAAAACTAGGTCCCAAATATTACATAAAACACAATGCTTTTTGTTTGAACAAAAAAGAATAAGAAACAGAAAAATTATCACGAAAATACTGAAAATAACCCTAACAACTGCTACTGATCAGGGGCATTTTAGTTATTGGACCAAATTTGTAAAATAAATACACTATATAAAAGCTAAGAATATTTGGAACCAAAGTTTAGTTGAACATTTTTCCAAATTCTGAACAAAAACATGTGAAAATTACACTGAAACCTAAAAATTGGTTTTTTTTTTTTTTTTTGCAATATTTTAAAAAAAAAAAAGAAAAGAAAAAAACCCTAATGCATTTAACCCATAAGCCACCTACACCTTAACCCATCAACCACAGACCACCCACCCCCAACCCTAGAGTTGGGCTGTTAGGCCAATCCTATGCTTTGATACCATGAAAGATCAATATAGTGAAAGATAATTCTATATTATTATCATTCAATGAATAACCATATAAATAGATACATGGCTAAGTATACATTTGTGTTTTGATGTTATACAACCACTACAATGATTAACAATACAACTATAAGTCAAGAGATAATTATTTCATAATTATCCTTATCAGTTGTATTTCACTTCCACATGAAAGCTAAAGAAAAATGCTTTTATTTTTAATATGTTCATACACTAGAAAGAAAAATGATGAATATAGAATGCATAATACATGGGGTAAATTATTATTTCATTTTCAAAGTTTGATCTAATTAACCAAGTAGTTCCTTCTTTTTGATATAATTAATAATAAGTGTTTCTAAATTAATATTCAATTTTAATAAAAAAAATATCCATTCAAATATTAGTATGTGTGATCAATTTTAAAACTCATGATTTAATGAACATTAACTTAGTAATTATTTATAAAAGGTGATTATTCAATTAATATTTATGTTATTATTAAATGTATTTTAAAAAGTTTTTCTTAATATTTTGTACTCTATTATTTGAATTACAAAAAGAATATTATTTATAAAAACATAAATAAATCATGTAATGCAAAGTTAAAAAAAATAATTGTAAAAAATTATTATAAATAAAATAATAATAATAACAATATATATATATATATATATATATATATATATATATATATATATATATATATATATATATATATATAAACATGCGTGAGATTGAGTTCTTATATCAAGAACTCATGTTCACCTTGCACCATGGATCTAGGTCCAAAACGCATCATTTTATTAACTAAAAAATATGTTGCCTTTTTTTTTAATTTTTAATTAAAATATAAAATTTCAAAAATCAAAATCGTTCCTCTACTTTTCATCGTCCTGTTCGCACAACTGATTCCTCTCAAACCTTAATCTCTCATGTTTCTGTTCTTCTTCTTCTTCTTTTTCTTATATTAGTATTAGGTCTTGCAAACAATCTACTATTCTTCTTTTACCTAGACCTCATGCTTTCAGTTATTCTTTGTATTTATCTCCCACTTGTTGAGTAGTCCAACATAATATTATTAGAAACCATCTTTTAATCAATCCCCTTACTTTGGATTTTACTCAATCAAAATAACAGAGCTAGTTGTTAATTAATAAAAAAAATAGATAATTTAGTATTGATTTATAATTATGAATTTGACAGTAATATGATGAACTTAAACTATTTATATCTAATAAATCTTACAGTTATATGTGATAAATCTAAACTTTAAATCTAATAAATCTCATAATTATATGTGAAATACTAAATAATGAAAATTTTAAATATGAGGAATCAACAAAATTAAATTATAGAATAATTAAATAATGAATCAGGTAGTAAAAAGATAGTGAAGATGCATGTGATATATGATGAACTTAAACTTTATACCTAATGAACCTGAACCTAAACTTTAAATCTAATAAACCTTATAATTATATGTGAAATATTAAATAATAAAAATTTTAAACATGAGGAATAAATGAATTTAAATTATATAATAATTATATTATGAATCTAGCAGTAAATATGTGATAAATTTGTATGTGATGTATGATAAATCTAAATTTTATATCTAATAAACCTAATAGTCATATTTGATGAATCTAAACTTTAAATCTAATGAACCTGATAATTCAAAGTTTAAAATTAAATAATAAAAATACAAAGCAATCAATCTCCAAATAAAAAAAATAAAAAAAAAACTCAAAATCTTCACATAAACAATATAAAAACTCACAAAAAAAAGAAGATTATTAAAGAAATATGAAGAAGAAGAAGAAGACATAAAAAATTTCAAGAAAAAAAAATAAAGCAATTTTGAAAAAGAAGAAAAAGAAGAAAATCGGGCTTCACTATTTCGAAGAAGAAAAGATCACACATCCACTAGAAAAAGAAGAAAAAGATGGAGCTTTACTGTTTCGAAGAAGAAGATATCTTGTTGTGATCCTTTTCTTTTCTTTTTTTTTTTAAATGAAATGGTATGTTTTGATATGAGACCATGGTCCTACATGGTCTCGAGTACAAAATATAAATTGCCTGTTAGATTGTTATTATACAATATGGCATGCGCTCTTAGAGGGAATCATAGAGTACAAAAAACTTTTATTTTTAATATGTTCAGACATAAGGAAAAGAGTGAATATTGGTTGTAACCAATTTGGCAATTGACGCAGTGTAAGCAAAATGGACAAAGCCGATTTAGTGTTTCAAAGTATTTCTGTGTTATTTGATGATTCCAAAACAGGCTAAAAACAAGAGTTTAAATAGGGGCCCAAAATCTTAAGTACAAAACTGTAAAAAATGGCGAGATTACAATATTACCATAAATAAAAATAAGCAATTAAACAAAATGGATGCCACAGATTGCTCCTAAATTTGAGCTAAACAACAAGATTTATGACAAAAATAAAAAGTTTTCATAAATGAAAAAACTGCCATTTTAGGAGCACAAATGAAGGAATTTGGCCAAAAAATAACGTTGGTCATCGCTAAAGGCCCAAAAATGCAGCTGGCCTGAACTAATATTTTTTATATTTGGACTGTTGCTTGTCTCAATGGGTCATGAATGTTTTTGAAATAGCCTCCACGTCAACCATGATGAAAAGATTGGTTAAATATAAATGTGTGATAGCAAAAGTTTTTGTTTGGAATGGATAAATGAACCCCAACAACTTATCTTTTCATACTCATAGTGTTAACTCTAATTTGAAATTTATATATGGTAGAATTGATGAAAAAAGGAAAATTGCAAAAATAAATTCATGAATGTTGCAAAAAAAGTTGTATTTCTCAAAAAAAAAAAAAAAGGTTTATTTAATTTTAAATATTAAAATAATTTAACCTCATTTAATTTTAAAATAATTTAATTTATTATTATTCTCTTATTTTTTTTGAGTGATTTCTTGATATCAATTAATAAATATATTACTATTTTCTTACTTTTCTTTTTAAAAGTATTTCTTGATTTTTATATAAGTATACTTACTAAAATAAAATTTTATAAATATATTTGTTAGTTATTACTTATTAGTTTTAACATTATTTACATTAGGTTCTTGCCTCCTAAAATTTGAGTTTTGGATTCATCTGGTGACGCTCCCTTTTATTTTTTTTTTCCAGATTTTTTGGCTTTTTCGACTAATTATGGATAATGCAGTGCTTTGACTAAAAAGGAGAAAAAAAACTATATATCAACAAAAATTTTCGTTCTTTATAAATTCGCGAAGACCCCAAAATTATTTTGAAAGTATTAATATCAATTATCAATACCTTATAATTATTCATAAAATATATAAGTAGATTGACAATTATAATAATAACTAGTACACTCAATTCGTGCTATGCGTGATTTCTAACTTATTATACTAATTAAATAATAAATATTTAAAATTATAATAATTATGCCTTAGTCAAATTTAATTAAATATATATTAAATAATAATTAAATAATAATTTTTTTCTTATTCTAATTAAGTTTATTCTTTTCTTATTTAAATTAAATAAATATAATTAGATAATTATATTATTTAATTAATAAATAACCATATTAACTCATTATAAATGAATAATTAGAAAGAATTTAGTGAGGGACGTTTAAATAAATTTTCTTATTCCTTGCACACATTTATACATATTATAGATAGGTGTAGATTATAAATTATAAATAGATTATAGATATTACAAATCAAACTCAAATTAAAAAAATACACAAGTATGAAAACTGACAATTTTATACTAATATTACAAATTAAATAAAAACTCAATATAAATAGATGGCAGATTCAAAAATTGAACTCACGACTTATAATAGAATTGCAACTAAATTTTCAAATTAAATATGGTTGAATTGATAAATTCATGAATGTAGTAAAAGAGTTTTATTTCTCAAAAAAAGTTTTAGTTTATTTAACTTTAAATATTAAAAAATTTAAGCTCATTTAAATTTAAAATGGTTTAATATATTGTCAGCCTCTTATTTTCTAAGTGATTTCTTGATATCAATTAATAAATATATTACTATTTTCTTACTTTTACTTTTAAAAGTATTTCTTGATTTTTATATAAGTATACATACTAAAATAAAATTTTAAAGTATATTTGTTAGTTATTAGTTTTAACATTATTTGCATTGGATTATCGTCTCCTAAAACTTGAGTTTTCGACTCGTCCATTGACACTAAAAGACTATCAACAAAAAGTATCGTTCTTTTATAAAAATTATTTTAAAAGTATTAATATCAATACCTTATAATTCTTTAGAGAATATTTAAGTAGACTGACAATATATAATAACATTATTTATTATAAATTAAATGCAAACTCAATATAAATAAAAGACAAATTTATAAATTAAATTCACGACTTTTCGAGACCATCAACTTTTGATCTTATCTTAGACAAAAGCTGTATTCATAATTGAAATAACCAAGCTATGAGCATTTTTTTTTTCAAGTGAACATATATAACGTAAGCAGTTTTATGACAAGTTTACATATTTAATCTCCAAAATAGACATATTTTTATTGAAAAGTACACATGTTTTTAGGAAAATAAAATATTTTCATTATATATGAGTAATACTCATGTTGAAAAACCATGCTATGAGCATCTTTTCTCATGTGAACGTATATAATATAATTAGTTTTATGTGAATCAGCTCCTAGTTTTTGCCTCATTTACAGGCTGCTTGCATTGACTCATTCTGCCTTTCATTTTTATTAATAAATTTTAGTGTGATATTGATGCTATAAACAGGTATGTTTTTGTGCAACGTCTCATCGTCTAAACCAGTTTCATTTAAAAAAGTTAGTTTTATGTGAATATGTTATTATGACAAGTTCACATCTTATTTAATCTCCAAAATTGAAATATCAGTTCATCAATTATTTTCCTAAAAATGAATGTATATTTTTCAATAACTAATTATCATGAGAATTATGGAATTGTTTACTTATCCAGTCAATGCTAATCCCCCTTTATGTTGCCCAGAAAAAAAGTTCAAAGTAATTAATGTATGTTGATCAAATCAATGACCGTGAAGTCTCATTAATGATGATCGTGTTAGCTGTTGACTTAAGCTTTACCTGATTAAGTTATGATTTCTGTCATGTCATGCATGTAACAGCAGGAAGTTCCTATGAGAATTTAGTATTTTACTCTGCCTCCAACATATGCGTGGCCTCATAAGCCCAAGGTATTATAGTCCTCCCCATATAGAACATTGATAATACATCAATAAATATAGACTCTATTAATTGAGTAACTGATACACACTTTCTAATAAAATTTTCTATTAGTATGGGCATTTTGTCCCTTACATGGTCTAGTTTGGTAGAAAACAATAAAAATATTTCAGCACAAGTGGTCTTCATTAGCAATTAAGCAATTATCAATATCAATATATTTAATGGTAATGTTTAACAATATTATAGCAATGCCAATACTAATAAATAGAATTATGACAATAATAATGGAATAAAAAGATCGGAAAACAATTGATACACATTCCATAACTTACCTCAATCGCTATATCCATCCAGTACGCTCAAATATCTCAATTTGCAAATTTCTCCAATCATCATAATTGAATGAGACGCAATAATTTCTCTGTTACTTATTTCTAAAATTTTATTGAAAATTTAGGAGCATTTCCTCTTAAAATTAGTTAATTCTTAAAATAATAAATCTAATTAAGAAATAAATCAAATAGCGCATTAATTATATTAGATAATATTAATAAGTAGTTAAATAATAGATTAATTATTATCAAGTGATATTAATAAATAATTAGAACAATATTAAAATTTTAATATATTATTAGATAATAGTAACAAGTAATTATAAAAATAATATATTAATTATTGGATAATTTTAATTAAAATAATATTATAAATTCAATATATTATTAGATAATACTAACAAGTAGTTTTTTTCTTTTTTTTTTTTTTTTCCAAAGAACAAGTGTGTATATATATATATATATATATATATATATATATATATATATATATATATTATATTATTAATTACTTAAGTATTTATTTATTTATTTTTTGAAAAATTACTTAAATATTTATAAAAAATATGAATTGATAGTTATATCATATATAAATGTATGTGAAAGTGAGATTTTTTTAACTTAAAAAATGTGCATTGTTGCTTTTGAGGATGTATTTCAGTATGCTCCAATGAAAAATGTTTTTAATGGTTATTTTATTTTATTTAAAAAATATTCATAAAAAAATTTATAAGTATAGAATTTAATGATGCATGTTCTTTTAATCTCCTTTTTTTTCTATATGTATTTTATTTTATGTTTATGTATTTTATTTTTTAATTCAAGTAAATTTTAAAATCAAATCTTGACTTCTCCATCTTATATTATTATTATTATTAAGTAAATAGTATATAAAAAAATTCTCTCTCTTGCCTGCTCAAAGTGAACTATTATTTATCTAAAAATTGATAATTACTGACAACACGTTGACATTTATAAAAAAAAAAAAAAAAAAATTATTCTATTTATTTATAATTTTAAGATGAAAATTAGAAGAGATTAGAAGAATATTGCCATAATAGGAGTTGTATTTCGCTTCCACATGAAAGCTAAAGAAAAATGCTTTTATTTTTAATATGTTCATACACTGTAAATTATTATTTCGTTTTTGTTGATAAAATAATTATTGTCAGTTGTTTTTTGATTGAAATTTGATGCTAAGTGCGCTAGAGACTCTTGAGGGTATCACCCGTACCTTATTTCTAATCAAAACGACTATGCAAAAAACAAAGGGACAATAGTCTCTTTAGGAACCTGGATTCACTGATGCAGCTTCACCGATTCTCACGCAAAAACTAGAAGAAATATAAATTTATAACTTTGGTTTTGTATTACTACACTGTGAAGTACATTAAATATAGATTTTATAACTTTTTGGATTTGTATTACTACACTGAATAGTTGTGAGGTCTCGCCTGAGCACCAGTCCGATCCGCCGAGGAATCGAAATGCTCATCGAGGGAAATTCCACGATTGGAACTCGTTGTGAGTTCAGAAAATTAATCTTTGTAATTTGAAAGTGTGAAAGTGAGTTGCCACTTTAATTTACTTGTTTTAATTGGGAAAATTAAAGAAAATCCAACATGATTGACTCCAAAAATATTCTGATTTTATCCCAACGGAGAAGCACTAATCCACGAGTGACCAAAGAGGGCTCGGGGATCAGGTTTTGATAATTACACAATTGAGAAAATATGATTTTCTTTAGTTTGGCTAAAAATGCAAAATAACTCTTGAAAAGGAATTTTCGTGTATGTATGAACAAGAATATAATGATGCATAAAACAGATATATATGATAAGATGAAATGACAATTAAGATAAATAAGTAAGATAAATCCTACTTAATTATTACAAAGCCAAAATGATTAAAATAAAGAGGATCTTTCCTCTAGCCCTTATGGGTACTAGGGAAAGCACATATTCCTCAACTAAGTTAATACATAAATAGAAAATAAAGGATTAATATAAATAAATCAAAGTAAAAGGGAAAAAAATGTTAATAAAAAGATTTTGGAGTTGACGCCTTTTAGAATGGCAGCCTGCGTATCTCATCAAATAGGAATCAAACCCCACGCAGTTCTTTCTTCTTGCGAAGGAGGGGTTCTGGAAAAGAGTGTTGGTTTATTTATTAATTTAATTCTGATTCTTAAATTAATAAATTTTAGATTTTTTCTGTTTTAGACCTAAAGAGAATTCTAGATTTGAGTTTAGAATTTTTGAAAATAGAAAGAAGATTATACCTTTACTTTCATTGATTTTCAGATGAACGGGGTGAGCTTAACTCTGGATCTAAGCTCCACTTTGGATTTAGAACCCTGAAGTTGAACCTTAAACAGTGAAAGGTTAGCAAAACATAAGCATAACAAGTATATCAGTATGAGAGAGAATTTTTGCCTTGGAATTCCCCCCAAATGAGCTGGAAGGAGGCTCTATTTATAGAGTTGCTAGGGGGGTGCCAGCGGTACGGACGGCGGCACCGGCTATGTGCCCAATGCCCAAGCGACACATTAATCGTGCCGCTTGGCTGCTGGCACTAATTCCGTACCGCCTAAGGCAGCACGGCAGATATGCCACCCAGAGCAGCGGCATGGAAGGCGTGTCGCCCAAGGCAATGACACGCCTCTCATGCGCTAGCCAGCTGATTCGACCTGTTTCCTGCTTTTTCATCCGTTTTAGTTCCAATTTGAGCTCAGTTTGATCCTGCGGGTTCATGACTGAAAAGCAGTCGATTAGAGGTGAAAGATTTAAAAAATTTATTTTTCAATGGGGCGTTGCCCCGCACCCCGCAAGGGGCATTGCCCTCTTGACCCCTGCCCGCTAACCGGCTAGCGGGACTGCCGTATGCGTAGTGCCCTATTCTTAGTAGGTGTCAAGCTGTAGCCAAATCAAGGGGTGCAAATTTGAGGGTTCACAGCTGCCCCCTCATCAGAATTGGCTTTAAGGAAAAGGAAATTCTGATGACAGTGAACCTTGGGAAGAGATGCCATGTCAGAATTTGGGCTTGTGCTCTTGCAACATCAGATTTTTGGCTTATATGTTCTTTTGCCATGTCAGATTTTGGGCTTGTGATATCTGCTTATGCTTATCATGCATGAGGACATTCATGCTTTGTGCAAACTAAACCTTATGAAGGACAAATATGGTTTAAAGATATGAACCTGTTAGGAGAGGGCCTATAGGATAAATGAGGTTTTGTCAATGGTTATTAGTTTGACCTTGCCATTGGATGTGAGAATGGTCATGGTGATCTTCAATGAAGGCTATATATCCAGCCTAATTATTGGAGGTAAAGATGATTTAGTGAATTTTAATCAAGGCTATCTGTTTTGCCTAGACTTTGAAAGATTTAGAGATTTGGTCCACCTAGGGAATTCAAATTGGTTTAGCAAGGCCATCTGTTCAACCTTACTATTGGAGAGATTATGATCAAAGTTATCTGTTTGACTTTGATGTTTGGAAAGATTGGGATCAAAGCTATCTGTTTGGCTTTGGTGGTTGGGAGGATTATAGTCAAAGCTATCTGTTTGGCTTTGCTGGTTAGGAAAGTTGGGATCAAAGCTATCTGTTTGGCTTTGGTATTAAAAGGATTGGGATCAGAGCTATCTGTTTGGCTTTGGTGTTGGGAGGATTATAATCAAAGCTATCTATTTGGCTTTGATGTTAGAAAAGCTGGGATCAAAGCTATCTGTTCGACTTTGGTGTTAGAAGGATTAGGATTAAAGCTATCTGTTTGGCTTTGGTGTTAGATTTATAGAAGGTTATATCTCTGAAAGACGAGGGGTGTGGGAATGTCAACATGGGTGGCTCGACTCAATTTGCCCATTGAAAGTTATGGTTGAGGATTAGTCCTTGTAGGGAAAGGTCTTGGCTAAGGAGGGTAGGTCTGGTTAGAAAATCCATTTTAAAGGCTCAGTTTGATTTTGCCTTAAAGGAGATCATAGGCTTCATAAATGAAGGCCTTTTGGGAGTGGGCTTCATAGTGAAGGCTTCTTGGTTTAGGCTTTATGATGAAGGCTGTTGGTCTTAGGTTTCATAGCGAAGGCTTTTGGTTTAGGCTTTTTGATGAAGGCTTCTAGATTTGGGCTTCATGGCGAAGCCTTTCGGTTTAGGCTTTTTGATGAAGGCTTCTGGATTTGGGATTCTTGATGAAGGCTTTTGGATTTGGGCTTCATGGTGAAGGCTTTTGGATTTGGGCTTCTTCATGAAGGCTTTTGCTTCATGGTGAAGGCTTTTGGATTTGGGCTTCTTAATGAAGGCTTTTGGTTTAGGCTTCTTGATGAAGGCTTTTTGGGAGTGGGCTTCATGGTGAAGGCTTTTGGATTTGGGCTTCTTCATGAAGGCTTTTTTGGGAGTGGGCTTCATGGCGAAGGCTTTTGGGTCATATGCTTCTGAACGAAGGCTTCTTAGTTTGAAGGTAGGTTGAAACTTTTGGATTTAAGCTTCTTGATGAAGGCTTCTGGATCTGGGGCTTCATGATGAAGGCTTTTGGATTTGGACTTCATGACGAAGGCTTTTGGGTCTGGGCTTCATGGTGAAGGCTTTTTGTTTAGGCTTTATGATGAAGACTTTTAGTTTTGGGCTTCACGGTGAATGCTTTTGGATCTAGACTTCATGGCGAAGGTTTTTGGGTCTGGGCTTCATGGCGAAGGCTTTTAAATCTAGACTTCATGGTAAAGGCTTTTGGGTTTAGGCTTCATGGCGAAGGCTTTTGGATCTGGGCTTCATGGCGAAGGCTTTTGGGAGTAGGCTTCTTAATGAAGGCTTCTAGATTTGGGCTTCATGATGAAGGCTTTTGGATTTAGGCTTCTTGATGAAGGCTTTTGGTTTAGGCTTCTTGATGAAGGCTTTTTGGGAGATATGCCTCGACTTCTGGTTTTTCCAAGGAAACTAGATTTAAATATGATAAGTCCTGATAGACTTGGGAATTTTTGTTCTACTCATTTTGAGATTATGCCAAGGAATGGATGGTATGTGGTATGATTTTCCAATGAGGCTTAGGATGGAACAATATGATTTCCTAAAATTCGAGAATGGTTTGAAGGTAGATTGAAACTTTTGAAAAGAATATTGGAGGTTGTGTGATTTTTCTTTTTGTAACATGAATCATGGAAAAAGAGCAAGTCAAGCTTTTCCTGTTGTTTGAGATTAAAGAGACTCTCGGAGTGACACTTAATTGTAAATTGCACTAGTTAAAATAAAGAGCCCTTAGGAATGGCTAAAGGGCTAGTGGAAGAAGGTAAATTAAGAATCATGCTTCGAAATAAGAGATAAGGATGTGATAGATTGGAGATATGTATGAGGGATTGTGCCTTATCTCTTTAAGCTAAGCGACGGGATGGATTGACAACAGATGACGACCTAGGAAGATATGCCCCTATTGTAGGATAAGGCATAAAAGATTGTATATCCTTAGAGAATAAACCTCTGGTTAGGAAGGATGATGGATTGATTGAAGATGATTTGACAACTTCGGACATAAGGGAAGATGACTTGGATGAGCTTTCTCTCTCTCTCTCTCTCTCTCTCTCTCTCTCTCTCTCTCTCTCTTCTCTCCCTCTCTTTCTTAGCTCTAACTTTTGCCTAAACTACCCTTTTTGGGTTTTTAGCCTAGCGAGCTTGCATTTAGGAGAAAATATTCCACCATGATTTGGGCTGCTGCTTTAAGGGGCTCTGGCCTTTGAATTTTAGATTTGACAAAGGTCTTTTCTGAACTCATTACCCTTGTTGAGGTGCATTGTTTGATTACCTAATGTGTAATAGGTAATTCCATTTGGTTTGCTCTTTATGCTTCAATTGTTTGATGACAGGTCCATTACTTGACTTTCTTTGATTGGGAGCCGATGAAGCGATAGCTAATTTGTGAGCACCTCAAATTCTGATTTATGGTAATTATGGTGGGTTTAATTGATCTCTTTTGTCCTCTTTTCCTTTTTCTCTTTTTTTTTTCTTTTTGTTCTCTCTTTTTTATGGCTCATCCATGTCAGACTAAACAAGGAAGATGAAGAAAAATGTATGTGTATTACTATAAAGGAAACTTTATTGTAAGATGACAAAAGGAACCACTATAGTCGACGAGAATAAAGAAAAATAACATGACAGACTCTGACTCAGATTTGGATTCAGACTTTTGAGATTCAAACTTGGACTCAGGTTTAGACTTAGAATTCAATCTCAGACAGGTCAGATTAGCTGAACTTGAACTACTCCATGACATGCCTTCTGGGGCTGAGGTAAGGTGGGGTTGAGTTAGGACTAGATTCCTCATCACTGTTCAGGTTGGTGGTGGAGAATTCACCTTGAAATGATTGACTTTGGATGCAATCTTCAACTTTTGACGCAAATGCAACCAAAGCTCTGAAGGTGGGTAGGTATTGAGTTAACAAGTGGGCTCTGTAGGCAAGAAGTAGATTCTTGACAATGATATCCACTTGTTCTTGCTCGGTTGGCCTGTTTACCATTTGAGCAGCTTTAGCCCTTCACCTAGTAAGGAACATGGAGAAGGACTCATTTGGAAGTTGCTTTGTGTTTTCCAAATCCCATCTTGTAATGTCCACTTTACTATTATAGTGGTACTGTTCAACAAATGCCTTGCAAATGTCCTCCCAAGTCTGTTTTTGGGTATCATCCAAGTTAAAAAACCATCTTAGGGCAGGATCAATAAGAGTTTGCTGAAAGAGTTGAGCAAGGAGCTCATTGTTGATACCAAAGGGATGCATTGCTCCCACATACATCTTTAAATGGATCTTGGGGTAAGTAGTACCATCAAATCTATCCAAATTCGGCATCTTAAACTTTAGCGAAACTCTTGCATTGGGAAATAAGCTTAAGAAGCCTGTATCAACCAGGTTCTCTTTCTTCTTCAGATTCTTCATCATTTTTTCCATGTGCTTCACTTTTTCCATGAAGGCTTTGATTTAAGGGTTGACTTCCTTCCTTTGGAAAGGATCCGCAGGTCGAGAAGTGAGAGTAGGGGTGAAATTTGGTGGTTGACCTATCATGGGTTTATAAAGTGAGTTATTTCTAAGGAATTCAGGTGATGGAATAGGTAGTGGTGGGATCATGTTAGTGTTTGCAGGCTCTTTGTCTTTGAAATCAACTCTGGAAGTGAATCCATAAACAGGATAAAGAGTGGGTTTTGGGTTTGATTTGAGTAGTTTTGGGTTGGTCGAGTTTTGGACCAGGGAGGTCTGTTCCAACATAGTATAGACATCTTCCATAATGGCCCTTCTTTGGGCTTTGAGCAAGTCTTGAAAATAGGCATCTTGCCTCTTCATCAAGGTCTCTTATTGTTCAGAAATCTTAGCAAAAAGTTTGTCAAAGATTTCATCAGCTCTGGTAGCAGTGACTTCATCTTCGGCAATAGACATTTTGTCAACCTTTGAAAGGGAAAAGGAACTAGATTAGTATCAAGCTTTGGAAAAAAGGGTTATGGGGAGGTGTGACAAACCAAAGGATCTTAGGTTCAATGACAATGGATGACAGTGTCTTATGGTTAGGTTGATGATGTATAGGTTAAGATGAGGGTAGAGGTGTATGATGTTAGCTAGGTATGTATTTAGCTAAGAGAGCTAGGTCAGATTTTAGCTTTGGGTGGCTAGATGAGATTTTAGCTTTGAGTGGCTAGGTTAGAATTTAGCTTGGGGTGGCTAGGTCAGATTTTAGTTTTGAGTGGCTAAATCAAAATTTAGCTTTGGGTGATTGGGATTGTGATTTAGGAATGGTTTACCATAGGCTTAAGGATAGAGTGACCATGGGTTTTGCGATTGGGTATGGATGTACCATGGATTTAGATTTGGGTGGACCATAGGCTTAGTGATAGTTGGATAATGGGTTAGACTATATCATGGGCTTAGATGGGCCAAGGGTTTGGATAGTGATGTAAGAGATGAAACCTAGTCAGCATTTAGTTTGGGTAAGGATAAGAGTGACACTAAGTCAATATTTAGCTTTGGTAATGATGGTTAAGGATAATGCTATATTAGTGTTTAGCTTGGGTAAGGACTATGAAAGATGAAAGCTAGATCAGTGTTTAGCTTGGGTAAGAGTTGTGAAAGATGAAAGCTAGGTTAGTATTTAGCTTCGGTAAGGATTATGAAAGATGAAGCTATGTCAGTGTTTAGCTTGGGCTAGGTTAGTGTTTAGCTTGGATAAGAATTATGGAAAAGGATGAGGGTACCATAAATGGGTTTATTTTTACCATAAGTTTGACATGGGTTTGGATAGGACTGGATCCATGAGTTTTGGGTGAATCATGAGTTTTGGATTTTGATCATGGGTTTAGATAGACTGTGGGCTTTAGGTCTCGACCATGGGTTTAGGTGAACCGTGGGCTTTGGATGTTGATCATGGGTTTAGGTGGACTATGGGCTTTGGGTTTCAACTATGGGTTCAGGTGAACCATGGGCTTTGGGTGTTGACCATAGGTTTAGGTAGACCATGGGTTTTAAGTTTTGACTATGGGTTTAGGTGGACCGTGGGTTTTGGGTTTTGACTATGGGTTTAAGTGAACCATGGACTTTGGGTGTTCACCAATGGGTTTAGGTGAACCATAGGTAATGAGCTTTTTGGGTGTTGACCATGGGCTTAGATGGACCATGGGTTTTGGGTATTGACCATGGGTTTAAGTGAACCATGGGTTTTAGGTGTTAACCATAGGTTTAGGTGGACCATGGGCTTTAGGTGTTGACTATGGGTTTAGATGAACCATGGGTTTTAGGTTTTGAAGGTGTTTGGATAGGTTTTTGACTCTTCACAAGGTTCAAGCTATGTATGTATGTATGCATGAATGAAAAGGTTTCATGATAATGATATACCAAGTTCAGTATTATGGTACATACAATCCTAAAGGAGGGTTCTATGAGTCATTACATGAGAGGGTTAAGGTGGTTTGAAGGAAACCCATCACACTAAAGATGCGATATACCTAACCACATGTGAGACAAGGAGCCTCGCGTGGGTCCAATGGTACATGCATACTCGTTATACCTCTAAAAGGATTAGAGGATACGTAGTGGGTTGGATGATTTCACTATCGGCAAGTAGACCTAAGGAAGGTTGCCCACTCGATGTTACTTTCTATCCTTTGTTTTCCTAGAAGCTAGGTATTTTTTGTGGATTAGGAGTCCGATGTAGTGATGCATGAAAGAGTTTTTCAGTATTTAAAGCCAAACTCGGTATTTTACCAAAAGTAATCCAGCGGAGTCACCAACTGTGAGGCCTCGCCCAAACACCGGTCTGATCCGCCGAGGAATTGAAATGCTCATCAGGGGAAACTCCACAATTGGAACTCGCTGTGAGTTCAGAAAATTGATCTTTGTAATTTGAAAGTGTGAAAGTGAGTCACCACTTTAATTTGCTTATTTTAATTGGGAAAATTAAAGAAAACCCAACATGATTTACTCCAAAAATATTCTGATTTTATCCCAACGGAGAAGCACTAATCCACGAGTGACCAAAGAGGGGCTCGGGGATTAGGTTTTGATAATTACACAATTGAGAAAATATGATTTTCTTTAGTTTGGCTAAAAATGCAAAATAACTCTTGAAAAGGAATTTTCGTGTATGTATGAACAGGAATATAATGATGCATAAAATAGATATATATGATAAGATGAAATGACAATTACAGATAAATAAGCAAGATAAATCCTACTTAATTATTACAAAGCCAAAACGATTAAAATAAAGAGAATCTTTCCTCTAGCCCTTATGGGTACTAGGGAAAGCACACATTCCTCAACTAAGCTAATACATAAATAGAAAATAAAAGATTAATATAAATAAATCAAAGTAAAAGGGAAAAAATGTTAATAAAAAGATTTTGGAGTTGACGCCTTTCAGAATGGCAGCCTGCGTATCCCATCAAATAGGAATCAAACCCCACGCAGTTCTTCTTTCTTACAAAAGAGGGGTTCTGGAAAAGAGTGTTAGTTTGTTTATTAATTTAATTCTGATTCTTAAATTAATAAATTTTAGATCTTTTATGTTTTAGACCTAAAGAGAATTCTAGATCTGAGTTTAGAATTTTTGAAAATAGAAAGAAGACTATACCTTTGTTTTCCTTGATTTTCGGATGAACGGGGTGAGCTTAACTCCGGATCTAAGCTCCACTTTGGATTTAGAACCCTGAAGTTGAACCTTAAACAGTGAAAGGTTAGCAAAACATAAGCACAATAAGTATATCAGTATGAGAGAGAATTTCTGCCTTGGAATTCCCCCCAAATGAGCTAAAAGGAGGCTCTATTTATAGAGCTGCTAGGGAGGTGTTGGCGGTATGGACGGCGGCACCGGCACGTTGCCAGCTGCACGGGCAGCAACGGCAATGTGCCGGGTGTCTGAGCGGCATGTTAATCATGCTGCTTGGCTGCCGACACCAATTTCGGCAAAGATGCAGCCCAGTGTGGTGGCACGAAAGGCGTGCCGCCCAGATGGCGGCACGTCCTAGGCAGCACGCCTCTCGTACGCTGGCCGGTTGGTTCAACCTATTTTCTACTTTTTCATCCATTTGGGTCTGTTTTAGTTCTAATTCGAGCTCGGTTTGATCCTGTGGGTTCGTGACTGAAAAGCAATCGACTAGAGGTGAAAAATTCAGAAAATTTATTTTTCAATGGGGCGCTACCCTGCACCTCGCAAGGGGCGCTACCCCCTTGACCCTTGCTCGCTAACCAGCTAGCAGGACTGCCATATGCATAGTGCCCTATTCTTAGTAGGTGTCAAGCTGCAGCCGAATCAGGGGGTGTAAATTTGAGGGTTCACAATAGTACATTGAATACAAGGATTTTTGAGATATAATTTGCAAGTAATGTAAAATAAAAAGTCACGGAGGCTTGGACAATTTAAAAGTAAATAATAGCTGTAAAAGCTTGAAAGTTGATTGTTGTAATTGTTCTTGATTAATTGATTTGTTGGTTGTTCCTGATTGATTGATTTCTTAGTTGTTTCCTTATTTATCTATGGATTCTTGATTTTATAGTACTTGGAAGGTGATTAATCCTTTAGATTTCAGCTCCATGTCTCCATTAATCCACTTTCCTCTTCTTTCGCCTTAAGTTAGGGTTAGTCCTTGTGTACGTGCTAGTGGCTACTATTTCCATGCTCAGTCTATTAGTCTCACGTGCAGCACTTCACAGTTTAATTCTCCTTCTAGAAGTCTTTAGCTTTAATTGAGAATTTGACCAAGTCCCCTAAAGATCTGGTGGGAATTATTTTCCATGGGCTCCAAATCCTCAATTTAAAGGCCCAAATTAATCAATCATCATCTGGCCTAATAATTCTCAGCACTACAATTATGATGCCAACAAATGCCCCTGCATATGCTAAGCTGAGTCTAAACCTTGCATCTATTAAGTATATAAGTCCTGAGCCTTAGCCTTTTTGATCCATTTGTCCACTATGAGAGCCCAAGTGAAATTCCACCCATATGATTTAGAGTTTCAAAAAGTAGAGATGAAATCTCAATGTTCTTCCTCCATGTCCCAAGCTATACAAGCCTCTAATTCTTCAAGTCCTTTTCTAACTCAAATTCTTGCGAAATCAGCTAGTTCAAATATCACCAATCCCTTCTCTATTTTCACTATTAATCACTTCACCAAAATATCTTCCTACAACCTTCTTTATCCAAATTCTCCGACCCACTCAAATTTCCAAATTAATTCAAATTCCTCATCTCAGACAACTTCATCTTCTCCAAATCTTTTAAAATCTCCTATTTCTCCTCAATAAAATCTTTTCCCTAACTTAAATTCTCCACCAAACCCATTTACTTTTTAGACTCCAATTTTCAAAATTTTATCACCCTAAAATCGTCCACCCTTTATTACTACCCATTCTAAGGTACTTCATCCTTTATTTATTTCCTTTCCTTTCATTATATACTTTTTTTTTCTCTCATTCATTTTCTTTTTAATTTTTCTTGGTCTCTCTCTTTTGGCTAAATTGACAGCCACAAGCTCCTCACCTCTGGCGAGTATATCGTTGTCAACTGTCTGCTACTCCACCTGCTAGTCACTCGCCATCAGCAGTCCCTCTATTAGGTGAGTTGATCGGCTATTCTCTTCTCTCTCTTTTTTTTTTTTCTTTTTTGCTTGTTTTCCCAGGCTGTCGATCACCACCTTTGCCATCGCGATCAGCACCAGCCAGCTAGTTAACATCCAAATTGAGACCTGTTGCCTGCTGCCATCTTGTGCTCTTCATCAGGTGCATGTTCGAACTGTTTGTCCTTTTCTTTTTCTTTTTTTTTTAATTATTACATTAACATACTTTTTTCTTTTAACAAAAATTACCAAATTTTTTAGGAAAATTTACAAAAAATAGAAGAAAATATGTAGATATAAGGAAATTTCAAATAATCTATTTAAGGTTTGAAACTAAAATTTTGAGGAAAAGAAAATCATGGAAAAAATTAGGTGGTAAATCCTAAATTTTTTTTTTCTATATATATATATATATATTCCTAAATTATAACTAAAAACATAAATATATTAAAAACAAATTATGCCAACTAACAAAAATATTTATATACACAAGTTTATATATATACAAGATCTCCAAAATTCAAAATCACGTATAAGTTATTATATATATGAATATTTCAAAAACAGTTGGTTTTATTAAAAAATTTAAAATAGAGAAAAATAAAAAAAAATTCTTTGAGCAAAACTTATTAAAAGTAATCTAACTAAAAGACTGTGAACTGCACCTGGAGCAGCACCTGTTCAAGGAATTTTGGCAGGACTAGCACAAAGGACTTTTATAAGAATTAGTCAATCTACCAGAATGGATCCTTCTTCCTCTTTCTCCCAAGCTAAATATGGTAAGTCTTGGTTTGGAGTTTAGAAACAAATGAACTTTTTAGAATGCACCAAGTATCTGGAATACAAAAAGTCTCTTGGGATGCAAAATTTGTATATACATGTGCTGGTTTGTTGGAGTCTTGTTGTGGGATTTTGAGTTTTTTTGTCCAGGTATGGAGAAATAAGGGTGTGGAGATAATCTTTTAGTTTGGAAAGAGGCAAGTGTCCCTCTAGAATGTTCATTTTTCAGGGGACACTCTGCCAAAATTTCTGTAAAAAATGCAACTTAAATACTTTAAGTTAGAATTTAACATACTTGTCTCTCTATATTTGACAGCTTCTTCCTTCACTCTAGTGACTACCTCCACCACTCCTCTGGCTACTTTGTTAGAAGGGCAAACTCAAGTAACTCCTTGACCCTTATTTACAAATCATGACTGCTCTTTTGCCTCCTTAATCCCCATAATTTTTTTTTTGTTATTTGCAGCTTGATAAGTGCCAAGTTATTGGTCCGGTAGACTTTGCTAATCCTTCAGCATCTCCATTTCCTTTTGGCAAAAAGGAAGAATTGATCTTGGGGAACTACAAGAAACCTTCAGATCAAGTCAAGTCTTGGCCAAAGTCATCTAAAAATTAGGTGAAATGGATATAACGGTTGGCCCCTCATTATGAGCAATAGTGGAAAAATTAGGGCCTTTATCACTTCATCCAAATGACCATAGTCTTGACACCCATGTGTTTGGATCTCCATTGTGCCATTCTACAATTTTGGTCACCAAGTTGTAATTCTTTCATCTTGCTAAGTGGTCCAATGTCTATTACCATAAGGGATGTTCTTGCTCTCACCGGTCTAACAGTTACAGGGGATGATGCACCCTTTATATTTGATATGACTCACTTGTAGCCGCACATTTTTTCATAGGGTTATCCCTCTTACATGGCCTTTATAGACCATGTCATTGATCATCCCTTAGATTTCAGAGACTAGGATTATGTCCTTTTCCTATGGGTGCTGTTGAATTGTTTTATCTTCTATCCCTCAGTTGGGAGACCCGCCACCTTCTATGGTTCTTTGGCACGATTGGTAGCTAGTGGAAAACAGATAGCTCTGGGTTCTATTCTTCTAGGAAATATTTTTAGAGCATTATCTAGTACAGTGGAGGAGGCTCCTTTCACTGGTATTGGTGGCAGTATGTGGCTAGTGCAGTTGTGGCTATTTTTTTATTTCCCTGGTCTTGCCCACATGGGCATGTTGAGTTTTAGTTCACATAGGCGACGAGTACTAAAGTGTACTACTTCCTTTGATTGTGAGTAGATTACTCAGTACCCTCTCAGCACACCAGAGTTCTATCTTTTCGCTGATTCTGAGTCAGAGTCTCTGCTTCCCACTAATGCCAGATGTTATTCCTCTCCTCTCACAAATACTGCAATAGCATTATGGTCTTCTTTCTTATGCACTAGGATGCTTCATTTAGGTGTGATCAGTCCACACCTTCCGAGTTCTACTGCTTCTCTGAGTTTTATGGGGCTTCTTTCGAGCTTTACATGCCTCTACTATAGAGCCATCAGTTTGGCTTTGTCTAGGGGATTATGGCTGTTCCTTCTTTCTCCTTTATAATTAGTCCCCACATCATAGCATCCTATCACCTAGTTCTAGATGAGGTCAAAAGAAGACACAGAGAGCTTATGTATCCTATTTACAGAGTCAACCATTCTCCTCTTCATGTGTTAAAGACTTTTATTAAGTGGTGGCTTCTCAAATACAATGAAGTCAACCCTTGTATGTCTAAAGGTATGTTTCTAATTGTTCTTTATTTGATTGATTTTCTTCACACTAACTTAACATATATTTCCCTTTTTTTTTTTCTTATAAGGGATGCAGAAGAGGCCGAAGAAGAAGAAGGCATAAGCACCCATACTACCTAGACTAAGAACCAAGTGCAACCACTCCTCTTGAGTCTCAAGAGGAGGATGAGGCAGAAGGAGCTATTTCCCCTTCACGAAAGAAAAAGAAGGCTAGCCAGTCTCTCACTCTAAAACATCCTCCAATAGCCATCAAGTCTCCTCTAGTCCCTGTTCCTTCCAAGGACCATCTGAGGAGATCCAGGAGGGTTTAAAGCATTGGGAAGCTAAAAGCCTCTTCTTCGAAGCCCATTATCATCTCAGATTCTCTCAATCCTTTAGGGGATACTCCAGATATCCCTTCAAAGGAAGATCCTTCCATGGCTACCCAATCCACTATACCTTCTCTGGATATTCTAATGGGTATGATTGCTAGTGGGGATAGGCATTCTAAAATGCAGACTACTCCTCCATCTCAGGTTTGCATTTAGAAACTCTCTCTCTTTTTTCTTTTTATATATGGATATCCAACCTTTTCTTATTTTCTTATGGATGTAGGACTCCACAACCAGGCGGATTTACCTCACTCCCATTGGTGCCTTTGATAATCCTGCTACTAGTCTGGACTTCTCATTCCTTACATGTGCTAGTTGTAGTACTTGCATTATGGGACCTCGCCTAGCTTCAAAGTTTATAATTACAGCCTGCACCATTCTTTAGTAGTTCTTTTCCTTGGAGCTCTTTACATTGACAAAGGCTAAGCAGGATTCCATTCTCTTCCCTATTTCATTGCTCTATATGGCCACATTTTCTGCAGAGAGCATCTCTCACCTTGATGATTTAAAGGCAAGGGTTCTGACTTCATTTTCTACTTATAGAGAGAAGAGTACTACCATATCCTCTTTGCAAGAAAAGATTACAATAGTGTCAAAGCATAAGACCCAATTTGATGCTTTGGTGGCCAAAATAGAGATAGAACCCAAAAGTATAAAGAGATTGGCAAGGACTTGGATGCCACCTATGACAGAATCCAGCAGTTAAAGGATGAGATTGTGGCCTTGGAGGCTAGAGCTGTGGATCTACTAGCTCAGGGTGATGAGATGTAAAGAGGCCATGCTAAGGAACGTCAAGAGATAGACCGCCTGGGGAACTCCTTGACTGTGAAGCATCCATAGGTTCAGATTTGGGTTATGGAGTGCACTACTTTGGAGGAGATGAGAGTTTGGTGTTGCATTGATTAGAGGGAGTTGCAGGCCTTTGACTTTACCTCCCTTTGAGCTTGATCTCTTCTCTTTTTATATTTCTTTCCTATGTTGAGAACTTTGAGAATTTTTGTTGGGTATATCTCTTTTGTGATACATTCATAGTAGTTTCTATATCTTCTCTTATGAACTAGGACTTGACTTATTTTATTTGAGTAAAAAGTGGCTATGGGCCGACTTGTTTACAATTTAGCTGTGATTTCAGCTTTACATATGCCACTATGTATGTATATTGCTTTTATGGGTAGCAGATACTTGAATAGCTGCGGGATTTGCCTTGTTATTATTTGATAGTGGCCAAAGGCCAACTTATTATGATTTTTAGCTGTGGAATCAGCTTTTACATGCCCCTATATATATATATACTACTAAATACAGGTGATAGGTACTTAAATGGCTGTAGGATCGGCCTTTTTACTAATTTTCTTCATGTGCTTGCCTCATTTCCCACATAATAGGAGAATACTTCTTGAGATACTTGCCATTAATGAATCTTTAGTGAGGCTCTCCTTGCAGGCTTGATAACCAATATGCATTTCCATCCAGCACCTTGTGTATTTTAAAAGGACCTTCCCAATTGGGAGACAATTTCCCAAATTCCATGTCCTTTACACCTACAGGAAGCTTAGCTTCCAAACCATCTCACCTTCTTGGAAAGTCTTCTTTTTAATTCTTCTATTGTAAGCCCTAAAGACTTTCTTCTTGTGTATCACCATGTGATTGAAAGCTTGTATCCTTGCTTCTTCCAAATCTTCTAGCTCTATCATTATAGCTTAGTGGTAATCATCTGGAGTAAGACCATGTTGTTTGGTGTCACATCCCAACTTTAGAGATATGATAGTCCTAGAACTTGGGAAGACATAAGGTCACCCATGCCCGTAAAACCTACTTATACATATACAAATTATGCCTAGGATCATACCTAACTTCATGCAAATAACTCATTTAAATCATTAAATGAATACCTTTAATTGCGAAAGACTGTAATTAGACATTTCACATAAAATCCATAAGGAAAATACTATTCATATCCCATTTGGAACTTAAGAAAATAATACATTTCAAAATAAGCATCAATCAATATTCCTAGAGCATCTAACGACAACACTTCATAACATGGTATTATTAATGACTTTGACAAGGAATTCCCAAGTGGAGTAGAATGCTTGAGCCATCATCTTGCCTCCTCACATCTGCTCACTTAGAACCACGCAAGGAAAAATGAGTGAGATAGATGATCTCAATGAGTAAACAATTTAACACGTCCATTAGCACATCTTCCTTTGAAAAGGAAACACATAACTTATACATATAGCTCATGATTTATAATTCATGAATCAAGTTGCAATTTAGCAAGGGTTCAATTTAGCAATGTTGCAAAAATCACACTTATAACACATGGTGAGTGAAGGCTATTGCTCTATCACTCGAACACATTGAGGAGAGGTGGCCTTATACCAAATTTCAACTCCTATCACTTATAAGGCATGAAGCTAATCAAGCCCTATGCTAGAACTACCCCTTTCTTGCTGAGGTGGATACACTACCCCTATCCATCGGGTTAAGACCATGTGCACAGGTTCCGATGATTACCCACATCGACATGAGGATTCTGCATAAAGGGTTAATGGTATCATAGCTAGAGCTATTGGTATTCACATATAATAATAACATTTAAGGCAACAATAGCTTGTATCATAAAAATAATGGAGTGTAGTTCCAGAAAGAATATGAGTTAGTTAATAATCACAAGAATTTATCATTGGATAACAAAAGTGGTTTTTGGACCAATTGTCTTTTGGCAATCCAAGCTTTACAAAGAAATCACTTAATCAAATTTTAGGATAGAAAGAACTTGGGTTTCAAAGATCACAAAGGCTCACATAACAAGATATCACATTTTTGTAACATATCATGATGTTACTCACACTTGTAGAATGAAAATAATGTTTACTCACACTTATAGCACGAACAAAGCGTTTACTCACCTTGTGGTTTCTTTGCTCCTAGTATACGTAGCCCTTTTGAACTTTTAAAGCTCCTCAAACTCTAACATAATATTTAATTTAATACTTAGTATTTATTTAATCATGATGCTCCTATCCCATGCAATATAACATTCATATACACTTAGAGTTGCACGTATAAGTGTACTCATCACTTACACATAACATGTTCACTTTAAAAGTCTTACACACTTAGCCTTGATAGGCTCACATGAAAGTACATTACAATTATATCAATACCTTTCTAAGGTCATCATAATATTAATTATCTTTAACAATCAACTTACTTAAAACTTTCATACATGTCAACTAATCGCTTGACCTTTCAAGTGTCATGCTTAACTTTTATGATCCATTCATTCAATCAATCACCTCTTTGACTCAAGACCATTTATTCATCATCAAGTCATCATGACATTTAGTTCCATATTTCCTAATCACATTCACATTTTAATCACAATATAAGATTAAGATACCTTAAGTATACCAAAGTGCCTTTAAGCTTGTCTAGGGTTATTCCTTCAACTAACATGCAACTTTATCATTTATTATACATACATACATGTCAATAATCATCAAAATACATTGCATAAAAATTATAGACATTGGGATAAAAATTCAATAGTAGGCTGAATGCATCATCAAAGAAAAAACTAAATTTTTCTTACTTTTTGCATTTTCCGTCTATTACAATAATATGTAAAAACATGGTTTGAACCAACATTTTTCATGTAAACACAACAAAAATCATTTTAGAATATTAATTCACATGAATTGGCCACACATGGTATTTCTCATACATGAAAATTCAACTTTTGGGTTATAGGATACAAAACCATAAGTTTTCTTATTTTCAGTATTTTTCGATCATTACAGTAATATGTAAACAGGTGGTTTAAACCATTATTTTAATTCAATCATAGCAAATATCATTTTAGAACATCTTCATGCATGATTCAGCAGCCATAGGTAAGATTTATACAAAAAAATTCCAAGTTTTAAGACTTGGGTGAAAATCATGAGTTTCCATACTTTTCGTTCATTACAGCAATAAGCAAACACATGATTTAAATCATTATTTTTCATCTAAACAAAAACAATATCATTTTAGAATTCATTCACACATAAATCAGTAGCCACATGTTAAATTAAAAATAGAATTTTCTAACTTCTAAGTTCGAGCACAAAAATCTTGAATTCCTTTGTTTTTCAAAACTTTTCGGTCATTACAAAAATATGCATAAATATTATTTAATCCAATATTTTTCATCCAATCAAATCAAAAATCAATTTAGAAATCAATGATGCACAAATATGCCCCCATTAATGATTTTATGCATAAAAATTGTGATTTTAAGTTTTAGGATTTACCTTTGGAGAAATCTTGTGGAAAGATTTATGTTTTCAGTAGAAAATAAATTTTCTCTTTCAAAAACTCACCCAAATAGAATTAAATCTATAACAATCAGTAAACAACCAGTTTAAAATAATTTTTCCATAATTTATTTCACATAAATCAGTTTAGGAATTGAAAGAGAAGAAAAAACTTACGAGTACAGTCAAGAAATCACGAAATTGAAAGGTGTTTTCTTAATTTCGGTAGAGAGAAATATTTTGAGAGAATTTTTCTGCCAAGATACAGAAAATTAGAGTGATGGCTGCTAGAATATTAGGGTTGGCCAAATTTTACATTATATATGTAGGGTTTTGGCGAATTTCCTCTAATACCCTTAATGAGCTAGGCTAGAAGGATTTTATGTAGGTTTCGGCGAATTTCCTCTGATACCCTTAATGAGCTAGACTATGAGGGTTTTAGTGTAGTGGGCTTTTGGGTATTTGGGATTTTTATTTAAATTTTGGGCTGATTATAATAAAAATAAAAAATATTTTTCTTATTATTTTCATTAAAATTTCCCCCAAAATATTTATTTAAAAATTATTTTAAAATACTCATAAAATTGTTTTATGCTTAAAAATTGTCTTTATGCATGAAAATTCATTTTATTTAAAATAATTTATTTTACGCAAATGCACTTCATGTAAATCATTTACTTCACAATAACAACTCATATTATGCATATTAAAATTAATTTAATATGCCACATGCTCATCAACACATAGATTACTAATTCTCACAAAAGCACACACTTAACCTTAACAGTTCTAAATCAAGCAAGTTATTACGAAAATTTCTAGGATAGGTGTGGGTTGTTACATTTGACCACTCTTAAAGAAGGAACCACTAACTCCATTGGAAGGACAGCATCATGACCATAGGTAAGAGAAAATGGACTTACCCTAGTAGATCTTCTTTTTGATGTTCTGTAGGCCCATAAAGTCTTTGATAATAGTTTATGCCAGTCTCTATAATTATCTTCAATCATTTTTTTAGGATATTGATTAGCACTTTATTTGAAGTCTCAGCTTGCCCATTTGCTTGAGGGTAATGGGGTGTTGAATTAATTAGCTTTATGCCATAGTCTTATGCAAAATCTTTCATTTCTTTCACTAAGAACATGGTACCTTGGTTTGTAGTGATAGACTATGGGATACCAAATTTGTGAATGATGAACTCTTTTACAAACTGTATGACATCCTTCTGCTCCACCTTCTTCATAGGTAAAGCCTCCACCCACTTGGTAAAATAGTCTATCGCCATGATAATGAAGTTATGCCCCTTGATGAAGCTAGATAAATTTTGCCACCCCTGAAAGGCCAGGCTTGATCACAGGATGTAATTCATCTGTAAGTAGTCTTTGAATCCTTCCATACTTTTGACACTGTTTGCATCATTTTGCATAACTTATGCAGTCTTTGAGGATGGTTGGCCAAAAATACCCATACCTGCTGATTAGCCACCTTATCTTGATTCCTGCTTGGTGTGTTCCATAGATTCCTTCATGTACCTGCTTCATCACCTCCATAGCCTCTAGAAATCCCAAGCATCTTAACAGTAGTCCATCAAATCCCTTTCGGTATAGCTCCTCTTCTATTAACATATAATTTAAAGCTTGAACCTTCAGTCTATAAGGAATCTTTATGGAAAAGTTACTTAAGTAATTTTTAAAGGGCTACCTCTAGTCTCCAGAGATGTTGACATCTGTATTGAAGGTGCCAACTAGAATTTCCCTTTCCAATATGAAAGGATGACTCCATTTCTTGATAAGGATTATCCTATGGGTAAGTTCTTCTATCATCTTCATACTAGAGGCTATTTGACCTACCTTATTAGCCTCTTAATTTGACTCTCTTGGTATATGTAAGAATGATGTACTTATGAAATCTTCTAGTAACTGAACTGTTGCTATATAGTAAGCTGCTTAGGCAAGGCTACTGTATTTATATTCTCCAAAGAGCTGTCTCAATACCAACTGTGAGTCTCCCATCACCAATATCTCCTTAGCCCCTAGCTCTCTCAAAATCCCCAGCCTAATAATCAATGCCTCGTACTCTGCTTGGTTTTTGTTGCATTCAAAGTCCAAGTTGAATTAAATGGCATTCTTAGCTCTTGAAGGAGATAAAATGACTGCCCCAGCACCCACAGATTCTTCAGTCTTTGATCCATCAAACTTTAGTACCCAAGATTTCTTCTTAATCTCGTAGACTGGTATGTCTAACTCATCTTCCCCTTCTATCTTTATATTTGGATGATTTGCTAAAAAGTCTATTAATGCTTGGCCTTTCATTAACTTCTAAGGAAAGTAAACTAAGGAAAATTTAGCTAAGGCCAATGCCCACTTGCCAATATGCCCAGTGATGATGGGTTGGTTCATCATGTACTTAACTAAATCTGTCTGAGAGACTACATACACCATTGATCTAATCATATAATACTGAAGCTTAGTGTATGCAAAATATAAAGTTAAGCACATTTTCTCCACAGGTGAGTAGCGTACCTCTGTCAGAGTAAGGAATCTACTGAGATAGTAAATTTCTTGTTCTTGACCTGTAGTATTATTCTATGCTAGGAGGCAACCAATGGAGTCCTCAGAAGTAGAAAGATATAACTTTAAGGGGACTCTAGCCCTTGGGGGCAGTAAGACCAGGGGATTATTGAGATACTCCTTCATTTTTTTGAATACCTCCTGGTAGCGATCTTCCCAAAGAAACTCTCCTTCAGATTTTAGCTTGAGTAGTTTAGAAAAGATCTTAGACTTCCCAGCTATGTTAGAGATAAATCTCCTAAGATAATTCACCTGGCCTAAGAACCTCTATAACCCTTTCTTATTTTTAGGAGATTGAGATTCCATGATTGCCCTTGCCCTATTTTTATCTACCTCAACTCCTTTTTTATGTACCAGGAAACCTAGAAAGTTCCCAACTCGAACCCTAAAAGGGCACTTAAGGGGATTTAGCTTTAGTTGGTGATCTCTCATCCATTGGAAGCCCTTCCTCAAATGCTCCACGTGGTCTTCAACTTTTTTGGACTTCACAACTATGGAGAATCCATCCATGAAGGATAGTAACTCATGTTTGGCCACAACATGAATAAGCATGTCAGCAATTGGCATGACGCAGATGTGCCATTTTTCTTAACCATAGGAACAACATTGGAAAGCCATTCAACATATCTAGTAGGTCTTATAAACCCAACTTTGAGTATTTTCCCAATTTTTTCCTTCATTCGAAGCTTAACACCCTTTGACATCCGCCTAAGAGGTTAACAGTAAGGATGATAATCTAGCTTAATAGGCAGTCAGTGCTCCACTAACTTCCTGCTTAATCTAGGCATCTTGCCATACTCCCAAGCAAAATAGTCTCTCAACTATTACAATAACTCAATGATGTTCTTTTTTAATGTAGGCTGGAGTAAACCATTGATGTAGGTGACTCTGGGCTTCTCAGAAGTCCCAAGGTTAACTTCCTCTAAAAAGTCTGGAACTTCAGTCATAGCATCATCTAACTTAGGTGGAGCATTTTTCAACTCATGTAGCTGGATCTCCTCTACTTCTTCCTCAGGTTGTTTTCCTTCAAATATCACTTCAGCATCAACAGTCTCTTGAATTTCTTCTATTAACAGTTTGTCCAAAGCTTGCTGCACTTGTGCCTTCAATAGTGTGGCTGCAGCTACCGCCTTCTCTTCTTAAGTGAAATCAATCATCAACCTCTTCTATGATAGATTGAGTAATCAACCTCTTATGATAAGGCACGATTATAAACTTTTAGAGGAGATTATTTGCTTGTTGTCGACAATCCTGTTTGCTTTTTATGGTAAGAGACTTTGGTCCACCATATTTACTCCTGCCTTTAAATTAAATAGGACCAAAGCTTCCATCATAGAATCTTGCATCTACTACATTTGTGCAAGCCTTAAAAGGCTTTCTGTCAACCCATACTATTTCCACCTCATCCCCTTTCCAAAATAAGAGGAATTGGTGAAGTGAAGATGGCACGCACCAATTGGCATGAATCCAGTCTCTTTCCAACAAAGCATAGTAGTTGGTAGTGGAGTTTACCACAAAGAAGGCTATGAGGGAAGTCTTACTCCCAACTTGGATTTCCACAAGTAAGACTCTTAGAGTCTTTGTGACCTCCCTATTAAATGCTAAGATAAACACATCTGTAGCTATAAGATCACTTTCATTTTTACCCAACTCTAAAGCTATCCTTAATGGAATGATGTTAACAGCATATCTATTGTCTACCAGGACCCTGAAGGGTGGCCTCCCATTGAGGTGAGCTTTGATGTATAAGGGCTTAATGTGTTTTTTCATCCTTTCTATAGGCTTCTCAAAGATGACCCTTTTTGGAATCCCAGGTTCCATGGCTTGGATGGTAACTCCACTAAACATAGTGTGCTTCTTATAAGTTGCCCCTCGAGTCTCCAGTTCTTCTTGAGATTCTTCTATAGACTCTTTATCTCCAAACCTTTGAAATGCGGCTAGCAAAATGACAGTGGCCATGGAACATCTTAAAGGTATAGTAATTTGGCCCACTTTGATTTCCTACATTTTCATGTTCTCTGTACTGCTACCCATAGACTTCATGCCTACGTGTTCATCTTCCTTAGTGTGATCTTCTTTTTGTCCTTCTTTCGTGCTAGATTCGCCCATCCTTATTGCTATCCTCTTCCTTTAAAGCCTCTTTTTTTAGGTTTTAATGAGAGACTATGGAAATTTCCTATGGCGAACAAGGTGCCAGTGATTTTCCTTAACTTCCACAAGTGGTAGCATGAACCTAGACTATCTAAGGTGCCAGTAATTTTCCTTAACTTCCACAAGTGGTAGCATGAACCTAGACTATCTTCTTTGAATGGTAGTTGGTGGGAAAAAAGTTTGAGATAGATTTTTCCTCTCCATGTTGGAATTTGGCAAAGTTTTTGATAGACCCTTAAGAGGATACTAGTGCATACTTTGATGCAGTCTCTTTGCAATCCTAGGCTGCCTTTTCTGAACACCAACTTAATGATGGTAAGTCTCAAACTAACCTTCTTTTTTTTTTTTTTTTATGCTGGAGTTTAGTCCAGTCTCTAGTAATCCTCTAAGAAGACTCTTATATAGATCTGGTGGTAGACTCTTAAGCAAATCCTCTACAACATTCAGCCAATGCCTTTGAGTACTGAATTGCAAATAATGAGTACCAAGTTGATACTCATTCCTCTTATTATAACCTGATCGAATATGTGGCAGCCCTTAGGACAACTCTGATAAAGATCCTTGGTGAACCGAGCCTAACTTCTTTGGGGATCATCTTGGGATTGGAAAGTCTCACATAGACTCTCCTTTTTAAAGTATAGCCTAATCTTTGGTAGACTCTTAGGTTGACTTTGATGTAGACCTTTAGGGACCCAAACATGCTTTGTCTAATCCCCTAGAGCTTTTTTTTGTCTTTTCTTTTTCTCATTGATTAAGGCACAAAGATCCACTCTAATAGCGTTCATAGAGGCCATTAGAGGGAAAGGATCTTCCTCAATCAGCATAGTCTCTTTCTTTTACTCAAGGAACTTGAGTATCCCTTTATTGATCCTATCTTGAATTACATTCGTAAAAGACCAGCATGCATTAGTTGTATAGTTTCAAGAATCATGATACTTACAGTACTCTTTTCCTTTGATTTCTTGTTATGCAGGAATGTGATTGCCTACAAAAAGAGTGATGAAATCCTCTTTGAGTAAGAAATCAAAGATTTCATCCATTTTGTTCATATCAAAGGTGTATTGCATTGTGGAATTCTGATTTTTCTTCCAAGCATCCCTAGTCTTCGGTAGTGATTTCATCAAAAGTGGGTAAACTTGCGATCCATAATTGGCTAGGTTAGTAAAAGCAGTCTTTTGGGTACCTATCTCTTGAAAGTAAGTTCCCATAGCCTTCTTTCTAATCCTATTGTCTTCCTTTAGCAACTTTTCATACTCGGCTACTTTCGCAGCCAGCTCATAGAAGTCCCTGAATTCCATCCTTTAGAATTTCTTCTTGAGTTCAATGTCAAGTCCCCTTTGTGCCATCTTCACGAATTTGATTTTTGGCAAGAAGACTTTACACCTACTTCTCATCTTCTTAAAGTGGGCTATGAAGAGATCAGTAGACTCTCCATTCTTTTGAGTCATTCTTGATAGTTCAGTAATATAGACCTTAAGCTCAGCTCTGAAAAATTGGGTACGAAACTTGCTCTCCATTTCTTACTAGAAATAGAATAAGTCCCTTAGTAATGTTGAGTACCAAGTAAATGCTTAGCCCGTTAAGGAATTTGGGAATAACCTTAGTTTATAAAAACCAAAGTTTTCATAATTTGCCAACTCTCCACATTGAATTATGAATCTTGCAATATGTTCTAATGTGGATTGTCCAAATTCCCTAGAAAACAAATTGAAGTCTAGGATCCTGTATCCCCTTGGATATGGATTTTCTCTGTCAATGGCTTGTAGATATGGCTTATGGAATTCTAGCCTACCAATCTAATGAAGGCCTGGATCATATAACTCTTGTACAGCATCTCTAACAAACTCCAAATTCACTTGAGGTACGGGAGGAGTAAAAAGAGCTGGAGGATATTGAACAGCCACTATACAAGGTATGTGAATTCCTGTACCCACCCTGTGATTGCCCCCCAAGCCTGAGGCTTATACATATGCTGTTTCATCCCTAGTGTATGCTACAAGATTAGTTCTTGGGGTGGTATACCCTTGGAATTATTATGGTACTTGTTGTAGAGGCAATGGTATTGTTGTTTGAGTGGGCCTGCCATTAAAAGGGTGACCAGTATTGATGGTAGCTTTTGACAAACCTTGAGTCTCCTTAATTGGTTATGGTGCAAGTTGGCATTCCACTGGAGGTACACCATTAGACTCCACTAAATCTAAGGATTCTTCAGAAGCTTGTTAGGTAGACTGGTTAAGACTAGAAGCAGCCCTACCAGAGTTTGGAGGTTGTCTAGCTGCCATTTGTTCCAAAAGAGTCTTGATATTAGCCATGATTTTTCCCATGAGAGGCATGTTCTGGTCCATGGAATCTAGATGTCCATCAATGCCTTGAGAAGTATGAGGTGCTAGATCAATTGCTTTCTTTGGGATATCACTAGCCCGTACGGGACTGTGACTCTTCTCAATTTGTTCAATCATTTGAGGTATGTATTAAAGTATTGCTTTTGCAGCCACTTCTTTTGCATCCTGAGATACAGTCAGTTTAGCATTTTCTTTATCCTTACTATTCTGTCTTAGCACCATTGCGTGATATGTCCCACTAGGTGTGCCAAAATTAATTGTTGACAAAATAATTATTGTCAATTGCCCTTTGATTGAAATTTGATGCTGAGCGTGCCAAAGACTCTTAGGGGTCTCACCCATACCTGACTTCTAATCAAAATGACTATGCTAGAGACAAAGGGACAATAGTCTCTTTAGGAACTTGGATTCACTGATGCAGCTTTACTAATTCTCACACAAAGACTAAGAGAAATATGAAATTTGTAACTTTGATTTTGTATTACTGCACTGCGAAGTACATTGAATATAGATTTTGTAAATTTTTGTGTTTGTATTACTGCACTAAATAGTACATTGAATACAAGGATTTTTGAGATATAATTTGCAAGTGATGTAAAATAAAAAGTCACAGAGGCTTGGAAAATTTAAAAGTAAATAATAGTTGTAGAAACTTGAAAGTTAATTGTTGTAGTTATTCTTGATTGATTGATTTGTTGGTCGTTCCTGATTGATTATTTTTTGGTTGTTTCCTTATTTATCTGTGGATTCTTGCTTTTATAGTCCTTGGAAGGTGATTAATCCCCTGGATTTCAGCTCCACGTCTCCATTAATCCACTTTCCTCTTCTTTCGCCTCAAGCTGGGGTTAGTCCCTGTGTACGTGCTAGTGGCTGCTATTTCTACACTCAGTCTATTAGTCTCATGTGCAGCACTTCACAATTTAATTCTCCTTTTAGAAGTCTTTAGCTTTAATTGAGAATTTGACCAAGTCCTCCAAAGATCTACTAGGAATTATTTTCCATAGGCTCCAAATCCTTAATTTAAAGGCCCAAATTAATTAATCATCATCTGGCCCAATAATTCTCAGCCCACTACAATTATGGTGCTAACAGTTTTCAAAATTTGATATAATTAACGAAGTAGTTGCTTCTTTTTGATATAATTAATTATAAGTATTTCTAAATTAATATTTATTTTTAATAAAAAATATCTATTCAAATACTTGTATGTGTGATCAATTTTAAAACTCATGATTTAATGAACATTAACTTAGTAATAATTTATAAAAGGTGATTATTCAATTAATATTTATTTTATTAATAGATGTATTTTAAAAGTTTTTCTCAATATTTTGCACTCTATTATTTGAATTATAAAAAGAATAATATTTATAAAAATATAAATAAATCATGTATTGCAAAGTACAAAAAAAATAATTGTAAAAAATTATTATAAATAAAATAATAATAATAACTATATATATATATATATATATATATATATATATATATATATATATATATATATATATATATATATATATATATATATATCTGAGAAAATTTTATTTTTACTATTAGATTTTTGGAGTATTTATTTATTTAATTTAATAAATATTCTAATTAGTAAAATTTCAAGAACATTTTAAAACAATATTAAATTATTGCTAACTGATAAATATTATTTATTTGTATTGTTTTGTTAATTTCAAATTAACTTAAGAAATTAACACCTATTTATTATTTATTTATTAAAAATATTGTGATTTCATTATTATTGAAATTATATTAAAAATCATTATTTTTAATAATTATTGATTTAGTTATTTTCAATTTTGGTATCAATTATTATTATTTATTTTTAGTGAAATATTATTATTATTAATTTGTGGGAATTATTGTTATTATGAATTTAAAAAAGTAGAAGAAGTGGAAATGGGCAGTAGCTTCTGCCGGACAAATCGCTACGTCCAACGAAACGTGCACACACCGGACCACCGTAAAGAGGAGGCTAAGATCTTTCCAATGCCATGTAACTTGCCGCTGGTGGCCACTAGAAGCCATCTCACGCACAGCCGAAATGTCCGCCAGCCAAATTCTTCTGAGCCAAATTTCATTTAATTCCTGACTTTCATTACCAAGGATTTTGGTACCGTTGAACTCTTGTTTCCTTTCCTCTACAAGAAGCTATTTTATGTAATAATTTAAATCACTTTATTGTATTTTATTATGTATCACTCTAGTTATTCCGTAGTAATTAAATGGATCTAGAGATGGTTATTTTATTAATTGAATTATGATGGAATATATATATATATATATATATATATATATATATATATATATATATATATATATTGGAATTGATATATATATATATATATATATATATATATATATATATAGTAGTCTTAAACTTACCCTTGCTCTAGATCTGTCACATTTTCAAAAAATCGGGGTGTGACGAAGGTGGTATCAGAGCAAAAGGCTTACAATTATAAAAGTATTGTAACCTAAGTAAATGGATAGTTAGGAAAAAACTACGGAGTTTAGAATTCCATCATGTTATTGTGATGTCTTCTTTAGATATAGATCTGCGTCTATCGTTGTGTTATGAATCTAAATTGCTTTATTTCTTATCAGTCATAGATATTCCTCCATGTCAAGGTCGAGATCACAGCCAAGGCTGTGGCCATCCTAGAAGGGTTATTCCTCCTAAAGAAGGTTCTATTAGTTGAGCAGACGATAATGCAATTCCTTCGCCTGCACCTCCAATTGATGTGGTTGTGGTAGTTGTAACAACCCACACCCACCTTAGGAGTTTTCATGACCCATTTGCTTGACTTTAGAACTATTTGGACGAAGTGTGTACTTTTATGAAATTTATGAGTTATGTGATTAATGAGTATGTGGCATATTAGATTAATTCTAATATGCATAATATGAATTATTATGGTGAAATAAGTGATTTATATGAAATGCATAATCATAAAAATATTTATTTTACATAAAATGAAATTTCATGCACAAGGCGATTTTTAAGCATAAAATAATTTTATGAGTATTTTTAAAATAATTTTTAAATAAATATTTTGGGGGGATTTTAATGAAAATAATAAGAAAAATATTTTATTTTTAATTACCTATAATGAACTCCAAAATTAAATAAAAAGTCTAAATACCCAAAAGCCTATTACATAAAAAATCCATATTTCTACATATTACAGTAATTTGTATTGTTGTATTCTAAATGGATATTTGATGTGTTTAGATGAAAAATATCGAATTAAATCATATTTCCACATATTACTGTAATGATCGAAAAGTTTCGAAAAATAAGAAAATTCATGGTTTTCATCCTAAAACTTAAAACTTGGAATTTTCATACATAAGAAATGTCTATGGCTACCGATTTGTATATATTCATGTTCTAAACTGATTTTTGTTATGTTTGGATAAAAAATAATGGTTTAATTCATGTGTTTACATAGTACTGTAATGACTGGAAAGTACTGAAAACAAGAAAGGTTCATAGTTTTCACCTAATACCTAAAAGTTGGAAATTTTTCATGTATATGAATCTATATGGGTGCTAATTCCTACATGTTCATTTACTAAAATGATTTTTGTTTTGATTACGTGAAAAATCTTAGCTTAAACCATGTTTTTGCATATTACTATAATGAAGGAAAAGTGCAAAAAGTAAGAAAAATGCATGTTTTCCTTGAATAGAGCATTTGGCCAATGTAGGGATTTTTATCTCAATGTTTATAATTTTTATATGTTGTATTTTAATTATTGTTGATATGTATACATGAATGGTAAATGATTAAATTGCATGTTGATTGAAGAAATGACCCTAGACAAGCCTAGAAGTAATTTGGTATACTTATGGTATCTTAACCCTATGATGTCATTAATAAGTGAATGTGATTAAGTCATATGAAAATAGGTTTTATGAAGAGTTCATATGAATTAATGATCTTGAATTGATGAAGGGATTAACTGTATAAATTGATCATAAGAGATAGGCATGACACATGAAGGGCTATTGTTAAGTTGATATATATGAAAGTGTTAAGTATATTAATTTTGAGATCATGACATATTTTGTTTGACTTTAGAAAAGTCATAGTATGAGTTATAATGTGTTTTCATGTGAGCCTATAAAGGCTAAGTGTGCAAGATTTTTAAAGTTAACATGTTATGTGCAAGTGATGAGTGCACTTCTATGTGCAACTCCAAGTGTATGTGAATGTTATATGTGCATAGGGTAGTTATAGGATAAGATAGCATGATGATTAAACAAATACTAAGTATTGAATTAAATATTATGATAGAGCTTGAGGAGTTTTAGAGGTTCAAGGGCAGTGAGTATTAGGAGCAAAGGAACCACCAGGTGAGTAAACATTATGATATTGTTACAAGTACAAGTTATCACGATATGTGTGCCTTTGACATTCTTGAAACTAAAGTTCTTTCTATTCTAAAATGAAACTCTATGATTTCTTTGTTAAGTTTGGGTTGCCAAAGGAAAATTGGTCAAAAACCATTTTTGGTTATCCAATGATAACACCTTTATGATTATTACCCTAACTTATATTATTTCTAGAACTACACTATCATTGTATCTTTTGTTCAAAAGTTAAACTACTATTGTTGTTATGATACATGTTATTGTTGGCTTAAATGTTATTGTTATATGTAATTACCATTAGCTCTAGCTATGGTACCTTTAACCCTTTATACAGAAGTCCTCGTGCCGATGCGAGTAATCATCGGAACCTATGCACATGGTCTTAATCCAATGGATAGGGGTAGTGTATCCACCTCAGCTAGAAGGGGCGGTTCTAGCCATGGAGCTTGATAAGTTTCATGACTTTATAAGTTATGGGTTAGGAGTTGGAATTTGGTATGAGACCACCTCTCCCTTGAGTGAATTGAGCAGGGTCTTCACTCATGAGTGAATTGAGCAGGGTCTTCACTCATGAGTGAATTGAGTAGGGTCTTCCTTTTTAAAAGGGATATATGTTATTGTATGTGCTGTATTGTTTACTCATTGAGATCATCTATCTCACCCCTTTTTCCTTGTGTGGTTCTAGGTAAGCATTTTGAGGAAGCAAGGTGATCGCTCAAGCTATCTACTCCATTTAGGAAATTTCCTTGTCAAAGTTATAATAATACCATACTATGTTGAGTCCTTAGACGCTTCAAGAATTATCATGGAATCTTTATTTTAAAATATTATATTGGTGACTTTTATTTGGAGTCTTATTATTATTTTCTTATGTATTATATTAAAGTATATATTTTTAGCTTCTACAACTTAAGGTTTTTCCTTTATAAAAGGTTTTTATTAAGATAATGTATGAGGTTTGGTACGATCCTAGGAAAAGTTATTATATGCATGAGTAGCTTCTATAGATGTGGGCGACCTTATGTCCCCCCATGTTCTAGGACCATCATGTCTCTGAAAATGGGATGTGACAATAGCACAGAGGTTAGACCAACTCTAGAGGAATTATGAGATGTTGGTTGAGTTAATTACTCAATAGAGACAACAACCTATTCCTCCTATTCTTGTTGCCCCTGTTGCTCCAATTGCTCCACCTCAGCCACAAGATGTTCCTCCAACAGAAGAAATTAGCTATGGAAGATTCTTGAAACTAAAGCCTTTAGAATACAAGGGTGATGTGGACCTATGAATTTCTTAGAAGAAATGGAAGATAAGGCTCAGATTATGAAGATTTTGGATTAAAAAGCAATGGAATTTGCTAGCTACTTAATGAAAGAAGATAACATGAAATGGTTTAAAAGGAGTATAGCTGGAATACTTAGGAATAATGAAGAGATTACTTGGGAGCAGTTTAAGAAGAAGATGTTGAATGAATTCTTACCTAGAAGTGTAAGGGAGGCTAGGGTTGTGGAATTTGAAAGGTTAGTATAGACCCCAAGTACGTATGTTTTTTACTATGCCAAGCAGTTTCATTAATTGTGCAAGTATGCTCTAGCTCTAGTACCTGATGAAGATGCTAGAATTTAGCATTTTCAAATAGGATTAATTGCACCCTTATGTAAAGTTTTAGTTGCTCATGAATTTGACTCTTTCTCCAAAGTGGTCAACAAAGCAAGGATGATTAATAACAGAGAAATGGAAGTAAAGGTGATTAGAGAGCAGAAGAAGAAAGCTAAGTTTGGAAGTTCCTCCAAATAAGGCAGAGATGACAGTAGGTTGAAGAGCATGGATATATCCCTACAGTCATCAGGTAATTTCAAAAGTCAATAAGGGAGATCTAAAGTGAGATAGAATCCTATTAAATCAACTTCTCAGATGAGTTGCAATGAAGCCAATACCACTCCATCTAGAGTTTCCATTCCCTTATGCCCTACTTGTAGGAAGAAACATAAGGGCTAGTGCTATGTAGAGATGGGTGTTTATTTTTGTTGCGAATTGTAGGACATTTTATGAAAGATTGTCCATGGGGATCTATAGTTAGACCACAGACTTCTCAATCCACAGTTCAGATGGAGATATTCAAAAATAGTGAAATGCTGACAAGCAAAGAAAATGGTGGAAGGGGCATCGAGATTGGTAGAGGTTCAGGACAAGCTTTTAGATAGACTTCTGGCCTAGCTCCTATGGGTAAAGGCAAAGGAAAAGTATTTGCTTTTATACAACCTAAAGTATATGCTACTAACATTATGGTTACAGGTATCCTTCCTATCCAAACTTTGGATGCATTAGTACTATTTGATTCTGAAGCTATTCATTCCTTTATTTCTTTATGTTTTGTTAAGAAATTGTTTGTGGCATGCAAATTATTAGAAAATGCATTGGTTGTGTCTACACCTTTAGAAGGAGAAATAGAAATTCAGAATATTTTTCCTTCTTATATAGTGAAAATTGATGATAGAGATTTAGAAGTTGATTTGACAGAACTGCCGGTATTAGAATTTGATGTAATTTTAGGCATGGATTGGTTGTCCAAGAATTTTGCCACCATAGATTGTTATGATAAGAAGATAGTGTTTAGACCTCCTACGAGAAAGAAATTTGAGTATCAAGGAGAAAGAAGTGAAGCATCGTATAATCTTATCTCTACAGGAAATTGTTAAGAAAAGGATGTCAAGGATATTTGGCTTATATAAGAGATATTGAGTCTGAAGTAAATGGGATAGAGCATATTTCGATTATTAATGAGTTTCCATATGTGTTTCCTGAGTAATTGCTGGGTTTACCACCTGAAAGTGAGATTGAATTCAATATTGAAGTGTTATTAGGAACTAATTCGACTTCCATAGCTCCTTATCATATGGCACTAGCTGAATTGAAGGAGTTGAAGACACAGTTGTAAGATATACTTGACAAGGGATTTATCCATCTAAGTAGTTCACCTTGCGGTGCACCTATTTTGTTCATAAAGAACAAAGATGGGTCTTTATGATTATGTATCGATTATGGCAACTCAACAAAGTCACTATTCAGAATAAATCCTTATTACCCCGAATAGATGATTTATTTGATCAGTTGCAAGGAGCAAGTCATTTCTCAAAGATAGATTTAAGATTGGGTTATCACCAGTTGAGAATTCTGAAGGAGGATGTGCCCAAAACAACTTTTCGAACGAGATACAAACACTATGAATTCTTAGTGTTGCCTTGTCGATTGACAAATGCACCGGCTGCTTTTATGGATTTAATGAATTGAATCTTCAAATCCTTTTTAGATAGATTCATCATTGTATTCATTAATGATATTCTGGTGTATCCAAGGAGTAGAGAAAAGTATGAAGAGCACCTCCATATAGTATTGCAAACCCTAAGAGACCATCGATTATATGCTAAGCTCTCTAAGTGTGAATTTTGGCTGGATAGTGTATATTTCTTAGGACATGTAGTAAGTGAGGAAGGACTTCAAGTGGACCCAAAGAAAGTGGGAGCAATTCTCAAGTGGCCTAGACATTCCAATGTGACAGAAGTCAGAAGTTTCTTAGGTTTAGCAGGCTACTATCAAAGATTTATTAAGGATTTCTCCAAAATAGCAGCACTATTGACCAGACTTACTCAGAAGTAAGTAAAATATCAGTGGTCAAATGCATGTGAGGAAAGTTTTTAGAAACTCAAGACTTGCCTTACTCCTGCACCGATGTTGGCATTACCATATGGTGAAGGAGAGTATGTAGTTTATTATGATGCTTCGCGAATAGGAGGAGGTTGTGTTTTGATGCAATATGGCAAGGTAATAGCTTAAGCTTCTAGATAGTTAAGGAAGCATGAACTAAATGGAGATGGCTGCAATAGTGTTTACTTTCAAGATATGGAGACATTACCTATATAGGGAGAAATGTGAGATTTATACAGATCATAAAAGTTTGAAGTATATCTTCTAGCAAAAAGATCTAAACCTTAGGCAAAAGAAGATTGATGGAATTGCTTAAGGACTATGATTATGAGATCCTATATCATCTGGGTAAAGCAAATGTAGTAGTAGATGCTTTATGTCAAAAGTCATTGGGAAATTTGGCTCACATTCATGTGTACCAAAGATCATTGGTGAAAGAAATGCAAAGCTTGCATGATCAAGGTGTTCAATTTGAAATGTCAGACTCTAAAATACTGTTGGCTCACTTTCAAATCAAACCATTGTTGATTGATTAGATTAAAGCTATATAGGACAAAGATCCTTAGATGGTGAAGTTGAAGAATGATGTGGAAGCAGAGAAAGCACCAAGATTTACTATTATTGATGAAGTATTGTGATGTGGCACTTGATTATGTGTTCATGCAGTTGATGAATGTCATGACCCATCTTTGAGCCATGATTGTCCTAGAGCATAGGGAGATATAAGGCCACCAAAACCTATAGAACCCTCTTAAAAGTTATTAATTATCGAAGAAAACCACGTTACCCTTATCCCAAGATTGAAACCAAAATAACCATTCCTTATCACCAATTACCATATTAATTGTCTACATGATAAATCATTACTATTTTAAATACATTTTCATGCTTATTGCTTTTGAACTCCATTTTTCAGTATTTTAATTACAACTTGTTCATATATTATTTAAGTGCTTGAACTAAAATAAAATAGTACCAAACCACACACATACTAATAATATTCTAAATTATATCATTATTACAGACCTTAACAATCCATGGACCTTTAGAGTAAAACTTCTAAGATACAACATAGTATATACATCATAATACCAAAAGTAGCAATGCCATATCTAAGCAAAGACGTAAAACTTGGAATTTACCTTGTTGATCTATCAATTGGTCCTAAAAATAAACAACAACTATGGGATGAGACAAAGCTCAATGAGTACATAATAAGATTATAAAAGTTAAACAATGATGTATGTAAAATGGTGATTCCTTTTAACAATAGATAAAATATGTGATTCCTTTTCCCACATATGTATAATAGGTATTATATCTTTAGTAGAAAATTTCCTTTCATAGAAACGGTATGTTTCTCCCATAATCAATCGAGTGCGAGCATACGCCTTGCTTACTCCCACATGCCTAATTACATATACAATTGATTAGGTCATATGTACTAGGGACCTTAAACCCTTCCTAGCTAAGGTTCAAATAATCTTTACCTTATCTGTGGGTCCATTACCATTGTGTACAAGATCTTTTGTATTACCCCACATTAAAAGGGTCTTCTGCTTTTCATGGTATCATTATAACATTTTACCTTTCTATCCATGAAATGATTCAATGGATAATATATTAATAAACAATTATAATCCCATATTAATCACATTATAAGATCAAAGCAATATAAGCTCATTTGGCCAAGTGCCATAGAGGAATACGTAATTCACTTTGGCTCAATAATCAGTAAAGCAGATAAAGCATGCCAAAGAATTGCAATGCATTTCAATTTGAAAATGATTTAACATTTATGTTTATATTTAAAGCACAAGTTGCAATATATTATTAAGTATTCACCTCTTACTCCTTAGCTGCTATACCAATAGACTCAGTGTAACTAATAATGAGGCTCCTCAATATCCTGAGCAATGTCCTTGCCTTTTAATTCTACAAACACACCCAAACAAGAGTACATCAAACTCTATTCCTTTAACTTTCTAACCAAACTCTAACTAGTTTATATGAACATATCATTCCTCAATATTACATATCATTTACCCCTTACTTACACATGTTATAAATCAATTCAATATCTTTTAAATATCTACCATAGCACAGTCAAAGAAACACATGTAATATTAACATCTAATTGAATTCTCAATGATCTTATTATAAGATCACGAATGAGGAAATTCATAAGAAAATGTTAAATGAAATAATCTAGCAATAAGTCACAAACATTAGAACAAGCTATTCCAATATAGTCAGAAACATAAGTACTCACAAGTGAAATCCCAGTCGTGCCTCCACTCATGGGAGGTCACTGGATGAGTTTCTAAATTTCCTTATCACAAGGTTGGAATCCTAGTTATGTGGTCACTCGTGGCTGTCCAACCTCCATTGATTTTCTCATTCTTCCTTTGTTGTTTCTCACTTATTAAACCCCAATTTCTTAACTCTTATGCCCAAATTCCATCAATTAACATATAAAACTAATCCTTCCTTAAATCCCTCTAACAAAATCAAACAATATAAATCAAAAGAAAGGTATATAACTATTTGTAATCCATCACTCTTAGGCTAGGAACAAGGAAAGAATTACTTAAGTAAAAACCTTACCTTGAAATGCTTGAAATTTGGTTCTAGGTTGAAGAACAAGTTGAGAGGTTTTAATCTTTGGTGAGAATATGATTTTGATGCTAGGTTACAAATGAAAAGAATTTACATTTTTTTCACTTTATATGTAAATGAAATCAATGGTGGTGATTTAGTCTCACAAGATCAATGGTCACATTTTTGCCTAAGATGGATGGCTAAGATTGATCAAGATGGATGGCTAAGATTGATCAAGATGGATGGTTAAGATTGCCCTTAGGTGTATGATAACTTGGCACTATAATGATGAGTTCAATAACCACCAAAATGCATATAGACAAGGTGATGGGAAAGTGGATTAGCTTAGTTGTTAAAGTTGACAAAAGTCAACTAGGGTGGCTATCATCCAAAATGGTGACTAACCTAATTTAATCTCACCCTAACCCTTAGTTAACTTATTCTAACCTTAGTTTAATTAAGTCCTACCAAATTTTGTGCCTTAGTGTGCTAGCCATTCCATGGGCTTGGGCCTTGAGTCCAAAGCCCATTTACCGGCCCACCCGAACACATTTTTCGAACTCAAAAATTTTTTGTAACTTTTTCTTTTCCCTTTCCCTTGGCATTTTAAATTCTACCTTCCCATATCATAATAACTTAAACAAAGACATATTGCCTTAAATTAATTCAATAAAATATACATAAACATTCACACTTCACAAACATACACATTCATACACTTAGCACCAAAAGGGTTCCTTTCATCCCATTACTATATCATTAGTAATATATTCATAAAAATTCATATTCTAGGGCATTATTATAACTCTAATGAGCTATGAAAACTTTGGATATTATATTCTACCCCTCTTAAAAAAAATTTGTCCACGAATTTAAAAACTTACCCATTATCTAAAACAAGTGCAGATACCACTGTAGCATATCGTTCTCACTTTCCCATGTGTATTCCTCCACATTATGGTTATGCCATTGGACTTTTACTATTGGTACTTCTTTGTTCCTCATCTTCTTTACTTATTGATCTAGAATGGCAATTGGAACTTTTTCATAAGAAAGGTCTTTATCAATCTCAATATGTTGGGGTTCCAATATATGCGATGGGTCAAATACGTACTTCCTCAGCATTGACACATGAAAAACAAGGTGTACGTGTTCCAGTGCAGGAGGTAATGCTAATTTATATGAAACCTCTCCGACCCCACTGAGAATCTCGAAAGGTCCGACAAATTGAGGAGATAATTTTCCCTTCTTGCCGAATCTTATCACTCCTTTCATTAGTGAAACTTTCAAGAATACATGGTCCCCCACCACAAATTGATTATCCTTCCTCTTAAGATCAACATAGCTCTTGTCATGACTAAAAGCAGTTTTTAGTCTCGCTTGGATAATCTTCACCTTTTATGTGGCTTCCTTTACCATATCAGGGGCTTCAAGATGTTTATCGCCAACCTCTGTCTAACAAATCAAAGATCGACACTTCCTGCTATACAATGCTTTATAAGGCGCCATTCCTATAGAAGAATGATAGCTATTGTTGTATGCAAATTTGATAAATGGAAGTTGCTTATCCTAGCCACCTCCAAAGTCCAAAACACACATATGGAGCATATCCTCCAATGTCTGAATTATTCTTTCTAACCGTCTATCTGTCTGCGAATGAAAAGCAGTGCTGAAGTTAAGTTGTGTTCCTAATGCCTCTTGTAACCTTTGCCAAAATCTCAAAATAAACTAGGTACCTCGATATGAAATAATTAAGAGTGGAACTCCATGCAACCTTATGATGTCATCAATATAAATACGAGCATAATCAATCATTGTATATGTGGTCTTTACTTCAATAAAGTATGCAGATTTTGTTAATTGGTCCACTATGACCTAGATAGAGTCATAACCTTTTATCGTCTTGGGCAGTCCCACTATAAAATCCATAGTAACATGTTTCCACTTCCACTCTGGCAATTTTATCACTTGAAGTAATCCAAAAGGTCATTGATGCTCCAATTTCACCTACTAACAGGTAAGACAAGAAGCAATAAAATTTGCCATGTCCTTCTTTAATCCCAGCCACCAATATGAATCTTTAACATCATGGTACATTTTGGTGGCACCTGAATGTATACTATAAGGAGTCTGGTGTGCTTCTTTCAGAATCCTCTCTCTTAGCCCTTTTACATTCGGCACACAAAACTGATTGCCACACTTCAAAATGTCTTCCTCCACCCTAAACTCTGGAGCTTGTCTCTTTTCTAAGTCTTCCTTAATCTTCACCAAATGAGGATCTCGACTTTGAAAAGTCTTGATTTCATCAATAAGTTTTGGCTTCACTTGGAAGTAAGCTAACAATACTTATGAATCACTTACCTCCAACTGCGAGCCCTCATTGAACATCTGTAAAGGCCTCTTTCACCCCGCTATGTGAGAAAGACTACCCATTGATTTTCTACTAAGAGCATCTGCAACAATGTTAGCTTTACCAGGATGATACAAGATCTGACAATCATAGTCCTTAAGTAATTCGACCCATCATCGCTGTCTCAAATTTAAATCCCTTTGCTTTAAAATATACTAAAGACTCTTATGATCAGTATAGATCTCACATTTCTCCTCGCATAAATAATGTCTCCATATCTTTAAAGCAAAGACAATCGTTGCCATTTTTATATCGTGAGTAGGATAATTCACTTCATGTCTCTTCAATTGCCTAGATGCATGGGCAATAACCTTCCTATTTTGCATTAGTACATACCCTAAACCAACTTTTGAGGTATCATAGTATATAGCAAAACCTTCATTTCCATTAGGTAAAGCTAATAGTGAAGCTAAAATCAAGAAATCTTTAAGCTTTTGGAAACTCTCCTCACAAGCTTCATCCCACTTACATCTAACCTACTTCCTAGTAAGCTTCGTTAACAGTGTGGCTACTTTTGAGAAGTCTTTTATGAATCAACGGTAGTAACTTGCCAACCCTAAGAAACTCCTCACCTTCGTGACCATTATGGGTTAAGGCTAATTCGCTACCACTCCCACTTTATTAGTATCTACTTTGATTCCTTCTTTACTCACTACATGTCCAAGGAAACATACTTGCTCTAACGAAAAGTCACATTTTGACAACTTGGCGTAAAGCTTATGTTTCCTCAAGGTCTGTAACACTATTCCCAAATGCTCTTCGTGGTCCTCTTTTTTCTTCGAGTAAATTAAGATATCATCAATAAACACGATCACAAATCTATCCAAGAAAGGTTTGAATGCTCAATTCATTAGGTCCATAAAAGTTGCTGGTGCATTAGTCAACCCAAATGGCAACACAGTAAACTTGAAATGACCATATCTCATTCTGAATGCAGTTTTACAAACGTCCTCACCTCAAATCTTGAATTGATGATATCCTGATCATAAATCAATTTTTGAGAAGTAATTAGCCCTTTGAAGCTGGTCAAATAAATCATCTATCCTTGGCAAAGGATATCTATTCTTCACAGTCACTTTATTCAACTATTTATAGTTACTACACAATCTGAGAGATCCATCTTTCTTTTTGACAAACAAAATCGGAGTGCCGCACTGAGAATTACTCAGTTTAATAAAACCCTTGTCAAGTAAGTCTTACAGCTAGACTTTTAACTCCTTTAACTCTAAAGGTGTTATCTGGTAAGGCGATATCGATACCAGTTGAGTTCCAGGTAGAAGCTCAATCAAAAACTCAATTTCCCTATCCGATGGCATTCCTAGAAAATCCTCAGGAAAGACATTAGGAAAATCCTCTATGACAGGTATCTTCTTAAGATTACTACCCTCTTTATTAACATCCTGTGCCAAAAATGCTTGGCATCCCTTCCTTAGCATCCTTTTTACTCCTATGGCCAAAATAAGATTCATAGGAAAATTACTCTTATTCCCTTGAAATCTATACTCCTACCCATATTCTCTTTTAAAATCAATTATTTTTCCTCGATAGTTTACATTGGCATTATACCTGGATAACCAATCCATACCCAATATAACATCAAATCTTAATATTTCTAGTTCAATCAAATCCATAAGAAATTTTCTACCCTTAATTTCAACAATACAGTCTATGTACATTTGATCTAATATCATATCATTTTCTAGTGGTGTGCTTATAATCAAAGGGTCATGCATAACTTCCTTATCTCTTCATAAATTTTTAGCAAAATAAGGTGAAACAAAAGAGTCTGTTGCACCCGACTCAAACAAATAACTAGCACTTACAAATTGAATAGAAACAGTACTTGTAACAACATTATTTGAAGTTTCTACTTCTTGTTGATTGAGAGCAAACACTCTCCCTCGATCCCTACTCTCTGTGGCTTTGACATTACTCGAGGATTGCCCTGATCCTCTTCCTCGCCCTCTTTGGCCATAGTTTTTAGGTCAATACATCTGCACAGTAGGCTGTGACACTATTGTTACTACCTTTTGATTGACTGTCTGTGGACAATCTTTAATGAAATTACCCACATGACCGCATTTCAAACATGCTCTCAAGGCTTTCCTACATTCTCCTTTATGTGGCCTTCCACATAAGACACATATAAGGATAGCTTGGCTCTGTTGTCTAGACTGAAAATTACCCATATTACTCGACATAGATACTACCAAATCATTACTAGCCTGGAACTAATTCTGTCCACTTCCTCGCGGCTGATAGGGGGTGAAAATAGTGAAAGTTTGCTCCTGACCCCTATTCTGACCAAAACTGCCTCGCTGCTAATTACCCGATCCCCTATTCTTATTCTTCTGCTTTTGATCCCTTTCCATTGGTTCTGCTTTTTTGCCATGTGCCTCACCTCTATAAGCTTAGCCTTATCAATCAGTTTGGCTATAATGGAAAACTCGGTGGCCATCAAAACATGATATAACGGAGTTACCAATCCTCGATGGAATCGGTCAACTTTACTTGCTTTCATTAGCACGATATGAGTAGCATACTTGCTCAACCTTTTGAACTTCTAGGCATACTCTGAAATTGACATCCCAAGCCTCTGCTTCAATTGCTTAAACTGAAGTGCACGATTCTGTCTCTCCCCTTTAGACAGAAATTCATTCATCAATTCCTATTTGAACTCTTGCCAAGTAGGTGGATCATCTTTGTACAATCGCTCTTCAATATTTCTTTGAAACCAACCCTATGCATCACTCTGAAGTTGAACTCCTATCAACTTGATCAATTTCTCATAAGAGCATGTCATCCTCTGGGCTATCTTGTCCATTTCCTCCAAAAATTTCTGGGAATCCTCCCCTTCTTCCCCTGAAAATTTTGGCAGTTTGAACTTCTTTAAATCATGCACCATAAATCCTTCTCCTGGAACATCCATCTCCTCACCCTACGTGGTGCTCATGGTAAGATGAGAGGTACATGATCCACTTATGGAGTAGGTGGCACCATAGGTGGTGGTGGAACTTCCTGACGCTAACATCTTAATTCCAAAAGTTCCTGCCTCATTGCTTCATATTCTTGTTGTAATGCTTCCATATCCCGTAGTGGTCCTCATTCTTCACCACTTGCAGTACACTGCCTTGATCGGGAAGATTCTCGATTAGTATTTTGAACAGGTGCAACATTTGATTCTACATCTAGGATTATGCTATCAGCTTCCTGGGACCCATGTCCCTTTGGCTGAGCAATCCCATAGGCAACATCTATGCCAAAAACAACATACATAGTGTTATTCGTATATCACAATTTTGATATTCAACATATGCAATTTTTTCATATACATATATATATATATATATATATATATATATATATATATATATATATATATATATATATATATATATATATATATATATATATATATATATATCACCAATTTACCTTACTTATATCATCTCATTAATCATACCTATATCATTTAGCCATTGCATGTAACCCATAAAGCAAAATCATTATCACATATAACCATTTCCATATAAACATCATATTATACTCATCATTGTTCCTTTATTTTGCAAACTTACACACTTATGTACAAGTACTACATAACTATAATATTCGTTTAGTCATCCTAAGTTTAGATCATTTATAACATTTTTGTACATATAAACCATACTATGCCAAAAATGTGATCATGGTCTACCCATCCATAATGTATCCCCTAATCCTCGGAGTCCCTCTCATCATTGGAGGCCTCTCTCTCTCCCAACCCCATCTGCCTATGAGCCGTAGACATCATAGATGAGGATAACAAATGTCTCCTCATGGAACACCTCTCCTCAAAGTGATCGAATCTCCCATATGCAGCACACAAATGCTTAGGAAATCCCGGCATCAAATCCCAAAGAGGTGGACTTAGCTCCGCCTTTGAATTCCTATACATATTGCTAACCCTTGCTAGCTCCCACTTCAAATCCCTCACTATCCCCCTCAGGTTAAGCACCTCATTCCATAACATATGAAGCTCTCTCATAATCTCTTTGTTCTTAGTCTTCATCTTAACTACCCAAATAGGATCAGGATCCTCCTCTGGATCAGTCTCCTCCGAGCCAGGATAAGCAACTAAGGCTACATCAAATACATCCCTCTCCTCATCAGGATTACAAATCCTCGGCATCTACACATTACCAGTCACAAACAACATTTCATAACTCAATAGTATTATATAATAACAACACGTAAAATCCCATAAATATTACAGAAGGATGATAACTTAATGTATAACATTAACGCAGATCTAACTTAACAAGATACTTTATTGACAACAATGAATCCTATGCTCCACAGTTTAACTTATAACTCAAAATAGGTATAAAGACCTAAATCTTCGCTCTGATACCAACTTTGTCATGACCCATCTTTGAGCCATGACTGTCCTAGGGCATAGGGAGACATAAGGTCACCTAAACCTGTAGAACCCTCTTAAAAGTTATTAATTGTCGTAGAAAACCATGTTACCCTTATCCTAAGATCAAAACCAAAATAACCATTCCTTATCACTAATTACCATATTAATTGTCTATATGATAAATCATTACTATTTTAAATCCATTTTCATGCTTATCGCTTTTGAATTCCATTTTTTAGTATTTTAATTATAACTCGTTCATATATTACTTAAGTGCTTGAACTAAAATAAAATAGTACCAAACCATACATATACTTATAATATTCTAAATTATATCATTATTACAGACCTTAAGAATCCATGGAGCTCTAGAGTAAAACTTCTAAGATACAACATAGTATATACATCATAATACCAAAAGTAGCAATGCAATTTTCAAGTGAAGACGCAGAAGTTAGAATTTACCTTGCTGATCTATCAGTTGGTCCTAAAAATAAACAACAACTATGGGATGAGACAAAGCTCAGTGAGTATAGAATAATATTATAAAGGTTAAATAATGATGTATGTAAAATGGTGATTCTTTTTAACAATAGGAAAAATGGATCAAAAATTCTTCTTATGGAATGATTTTCCCACATATGTATACTAAGTATTATATCTTTAGCAGAAAATTTCCTTTCATAGAAATGGTATATTTCCCCCATAATCAATCGAATGGCGGCATACACCTTGCTCACTCCCACATGACTAGTCACATGTACAATTGATCATGTCATACATACTGGGGACCTTAAACCCTTCCCAGCTAAGGTTCGAATAATCTTCACCCTATCTATAGGTCCATTACAATTGTGCACAAGGTCTGATGTATTATCCCACATCAGAGGGATTTTCTGCTTATTATGGTATTATTATAACATTTTACCTTTCTATCCATGAAATGATTCAATGGATAACATATCAATAAACAATTAGAATCCTATATTGATCACATTATAAGATCAAAGCAATATAAACTCATTTGGCCAAGTGCCATAGAGGAATACTTAATTTACTTTGGCTCAATAATTAGTAAAGTAGATAATACATGCCAAAGAATTGCAATGCATTTCAATTTGAAAATGATTTAACATTTCTGTTTATATTTAAAGCACAAGTTGTAATATATTATTAAGTACTCACCTCTTACTCCTTAGCTCCTATACCGATAAACTCAGTGTAACTAATAGTGAAGCTCCTTGATATCTTGAGCAATGTCCTTACCTTTTAATTCTACAAACACACCCAAACAAGGGTACATTGAACTCTATTCCTTTAACTTTCTAACCAAACTCTAACAAGTTCATATGAACATATCATTCCTCAACATTACATATTATTTACCCCTTGCTTACCCATGTCATAAATCAATTCAATATCTTTTAAATATCCCCCATAGCATAGTCAAAGAAAGACATGTAATATTAACATCTAATTGCATTCTCAATGATTTTATTATAAGATCACGATTGAGGAAATTCATAAAAAAAATGTTAAATGAAATAATCTAGCAATAAGTCACAAACACTAGAACAAGCTATTCCAATATGGCCAAAAACATAACTACTCATAGGTGAAATCTCAGCCATGCCTCCACTCATAGGAGGCCACTGGATGAGTTTCTAAATTTCCTTATCACACGACTGGAATCCCAGCTGTGTGGTCACCCGTGGCTGTCCAACCTCCATTGATTTTCTCATGCTTCCTTTGTTGTTTCTCACTTATTAAACCCCAATTTCTTAACTTCTATGCTCAAATTCCATCAATTAACATATAAAACTAATCCTTCCTTAAATCCCTCCACCAAAATCAAACTATTTAAATCAAAAGAAAGGCATATAACTATTAGCAATCCATCACTCTTAGGCTACAAACACGAAAAGAATCACTTAAGTACAAAACCTTACCTTGAAATGCTTGAAATTTGGTTCTAGGTTGAAAAACAAGTTAAGAGGTTTTAATCTTTAGTGAGAATATGATTTTGATGCTAGGTTACAAATGAAAAGAATTTACACTTTTTCACTTTATATGTAAATGAAATCAATGGTGGTGATTTCTCACAAGATCAATGGTCACATTTTTGCCTAAGATGGATGGCTAAGATTGATCAAGATGGATGGTTAAGATTGCCCTTAGGTGTATGGTGACTTGGCACTATAATGATGAGTTCAATAACCACCAAAATGCATATGGACATGGTAATGGGAAAGTGGATTAACTTAGGTGTTAAAGTTGACAAAAGTCAACAAGGGTGGCTATCACCCAAAATGATGACTAACCTAACTTAATCTCATCCTAACTCTTAGTTAACTTATTCTAACCTTAGTTTAGTTAAGTCCCACCAAATTTTGTGCCTTAGTGGGCAGGCCATTCCATGGGCTTGGGCCTTGAGTCCAAGGCCCATTTACAAGCCCACCCGAACACGTTTTCCAAACTCAAAAATTTTTTGTAACTTTTTCTCTTTCCTTTCACTTGGCATTTTAAATTCTACCTTCCCATATCATAATAACTCACACAAAGACATATTTCCTCAAATTAATTCAATAAAATATACATGAATGTTCACACTTCACAAAAATGCACAATCATATACTTAGCACCAAAAGGGGTCATTTCATCTCATTACTATATCATTGGTAATATATTCATAAAAATTCATATTCTAGGGTATTATTATAACTCTAATGAGCTTTGGAAACTTCGGGTACTACAATGAATTATGGGAACAAATCATGAAAGAGGCTCATTATGCAACTTACAATGTATATCTTGGTGCAACTAAGATGTACCATATTGTGAAGAATTCTTATTGGTGGAGCAAAATGAAGAAAGATATAGCAGAATATGTGGCAAGATGCTTAACTTGTCAATGAGTTAAGTTTGAACACTAGAGACCTTCTAGGTTGCTTCAATAATTGCCATTGCTAGAATGGAAATGGGAAAGAATCACTATAGACTTTATGGTTGGTTTGCCAAAGACATCAAATGGGTATGACTCTATATAGGTAATTGTGGATCGATTGACCAAGTTAGCTCACTTTTTGCCAGTTAAGACCACTTACTTAGCTTCATAGTATGCTCAAGTATACATCGATGAGATAGTATGACTTCATGGAGTTCTAGTCTCTCTCATTTCATATAGAGGAGCATAATTTATATCAAGATTCTAGCAAAAGTTACATGAGTCATTAGGTACTCAATTGACCTTCAGTACAACTTTTCACCCTCAAACAGATGGTCAATCAGAGAGAACCATTCAAATCCTAGAAGATAAGCTGAGAATGTGTATTCTAGACTTTGGAGGTAATTGGATAAGGATTTACCTTTGATTGAGATTGCTTATAACAATAGTTATCACAGTTCAATCAAAATGGCTCATTATGAAGCATTATACGAGAGAAAATGCAGATCTCCTATATGTTGGGATGAAATTGGTGAGAAGTTCATAGAAGGACTTGAATTGATTCAATATACTTTAGAGAAGATACCCCACAAAAAGGAAATATTGAAGACAGCATTTAGTCATCAAAAGAGTTATGCCGATCTAAAGACAAAAGATTTATAGTTTGCAATCGAAGACCATATATTCTTGAAGATCTCACCAATGAAGGCTGTCATGAGATTCAGTAAGAAAGGTAAATTGTCTCCTTGATACATTCATCCTTTTGAGATTCTAGATCAAGTGGGAGAGGTTTCTTATCGGTTGGCATTACCACCTAGTTTGGATAATGTTCGTCTGGTGTTCCATGTCTTGATGCTTTGTAAATATATTCTGGATCAGTCTCATATTTTGCAATCTCAACAGTTAGCTATGAAGCAAGATTTGTCTTACGAAGAAGTCCCCATAGCTATTGTTGATAAATTAGTTAAGAAGTTTCGTAATAAGAATATCCCAATGGTTAAAGTATTGTGGCGAAATCAGTCTATGGAAAAGTGTACTTGGGAGAGTGAGCAAAGTATGCTAGAGAGATATCCTTTCCTGTTTTCAACTGTTTGAAATAATATTGTATTTAAAAGTATTGAATTATTGTTATTTTAATTACTGTTTTCAACTTATTAATTGACTATTATTATAAAAAATTCGAGGACGAATTTTCTTAAGGGGGAAGATTGTAATATCTTAGAAAATTTTAATTTTACCATTAGATTTTTGGAGTATTTATTCATTTAAATTTAATAAATATTCTAATTAGAGAAATTTCAAGAATATTTTAAAACAATATTAAATTATTGCTAATTGATAAATATTATTTACTTGTATTGTTTTGTTAATTTCAAATTATTTTAAGAAATTAACACCTTATTTATTATTTATTCATTTAAAAATATTGTGATTACATTATTATTAAAATTATATTAAAAACTATTACCTTTAGTAATCATTGATTAAGTTATTTTAAATTTTGGTATCAATTATTGTTATTTATTTTTAGTGAAATATTATTATTATTAATTTTTGGGAATTATTATTATGAATTTATAAGAATTATTATTATTAATATTATAATTATTATTTGAAAAAAAAAACACATTTGTGTTAAAAAGTAAGGGGGGCAGCTGTCTGGCAAACAGTAGAGAGAGAGAGAGAGAGAGAGAGAGAGAGAGATAAAAAATCTGTCAGCAGAAGCAAAAAGAAGCAGAAAATGGGTAGAAGCTTCTGCCACCTAATCGCCACCTTCCGGCAATCGTTACTTTACATGCGCTAGACCATCAAAAAGAGGAGGCCGAGATCATTCCAAAGCCACCAAGCTCACCGCCATCCGCCACCGGAACATTAGCCAACAGAATTTTCTAAGCCAAATTTCGTCAACTTCCTGACTTCCTTTCTAATGATTTTGGTACCGTTGAACTTTTCATCTTCTCAACTTGCATTTTATATATCATTTGTGATTTTTAGTCTAACTAGAAAGTTTCGTCAAAATCTAGCGACAGACAGCTGATTGGAATAGTTTTTCCAGCGAATATCCGATGAACAACAGATAACTAGCAAATCATAATCCCCATCCTGAAATAAGATTATTGATATTGTTTTTATCGAAATCCGACATTAAATAGTTTTTCTGGCGAATTTTCGGTAAGCAAACAATCGATTTTCCGAATCTATTTCTAACGATTATTCTAATCTTAGAATGTAATTATTTTATTTGATTAAGTAATAGAATAAATTAATATTGATTTTAATTTAAGATTTATTAAGTTAATTAGTTTAGATCTGTAGAAATTCTTAGTATAGAGATCGATAATAATTAAATCGGATGTTTTATTGCAGGTTGTGAATATGAGATTTGTTTCATCACAGTCGGATTGCAGTGATTAGTATTTATTTGGAGAAATTTTCTTAGAGAGGTAATTTATGAAATATATCAATACATGGTAACTATCGTAAATGATTTATTGGAATTCCTATTGAATTAAAATTGACTTATATTACTTATTGATTATTATTTTTTTCATTGTTATTGGTCTTTGAATTCTTATTATTATTCATCATTGAATCATTACTTTATTTTGTTAACCTATTATAATTGCTAAATATTATTTATTAATTATTAAAAGATCACTTGGATATAATTGTTTATTGATTATTAAAGGACCACTTGGGTCTAATTGTTTATGATTATCAAAAGACCACTTGGGTCTAATTATTGTTATCGTTCATACCAAGCTATTGACCAAGCCATTCACCATATATATGACAAAATGCTTATACTAATGGGGGGATAAACCATTAGTCCATGTGCACCGGTGACCTAACTAATAAGGTCAAATATATCAGTGTCCTACCTAGAGAGGACTATATATATATATATATACTCTAGGGTATGCTCAGCAAAGCATATGTAACAAAGGATAAGTTACTATCCTTATTGATTGTTATTGATTGATTGGTTGATTGGTTCTGTCTCTTTTGTGCCATTCTTTTCAGACACATATATATTATTGTTTCTAAACCCATTTTGTTATAAACTCATTGTTTAGTCATCAGGTATGGTTATATTTTATAATTCACTGAATTGAAAGCTCACCCCTCTTTATTGTGGTTTTTCAGGTGTTTGAGTAGAGAAGGCTAGATATAGAAAAGATTAAGCTCTTGTTTCCTTTTCTCTACAAGAAGCTATTTTATGTAATAATTTATATCACTTTATTGTGTTTTATTATGTATCACTCTAGTTACTCCGTAGTAATTAAATGGATCTAGAGATGGTTGTTTTATCAATTGAATTATAATGGAATATATATATACATATATTGGAATTGATATTAAGTTGATTCAAGAAATTTATTGGTATTATTGGGTTCTATGAGTGTATGGTAGTCTTAAACTTACCCTTTTCCTAAGACCGTCACATCTTCGGGAAATCGGTGTGTGATACCAAGCTATGAACATTTTTTTCTCATGTGAACATATATAATATAAGTAGTTTTATGTGATTATGTTATTATGACAAGTTTACTTATTTAATCTCCAAAATAGACATGTTTTTATTAAAAAATACACATCTGTTTTTAGGAAAATAAAATATTTTCATCATATATAAGTAATTCTCATGTTGAAAAATCAAGCTGTGAGCATTTTTTTCTCATGTGAACATACATAATATAAGTAATTTTACGTGAATTAGTTCTAATTTAGTTGATTATGATTCTGTTAGGAGTGAAAATTTCAAATTTGTTTAAGTTTTATGTCTCTTGTATTTTGCCTCATTTACAAGGCTGCTTGGATTGACTCATTCTGCCTTCTATTTTTATTAATAAATTTTAGTTTTTTGGCGTTAATGTGTAAAGGTGCCAGCTCAACTCGGATGACTTTGTGCAATGTCTCACCTTCATCTAAACGAGTTTCATTTAAAAAAAAGTAGTTTTATGTGAACATGTTATTATGATAAGTTTACATCTTATTTAATCTTCAAAATAAACATATCAGGTCATCGATTATTTGTCAAAAATCATCATTTATTGAAAATACACATTCGTTTTAGGAATATATATATATATATATATATATATATATATATATATATATATATATATATATATATATATATATATATATATATATATATATATATATATATATATATATATATATATATATATATATATATATTTTATTTTATTTTTTTTTGTCATACATAAGTAATTCTCATATTGAAATAACCAAACTATGAGCATGTGAACAGCTATAATATTATAATACTCTCTCCGTTTCTAAATAGATATTGTCTTAGAAAAAATTTTTTATTCTAATTTATATGTCGTTTTAGAATTTCAAAAAGGTATTTATTATTTTTTTTTCAATTTTATCCTTCATTTATTTTCTACTAAACATTTTGCATTAATTATTTTTACTTCTCTATATCAAAATCAATAAAAAATATTTTAGCCTTTTTATCTTACAATTATGATAATTTTATTAATTTATGTGCTAAAATCTTAAAAAATAAATATTATAAAACGAAAGGAGTAATATGCTATTATGACAAGTTCACATATTATGGCATGTCAGGTCATCGATTATTTTTCAAAAATCATCATTTATTGAAAAACACGCATTTGTTTTTAGGAAAACAAATTTTTTTTTGTCATATATAAGTGATTCTCATGTTGAAATAACCAAGCTATGAGATTTTTTCTCATGAAAACATATATAATGTAAGTAGCTTTATGTGAATATGTTATTATGATAAGTTCACACCTTATTTAACTCCAAAATTGTTGAAATTCTCAATTTTGCTGTATTTGATTTTTTAAGTGTACTTTGTGCTTGTATATTGTATACTCATTATGAAAATATAAAAGTGGGAGTAGTATTTTTCAGCTAGAATTCAGCTGCAAAAGAAAAGAAAATTGCAGTGTTCATTAATATCAATTGCAGAAATAGCTCTTCCTGGCTAGGAAAAGGAAATGCACATAATTAAATGTTTCACAGTTTCTAATTTCTTGCATATAACTAATTATCATGAGAACTATGGAATTGTATTAACATTTTCCATGAATAATCTAGTTTTAGTTATCACAGTTAATGCTAATCCTCCTTTATGTTGCCCAAAAAAAAAAGTTCAAAGTAATTAATATATGTTCATCAAATCAATGACAGTGAAGTCTTATTTGTTAGTGTGAATATGTTAATATGCATCTTGTGCAAGTCAACAATAGCTCTTTGTGCAAGTCAATAATGGCAGCCCTCCACATTCACCCACATGCACTTTCTGATACTCCAGCTAGCTTCATTATTCACGCAGCAAATGGAGCCTTCAATTATGCTTGCTTATTTGCTATTGTATATGTAATTCCTAACACTATAAATATAGGTGGATTCTTGTACATAAACTAGAGATTGAGATATACAGAAATATAATATTATTCTCGCAGTTTCCTATCAATTAACATAATATCAGAGTTCAAGTAATATCTTGTATGAAATATGATATATTCCATTATTGTTTAGAGTTTATATAGAAAATTTTAGTCTCCCTTTTGATCTATTTTTTGATGAGTAAATTGTCATTTAAAGATATATTCTTGTTCTCTTTTGTCCAAAGAATCTAACGCAACTTTCGGAAGCCTCATTGGGCATTGGACACGCTAGTATAAACCTTGCAAAGTTTCAAGTACTATTCTGTAAATTTGCATATTAACATATTCACACTAACATTATTAATAATGATAGTGTTAGCTGTTGACTTAAGCCTTATCTGATTTAGTTATGATTTCTTTCGTGTCATGCATGTACCAGCAGGAAGTTGCCATCAGAATTTAGTATTATGTTCTGCCTCCTACGTGCGAAGTCCTCGGTTATATTCAATGAAACCAAAACGTCATTCCATGAATTTCATTAGCAAAAATTATACAAGATAAATAACTATAATTTATGTAGCCCCCACTCAATCTATAACATTGTTTTATCCCAAGTTTTCAAACCCGGTCCAATCTTACAACTAGTGAAGGCAGAGATCCACAGATAAGAGGTCGAGCTAAAATCAAACTGAAATTTTAAATTTTAAATAATATTATATATTTATTATTTATATGTCCAAGATAAATATAATATAAATATAAAAAATTAATATATTATATTTATATGTTAATATATTAGATTTTTATGTTAAAAATAAATATAATATATATTTAATTAAAATTAATAAATATTATCTAAATAATTAATGAATATTTCTTATAAGAGATATAAATTTAAAACCATTAATTAGAGAAAAAAATATCAAGTAGTTATTCTGATAATCAAATTTAAATAAGTCTCAATACTTAATAGTAGAAAGTTTACTCATATTTATATTTTTTTATGTAAAATAATATAAATTTGAATATTCATTTAATTAAAATGGTGAATGATAATTTAAAATTTAAAATATATAATTTATTTTTTTTTAATTTGGCAAAAAAATTTTTATTTATCGACCTAGTCCACTCGCAAACCTTATTCCAAAGCAATTTAACATTCAATTCCTAATTTTTTCGATCCGATGGGATCTGACAACCATTATTTTACCATATTCATGAATTTATTTTTGCAATTATACCCCTTTTTTCATCAATTTTATGGTATATAAATTTCAAATTAGTGTTCACACTATGAGCATGAGAAGATGAGTTGATGGACTGCATTTAACCATTTCAAACAAAAACTGTTGTCATCACATATTTATATTTTACCAATCTTCTCATCAATGCCAAATTGGTTACTGCCAATATTCACTCTTTTCCTTGCCAATATCTGAACATATTAAAAGCTTTTTGTCCTCTGCCATTTACTCTAAGACACGTGTCAACATGTGAACTTAAAAATTAGCTGAATTAAAAAAAATAAAAATAAAAACATAAAATTATATCTATATATATTGACACGTGTCAATATATATATATATATATATATATATATATATATAAAAAGATGGAGAAGTCATTATTTGAACTTAAAAATTACCAGAATTAAAAAAATAAAAAATATAAATATAAAATAAAATACATATAAAAATTTTATGGTAATTATTGAATATAATAAAAGAAAAAAAGGGGAGATTAAAAGAATATGCATCATTGAATTCCATACTTAGAATTACTTAATGATTATTTTTTTCAAATAAAATAAAATAACCATTAAAAAAAAAAAATTCATTGGAGCATACACCGATACATCCTCAAAAGTAAAAATGTTCAATTTTCTAAGTTATAAAAATCTCACTTTCACATATATTAGTATATGATGAAGTATCAATTCATATTTTTCATAAATATTGAAATAATTGATATAAAAATGATTATTCGATAATAATTAATATATTTATATATTTTAACTACTTGGTAGTATTATCTAATAATATATTTAAATTATAACATTATTTTAATTACTTATTATTATTATTGTTATTATTACCTTATAATAATTAATATATTATTTTAATAATTACTTGTTAGTATTATCTAATAATATATTAAATTTTTAATCTTATTTTAATTATTTATTAATACTATATGATAACAATTAAATATTGTTTAATTATTTGTTAATACTATCTAAAAAAATTAATATATTAATTGATTTATCTCTTAGTATTATCCAATGATAATTGATATATTATTCCAATTACATGTTTTTTATGTCTATCCAATTTTATTTGTAAATAATAGATTTAAATATGTTTTTTTTTCACTAGTTAAAATGTTTTTCCACCCGTCCCTGACTTTTATATATATTATCAATATGGTGACATATTGAAATACTCATGAGCACTCACAATGGATAAAAGAATATAAATAGTCGCCTTTCTCACTGCAAGAAATCATGTATTTTGTGATAATTAAAGATGCCACAAAAATATAAATATTGTCACAAAAAATTTTCAGTCACAATAAAAAATTGTCACGGTATTGTCACTTAATACCCTGTCGCTAAAAGTGATCGTAATTTGTGACAATAAAAATTGAGACTAATAATATAGCATTTGTTACAATAAATGTGTCATCGCAAAAAATACTTTCAGTGACAATTATTATTGTGACTACAAATATATAAGTTGTCACATAAGTAATAAAGTTGTCACAGATAATTTAATAGACACACTAAAATATCATAGCAACTTCAATAGTTGTCACAAAAAAAATCATTAATGACAATAATAATTGTCACAAAATATAATTAGTTAATTTGTGACAATAGTAATTGTCATAAAAATTTTAATTAGTGACAACATTAATTGTCATGAATTTGATAATTTATCTCTGATAGTATTAATAGTGACATGTTCTATTGTTGCCTAAACTATATTTAGTGATGAATTGCCATGACAACTTAATTTGTCGTCACAAAAAAAATATGTTTTGGTGACAATATAAATGTCACTAATCACGTTATTTATGACATGTTAAAATCATTAGTGACATGTTCTACCATCACTTATAATTTATTAGGTGATTAAAAATCATGACAACTTCAAATTATGTCACAAAAAATATAATCAATGACAATATTAATCATCACCCATTTTATTATTTATGTCACATATAAAATATCTAGTGACAATCTTTTGTTGTCACATTAAATATATTTAGTGATGATATTATATTGTCATCGAATTTAGTACGTGACAATTAGAGTTGTCATAAATATGAGTGAAGTTATAATCTATAATATTATAGTGACAAACTTTATTGTCACAAATTAGTACAAAAATTGCAAAAAAAAAAAATAAAAAGCTCCAAAACAAACCAATAATAATAATAATAATAATGATACCTTCTTATTATTAATCAACTTATTGTTTACAAAAACACAAAAATTAAATTTCTTCTTAACATTAATAGAAATTCATCTTCCAATGTTTAATAAATTTCATAGTTTTGATCAATAAATTTAGAACTGAAGATTGGAAAGGAAAATAAACAGAAACAGAAAAAGAAAATTTAATCCAGTCATTTGATCATAGGAGGTTGGATTTTCCTCATTTGTTGCTTTAGATGATGAAGTGCTTTCATCATTTGTTGCATTGGATAAACTAGTCTTCTAAGAAGGCAGTTTAGGCAGGGACTTCTGCTGTGGCTTCTTTGAAAGGACGGGAGAAGGTCCTTTGGTAGACTTGTTCAGAGACACTTTCTCATCTAAACTGGGCCAACTTGGTCGACTGCTTTGGCCATTGTTTCCTTCAGAATCCACAGGAGATGAACTCTTCCTTCAATCTAACTTGGGAGATTTAGGTCTTGTAGGGGTATTTGCACCAATGCAAGTAAAAGTTATTAAAGGAATCAAGACTAAAGAGACTAAAGCCCAAAATAGTTTCAAAAGGATGAGTCTCACCTGTGCTAGTCCACTACAATCAAGACTATGTTAACTAAAAGATTTATGCTACCACATAGAAGCAAGGAATAGCCACCTGGATCAACAAAATACCATCACAGGGCAAACACCAGAATCTAGATACTGCCAGAATTCAAGTGTTCAACCAAATAATAATTGGTACAACACATTTCATTTACACAAAAGGTTGTTCATTGCTTAGATCAAACTGTAGAACCAAATAAGACAACAAAGCCTTAATCAATAATTTCATTGCAGATTCCCATTTCAATACATAAGAGGGTGTTCATTGCTTAAATCAAACTGTAGAACCAAATAAGACCAAATTGAATTAAAATGACATAAATTTACGAGTAATAAATTAATAAAATAAATTTGCAAGTAATAATTGATATCAAGAAATCGAAATCGAAAGAGAAGAAATCGAAAAGAAGAAGCAATTCTATATACATACATTATGAAGAAATAGAAATTGAAATGCTAAAACCTAGCTAATCAAAACCCAAAATCACCTAAAAATTTCTATATATAGTAAATTGATCAAAACAAAAATTTCTATATATATAAACTCACCGAAGAATCCAATAATGGAGGAGTATAGGACTGTCATCATATCCGCCATTTCAGCTAATAGCTTCTTGCACTACCAATGGATTAATGAGTTTATTTTAGAGTAATTTTGAACCAAATGATACTATAAAAACAAAAAGTACCTCTACAAGGGCAGGTTCAAATATATAATTCCTTACCACAACCGAAATTGGTTGAGCGGGGGAATTAGCACAAATGGATTTGTAGCTTGACAGTGCAGTTTCTTTTTCTCTTATAGTGATTGAGGTGCAGCTAGAAAGAAAGCTTTCTATTGAGCAGCGGCAGAGCTTCAATGAGAACCATATGAAAAAGGGACGGCGTGCTTGAAGGGAGAAGATAAAAGAACCAGTAGTATGATAGGGATTGATGATAAAACAAATTTGTAAAAGAGTCAATTTGCTTTGAATAAAAACTACATAGTTTTAACTAAAATGACGTAGTTTTGATTTTAATTTTAAAAATGATTTTATTTTATGAGTTGATGGGTCCCCTTTTACTTAATATTTTTGATTGTTGAATTTGAGATGGAAGATTCGATTATTTTTTTTTAGTTGATGAATAGAGGAAGCATTTATCTATATTACTGAAATGATATCTTGTTTTTTCTATGAGATTTTTGGGACTTTTTTTTTTTTTTTTTTTTTTAACATTTGAATAACTCTTCTCCATCTCCTTAATAGAATAATAAAGTAATAAACGTTGTTATTAATATTTTAAAAAAAATAAAAGAGTTGTATAAAAGTTGCACTCCCTTTTCTAGAAAATAAATTAATATCATCCAAATCCATTAGTGACTTCCACTTTAAAAAAAAAAAAAAAATCAATTAAACATAAAAGAAATCACTTTCATGAATTAGTCAATTGTGAAAGATTCTAGTGTTAAGGAAAAATGACTTTTATTATAAGGATAAATTATGCTAATCTTTATTAAGTAATTTTCAAAATATAGAAACACTATATTCATTATTTTGAAAAAGAAGAAATCAACATCAGTAGGCAAGAGCTGCAAATTCAATTTCAAATAATAATTGGAAAAAGAATAGTCTTATTCCAAATTTAACTACTTATTGTTGTCACAGTGCAAGCTTGTCAAAAACAATCAACTGCAAATTGTAACTTTCTCCTCAAAGGCCAAATGTTTGCGGACTAAAAACTTTGAAACCAAATTATCCACATAGGCCTTAACATAAATAGAGTAGTAGTCAATAGTTCATCTCAAATCCAGACATTAAGTCCAATGAAGTCCAACAAACAACATTCAAAAGAAGACAAGACTAAAATGCTAATAGTTTTATATGGAGTAGTCTATTTGTAACACTTATAACCAAGTAATCACGTCCAATCTCCAACAGCAATCTAACCATCTCTGCATGATCAAATTGCTATTAGTTCAACAAACAACTTGCATTTTACATTAAATGTAATAACAAATAAATTAAATTAAAAAGCAATATAATTAACCAATAAATAATAAAATACAAGTATATGAGCATAAGTATCTTATTTATGATCTTCATTATGTCATCATACTCTTAAAAGTTTCATAAATATCTTAATGGTTTCTATTTGTGTTTGTCAAAACTGTGGTTTTTTAATTTTCTCCATTAAACTACGCCATTGTAATTCAAATAATATTTGACTCTTGACATTTTCTTTTACGCCTTTTTTGTATTTCTCATTTTTATACAATATAACCCTACGCACTATAATTCATTTCTATACATTGTTGTTTATGTCTAAGATTTTTTCAAATTTTCACCTACCATGCAGGTCTTGATAGAAATAGACCAATGCTACTGTGTACTTCTCAATGCACATGGCGGAGTAGCATTTCTTAGTGAAAGGGGTCATCTAATAACAGTCCTAGTAGTAATTCCCCTCTGCAAATTGATACTAATTATGGGAAACAATGAATTTCAAGGTTTGGGTCAACTTTCAATTCACATGTGAGAATTACTTGTGCTGGTTCCATGATCTATCTTGCTGTCTACTTATTGAGCTATAAAGACTTCACAAAGTAACAACTCTATGATCATTTACCTTTTACTCAGTTTGGAGACTATTGGAACTTATATCCTCATGTTTTCATGTATAGAAGGGGTACCTATCTTAATCAATAGTTAGCTCATCTTTTTCTTTAAGATTTATACAAGTACTCATAAATTCACACAATGAAACATGCATTAAGTTCACACAATGAAGCATAGGTGATATGAAATGTAATAAAAACTAAACTAAAATAAAAAAGCAATATAAGTAACTAATAAATTACGAAATAGAAGTATATGAGCATAAATACCTTATTTATGATCTTCATTATGTCATTATGCTCCTGAAAGTTTCATAATTATATATATTAATCAATACCATTAGAGTAATCAACAAAAATTTAAAATGTATTATATTAAATCAATCTAAAATTAGAGTTTTACCTAGACTCATGTCTGCAATACAAGCAGGAGTACCCCCTGTTGACCAATTTCTTAAAATTGAGAGCACTTGTTCTTTCACCCGTTGATCTAAAGTTTTCTCATATTCTTCTTCTATTTTTTTCTGCTCCGCAGCTATTCTCTCACCAACAATAACATCTAATTCAGATTGCATTTCTGCGCAACTTTGCGCGTATTTTTTCTACATTCACAGATCTTGCATTTCCCTTGGAACTTGGAGCCTTTACTCTTGCCCCTTTTCCGCGAAAATATCCTGACCTTTTTCCCAACACTTTTAAGTAACACATCATCATCAGTCATAAGTGTGGCACCATCTTCATGTTGTTGGTTTTCAAGATCTTTGAATTTATCCTAAACCATAAATTTACATATGAAATGATAAAAATTTACATACAAATTAATGATAAAATGCATAAATGAATTAAAGAGCTATTGTTTTTATAAACATCTTCAATCTAATTATTAAAATTAAACTTACATAATTTTCTTCAGATATAGGATCAGACCACACCATTTCTCCTTCTTTGTTCTTCTTTGTATGTTGAACCAACCATAAATCAACAACACTCAATTTCTCACCAGCGTCTGGATTTCTCTATAAAAAAACAGAATTATTGTAAAATCAATTAATTTAAACATAATTTTACAACCACTGATTTATAAATCATGACCTAATAAGCATACAAACTAAGAATTAATAATAATTTACTTACAGTTTTTTCCTCTACTTCTATAAAAGACACTGAGCCACAGGTGTGCTTTGACTTAAGATGAGATCGACTGTTCTTATTCCTATTGCTCACCTTCTGCATGACGTTAACATTAAAGTTAAAATTGAGGGAAGTAATTATGTTGCTTATTAAAACTATTTTTGGGCTGAGATAAACACAATCAACAGGACCCAAAACGATATGATGAATAATGCAGAATTAATAAAGAAAAAGTAAAGAGGCCAATAAAATCAAGATGATAAAGCATAAATAGGTTAAAGCCAAGCCACAAGATTAGAGTTCCTAAGAATACCAGATTTACCTAAAGCCATATTATCAAAACTATTTAGTTATGATTACATTACCAAGAATTCATTTGATTTCCATTTCTTAGTGATTTTAACCCAGTCATCCTCATCCACTTCTCGAGGAACATATGTTGACTGTTTGTTTTCATCTAGCTTAATGAACATATTATGAAGTCGGTGCTTCCAGCCTCTATATAAGCACCTCATGGTGTTCATAACAAACTCTTCAAATTGATCCGCAACATCATCATCTTCAACCATAAATTTATCCTACAATGGTAAAAGTAAAATATTTTAAAATTGATTAGAAATTAGATAACATTTTAAAAAAACTAGTTTATTTTATTTTGTATTGAACACATGATTAAAGTAATTACCTGGACCTTTTTAAGCATAGTATCTCCAAATTCATCTTTTACTGCTTTCCAATTTTTTGCACTTAATGGAGCACTAGTGTGCACTACTAATCCACAATAATTGACAACTTTCTGTGCATTTTTTCCCACTGCTTTGCAGACATCAGGATGCATGGTAATAATCATCTTATTTCCATTACTAGTGTGAAGGTCAACAACAATGCATTTTGTTTTCCCTCTTCCTTTCCTTGTAATATTACCTGATGCTGTAGAATTAAAATAATATTTAATCATTAGTTAAATAAAATAATCATTTATGAAAAATATTATTTTAAAAAGTATCTTATGAACAATAATTTTTCAAAAAGTGTACCAGTGCCACCAAGAGAAGAATTGTGAAACATATCTGATGTGTCTGATTGTTGGGTCTCCAATACATGTTTAGGAGAAGGAGGTTGTGTCTCATCTGAATCATGTAATTGCAGTGAGACTTGCTTAGCAGCTAATGATATGTCCCGACTTTTCCGTCTTCGTTGTCCAGCATTAGTAGCTTTATGTTCTCTTGTTGTTCCATTCTTATCCTTTTGTTTGTTATTCTTCTTTTTAGATTTTTCATCCCTTTCGCGTTTTGTGCCTTTACCTTTAGAGGTCATTTCCTGTTAAATGTAATAATAGATCAATAATTATAATTACATATATGTGATAAGTTCTTAAACAATAATGTATACTTAAATACGTAAAACAAAAAGACTACATTATGTTCACCAGATTTGTGCCTTTGTAACTCAAATTTTGAAGATTGTGTTTTTCTAATATGCTAGTACACACAATCACACCTATTTTTACATGCATGCATACATAAATACAAGAAAATTAAAGTTTCAAGCAGCATATAGAATTCTAGTGAACATTGCTCTGGCTAGTAAATTTTGAATTTTCTTGAATTACATAAAATGTAAGAATGAATCTATAGGTCCTGTAGTGTGTGTATATATATATATATATATATATATATATATATATATATATATATATATATATATATATATATATATATATATATAGCTGCATTTTACTTTTATATACTACTTTTTTATACTATTATTAATACAATGTTCTTTTACTAATTAGGGAAAAAAAAAAGAAAAGAAAGAAAGAACAATTCAAATACTTTGAATTCTACTCATACTCTATAAAAAAATTTCCAAGAGAGTGAAATTTCCCTCAATATCCCATCCTTTTTCAAGGAATAACCATACTTTTCATGTCATTGAAAGGCACGTAAAAGGTACAAGCAATATTAGTAAATCTTCTATCTTTTACTGTTATTTATAGTATTAATATTTCCTATATTTGCTGCAAAAGCTTAACAGATCATCAGCTTCTTTATTATCTATAAATATGTATTGATAAAAATATTCTCATTAATTTAATCTCTTAAGTTTTTCTCCCTTTTTTTTTTTTTTTTATAGAAGTGAATTATCAAATAATTAAGTGATTGATTGGATCTTTACATAGCTAGAAGCTCTCTCAAGATTTTAGATTATCAGTTCAAATAAGGAAACAGAGGAGGTGAATGTAAGCTAGGGACAAGCACCTTTGACATATTGCCTTCTTTCATAGCTCCAAAGCAATCTTAGAGGTGCCAAGAGTAGCAACAGCCTGCAATCAAGCTTGCTTAGTTATGGCAGCTAAAGGCTTGTCACTATAAAAATAGGCACAAGCTACAGCCAAAATACCCATAATAACAAACAAAAAATATAAAATCACTGCAGCACCATCAAATACCCATAATAAAATACATTTGCATAAACAAAATTATGAAAAGAAAAGCAATCTTTAATCTATTAATCCAATCTTAGTTAGGATACTTATCTCACAAAACAAACAATTAGAATCATTTCATTATACTCAAGACTAAGATTCCAAAATTTGGAGAAGATAAATAAAAAATGAAAGAAATTTTTATTGTTTAGGAGGGAGTAAGAAAATAAAATGTGCTCCTCTTAAAAAAAAAAAAAAAAGAGAAAATAAGATGTTCTAAATATAAAAATGCCCAAATTAACAATATATATATATATATATATATATATATATATATATATATATATATATAAAGAATATATAATATGACTTGTCTAGTCATCATCATCATCCCCTTCTTCATCGACATCTATGGCAACAACCTCATCATCATCATCAAATTGATCATAAGATGTCTCATTTGGAGTGTCATCGTTAGATCCTCTTTCATTCAAAAAATCTGGAAGTCTTTCGCTAATATTTTCTTCCTCAAAGTCATTTCATCGCAGTTCCTCATGCACATTATCATTGGCTATGACATCCCATTGATATTGATTAGCTTGTACCTCATTTTCCTGATATGCTTCATCATTAGTAGGCAATGGTTCATCAGTAATATCTTCAGAAGTACTAATAAATGACATGGAATACATATCCCTAGGAGTAGTCTTATTGACATACAACCATTGAGAATTTCTCATATCTTTGACATAAAAGACCTATTCAGCTTGAGATGCTAGCACATAAGTCTCATTAGACTTCAAAGGATGACTGGAATTTACAAAGGCAAAACCCCATTTATCAATTTTATAGCCCAAAACTCTATTATGAACATCATACCAGTCATATTTGAATAGAAATACCACATTATTGCCCACAAAACAGAACTTATAAATATCAGTTAGTACTCCATAATATTCCTTCTCAGTAGATGAATCATCTCCTTTCACTAAAATCCCACTATTTTGACACTTTAGAAATCTTTCACGATCCCTTATATGAAACTTAAACCCATTGACGATGAAGGTATCATAGCGTCGTACACTTCCATGTGGACCAATTGCTAAATTATAAAGATCATCACTTACACAACCATTATTGTGTAACTTAGATACCTAAATAAGTTTTTTTTAAAAAAAAAAAAGAAGTTAGTCAACTAAAAATAACTTAACTATTTAACACTCACTAAATACTATTATTAATTATTATTAATATCAATACTTACTTTCTTATAAAGCCATTTTTGAAATTGGGCTTTATGCCTTCCCATCACATTGATGTCACTTTCACTTGCTAACTCAATCTTATGTTGGCTACAATAATTAATTAATTATCATTTAATACTTAATAAATTTAGATTAAACATTAAATTTTAATTAATAAACAAAATACATACTCGATAAATGGCCAAACTTCCTCACAATTTTGAAGAATGTACATAAAAGCCTCATTAATTTCTTCACGACTGAGGCATATTGTCTTAAAGGCTCCTTTTGCACATCCTTTCTGATTAAATATTGAAACAACACTTGGAACACTATTTGAAAGATCGTCATTTCGAGAAGGACGATTGAATTTAGTCTCCACAAAATTTAAGTACCTCGAGCAAAAAGTAAGACATTCATCAACAATGTATCCCTCTGCTATTGACCCTTCAGGACGAGCCTTATTACGAACATACGACTTTAAAGTACGCAAATACCTATTTTTATTTATTCAAAATCATGAGCAAATACTAGAAAATAAAACTTTATATTTAAGTAATTAAGATGTCTATAGTGAAAAATTACCTCTCAATCGGGTACATCCAACGATATTGGACAGGACCAACGATTTTAGCTTCTTCAACCAAGTGAATACACAAGTGTATCATAACATCAAAAAAAGCTGGTGGAAAAATCCTCTCTAATTTGCAAAGAGTAATTGCTATGCATTTTTCTAAGTCATCTAATACATTTGGTCTTAACAACTTGGAACATAGTTCTTTGAAAAAAATGCTTAATTCAATCAATGGCTCACAAACATCCTTATGTAGTAAACCATTTGCTATTAAAGGGAGGATACACTGAAAAAATATATGGTGATCATGACACTTCATGCCTGAAACTTTTTGCTCCTTCAAATTTACACATCTAGATATACTAGAAGCAAATCCATCTGGGACCTTTAAATCTTTTAAAAACTCGCATAGCTTCGCACGCTCAGCAGGCGATAAATTATAAATAGCATTCGGTTTTCTCAATAATCCATTTGCCTCATATGGGTGCAAATTACTCCTTATCCCTATATCAACAAGATTACAACGAGCTTTTAACGTGTCTTTTGACTTATCCGTTCCCATCAAGGTCCTAAGCACACTGTCACTAACATTTCTTTCTATATGCATAACGTCTAAATTATGACGCAACAACAATGTCCTCCAATACGGTAAGTTAAAGAAAATACTTTTCTTACTCCAATTATTGGTAGTGTTGTCATCTTGTTTTCACTTCTGCCCTTTTCCGAAAATGACTAGTTCCAAATTACTCAATTGATTCAACACTTCATCTCCACTTAATGGCTTTGGAGGAGGTCTATGTTCTACTTTCCCATCAAATGACCTAGCATCCTTCCTCCATCGATGATTAGTAGGTAAAAACCTACGATGACCCATGAAACCCACCTTACTCCTTAGAGAATAATAGCTAGGGCTATAATGGCAGCATGGACATGCTAATTTGCCTTTGGTAATCTAACTTGACAAGTTTCCATAAGCAGGAAAGTCATTAATGGTCCATATTAGTGCTGTATGCAACTTGAAATTCTCACGTGAATGTGCATCATATGCGTCCACACCAACCTCCCATAATGTCTTTAATTCATCAATTAATGGCTGCAAATACACATTGATATCATTTCCTGGACTATTTTTCCCAGCAATAAGCAATGTCATCATGAAGTATGGTTGCTTCATACATAGCCATGGTGGCAAATTATATGGAACCAACACAACAGGCCACACACTATATGATGAGCTCATGTTACCATACGGGTTGAATCCATCACTAGCCAATCCAAACCTAACACTCCTAGGATCATTTGCAAATGCAGGATGATTCTTATTAAAAGATTTCCAAGCCATTGAATCTGTTGGATGCCTCAATAAGCCGTCATTGCTCTTCCCCTCTTTATGCCACCTCATATCCTTTGCTGTTTTCCTAGACATGTACAACCTCTTTAATGCGTTATTGGGAAGTAACGCAAGACTTTATGAGGAATGTTTTTCTGCCTCCTCTTAGTGTGGTAAGACTCATTGCCGCTACCAACAACATTTTTCCATCTAGATTCTGTGCATATAGGACATTGAGTAGCATTTTCATATTCCTTTTGGTATAGAATACAATCATTCTGACATGCCTCGATCTTCACATAATCCAGTCCTAATTGTTTGACAATCTTCTTTGCATCATAATAAGAATCAGGGACTAAAGCACCTTTGGGGAGAATATCCTTGCCATGCTTAAGTAGTGAGTCCATGGACTTATCAATCCACTTATAAAGACATTTGTGATGCAATAACTTCACTGCATAAGATAACTTTATGAGTTGGTCATCACAGCCTGGATACAATTTTTGTTTCCCATCTTCAATAAAATTGTAAAATTTTGTAGCTTCAAGATTAGGTGGTCTATTGATATCATCATCATGGTGAGATTGAGAAGCTTGATCTACTGCCCCAAAATCCATGTTCACTTCTCCAAGAGCATCTTCAAGTAGAGCATCAAAGTCATCATGATCCACGCTATCTTCTTCACTTGATATCTCTTTCTCCTCTTCACCATGATAACTCCAAAAGGTGTACCCTTATAGAAGCTATTTTTGAATATATAGCCCTGCACTTCTTCTTTATTCATGAATTCAGTATTTCTGCATCGATCACAAGGGCATCGTATTCTATTTCTATCTCTAAAAGCCCACTCAAGGAAATTATTTACTCCATTTCGATATTCGATGGTTAACCTATCATCGATATCTAACCATTTTTTATCTAGCGCCATCTATATTACATATTTGAGAGAAGCTAATTAATATTGAGTGAATTCTAAAACATAAGGAGAAATAGCATAAAGATACTATAAAACATCTAACACATTTCCAAGGTAAGTGTGTATCCTTTAGAATGATTATTTTTATTTATTTTTTTAGATAAGAAGGTAATTTATTCTTCTTTTTTAAATTCCAGCGTCTTCTTTCTCTCTTTATAGATATTATATCAATATTATATTATAAAGTGTGTATCCTTTAGAATTGTTATTTAAATTATATTATAAATACTGAAATTAGTATCTAGTCATTATGTTACCCTTAAAGAAATAATTTCATTTTATTTAATTAACTTGTTTAACAAAAAATAATAGAATAATATTTCTTTTATTAAAACTCTTAACTGTATTTATAATAATTTTAAGAAAAGTAATCAATATGTGTATTCCCAAAGGTCGTTATTATGTAAAAACAACAATTTTTAATTATGAAGTCATAAGTAACAGAATATTTACTACTTTGCACCTATATGCAACCTTGAACTCATTTGTTTAAGCCTAAAACCTATATGTGCCTTATGCAAAAGCCATTTATTTAATTAAGGCCTTAATTTTAACCAACTATAAGTAAAGATATTATTATCAGAAAAAGGATAGCATAATTGTCTTCTATTGACTTTAGTATATGTCAGTTGTGTTCTTAATGTTTCTTAAATAGAAGTGACGATGACTACCAATTAATAAGTGTATTTTTTTCTCCAAGTAAACTCCATGATAATTTCCTCATTATTTAGTTAAATACATTAGTGAGTTATCCGTTTAATCATTACCTAATGTATTCAATCATAGTTATAAACTATTTTTAATTTCATCTTGGTTACTCATGTAAAAATTGTACAGATTTGTTTCTAGATTTGGTTACTCATCTTGGTTAGATTTGTTCTTAAAATTAATGGAGGTATCTGCAATTAGATTTGTTTGTAGATAGAAACTATACTAGTGAGCCATTAATTTTTCTTATACTTTATTCTTTGTGTGTGCTCAAGTGGGTTTTGATTATTGCGATTGATTTGGGGATTATGTTGCTTCCAAAGTTTTTTTTTTTCTTGATTCAACTCAACAACTGTAATTCTTTTTTTTTATTTGAATTTATATTGAATTTGAGTTTGCTGAATTTTGGTGATTATGCATATTACTAAATCAACTTTACAATTTACTATTTTCATATTCAGACAAATAAGTTAACATGTAATGGGACCTTTGCACCTTTAATTATTCAGACTTCATATTCAGACAAATAAGTTAACTATTCTTAACTACCATTTTCGTTTGTTTTTTCCTAGTTGTCCTTATCAACCTTATAAATGACCCTTTAGATTGTGTCAAAATCTGATAACTAATGAATTCAAAGAATTAATGGAACTTTCTTAATTTAACATATTATCTTACAAGTATCAGAAATGAAATGTTATCAAATTTTGAATTTGAAGTGGTAATGTTCAAAGGGAGAGACAACTAACATATAAGCAAATTTATGGTTGTAGTTCTAACTAAAATGATTATAATTTAAACAAAATAGAGCTCCCTAATATTTGAACAGAGAAAGAGGATATGATAAATCCAAATTCTGTTGGAACCTCTACAAATGATACAAAACCTAAAGATTCAACAAAACCAATATTTGATCAACATGCATTTGCAAAAGTTCATACTAATCAATCAAAAGAATATAGCAATAATTCACTAAAAGGAACTGAAGGTGCTCTAGGATCAAGTATTACAGTCAATAGGAAAGAAAATGTCACCTCAATCTATTGGAATTATTGTTTCCAATAGTAATCTAGATATGATTCCACCCTCTAAGGTCATAAAAGTAAATTCATAATACAAATTTGGTAGCAAAAAATGCATTTTAACAAGTAATTAAAGATCAGCATTAAAATGAAAACACAATATTATGCCATACCAAGTACTATTAGAAAGTGAATATCAAAAATTATTTACATAAGCAAGGGACAAGCACCTTTGAAAAATCGCCTTCTTTCCTAGTACCAAAGCAATCTCCGAGGTCCCATGAGTGCTAATAGCCTGCAATGAAAATTGCTTAATTACAACATGTTGGTGTGTATATATATATATAAGCCATTTAACCAAATGACAAGCATTAAAAGTAGATAATCAAAATCTGAGACTTGAAAATGGACATAAAAAATATTTTAGTATACATTCTGTAACTATAACCTCGATGACAATGATTTGGCACTTGGTTAACTGTTAACAAATTTGAACAGTTAACTAGGTGCCAAATCATTGAAATCTGATGATAAATACAGCTAGAGCCTATAGATTATAAAATTGTGAAACCTCAATATACAATCTTGACTTAGAATGCAACTTAATATGCAAAATAATAAACCTAGGATTTCAAATAAAGACGAACAAAACAAAAACCACCACTAAACTCACCAAATTTCAGTAAAAACATGGAATTATTTAACTTCAAATCACAACTAGAAAAAAATGAGGGGAAAAAACACTTGTTAAAATAAGTAATCAAATGTGAGACTATCAATTAGTTCATGGCTTACACAAGCAATTTGATATTAAGTCTCAAAGATAACCAAACATCTGATTATAATATCAAAGAAAAACTTAAAGTGAACTAATACTAGCCTCACACTAACATGATATATGACTCACTCCTATTAAGAAACCTTCGCACTTGCCATTAGGCTAGTAGCTTATGTCATATTAAACTCATTTAATTTTAAACCCTTAAATTGCTTGGATTCCAAATTCATATCAGATCTGGACACCTAAAAAAGACCCCTTCTTTAATTGCTACACTGATTAAGGATGTTAATATAATTCAAGACAAAACTAAATTTAAGACCCATAAAGCTATAACTCGGCCACTCCCTAAAAACCAACAAAATTACCAAAAAAAAAAAAACCTTGATATTGAACCAACAGCAAATGGTGATAATAATTCCCGTATGAATCCCCTACACCATTATCCCAACAAATCCAATTGCTACTGAGTGGTATAATGTTCATGCCAGTCATTCTTTTTGAGAAGAAAGAAAAAGAAGAGCTCCTTCTACTTAGTTTTGAGCTTGAGCAAGAATGTGTTTAACAAATATGGCTTAAAATTATTGAGATTGTGAGAAGATCAGATTTTTCAGAAACACTAATGGTGGTGGGTTCTCTTTTGCCTACCATTTTTATACAAGTATGTGGAAAGGAAAAGATGGGTTTTGATGGGGTTTGTATGAGAAGTGAGAAATAAGATTAATTGGAGTTACAGATGACAAAAAGTGTGGAATTTGCAGAATTAACAAACAAAGAAGTAGATAAGAGATTGCTTGAGCACATGAGATTGAAGAAGAAGGAGAATATTTATGAACAGAGAGTTCCGATGGTCCTAAAGATGATTTTATGCTGCAAAACCATATTTCAACACACAAATAGATGAATTTTGGCCACAAATTGGAAAAGAAGATGGATACCTTTCAACACACAAATTGGAAGAAAAGAGGAGCAAATTTTAGGAGAGACCTAAATTTATGAATTAAGGGAAAAATGAAAATAGATGACAAAGAGGCAGAAAGGAGAAAAAAATAAAAAAAAAAAAGAAGCAAAATTGATATCTTTTGTCGTTTTTTTTTCTCTTTCTTTATGCTTCTTGTTCTAACTGGTTTTTATTTTTTTTTTCTTTTAAGCCGTTTGAAATTGTAACAAGGAAAAATTGATATATTTCTAAACTATTATTATTAAAGCTTCGATTACAATAGTAATGGCAAAACATTAATAAATTGAAAATAAAAAACCAACAATACCTCTTTTAGATGAATGCAGAAAACAGTGAATAAACTACAACAATATTATCTTAAAATTAAAAAGTTTAGAGTTTTAATTGGATTCTGAATATAAATAATATTAGGATTCTAAAAATTTGGAGAAGATAATAAAAAAAGAGGGAAATTTTTACTATTTAAGAGGGAATAAGAAAATACAATTTGCGCCTAATTTGGAATTATACAATTTGCGCCTAATTCGGAATTTTCTTTTTAATTATAGTGACTATTGCAAAATAGTTGACACAAATAATTTTATTATTTGTGATAATTTTTTTTAGTTGTAATATATATATTTTTAAGTAACAACTTAATTTTATGTCATTAAAGTTAAATCAAAATAAAATTATATTAAAATTATTTTGTGACAAGTGAAAATTTAATTAACAAAAAATAATTGAAATTTAAAAATTTTCAGTGACAACAATTAAAAATTGTCATAGAATATTATATTAAAAATTTTTATTTAAATGGTTTGTTACAATTTTTCAAAAGTTGTCATGATTTTTAAATTTTTTTGTGATAATTATTTTTTAATTGTCACTATAAAATTATCAAATTGAATTTCATGACAAGTTTAAAATTATTGTCACCTATTATATGATTTTTGTGATAAGAATTTTAGTGACAATAGAAATATTATCACAAAATGCATGATTTCTTGTAGTGTCTATTAGAAAAATTGACTGTATTTCAAATATTAACATATACACATCTTTTTTAAAAGAAAGTAGATAGTCACATTTCATTGAAAAATTAACTGTATTGATTAAAATATTTTAGTTAAAAATTTTTAAATTAAAACTACATCAAATATATATATATATATATATATATATATATATATATATATATATATATATATATATATATATATATATATAACGTGCATACTATTATCAAATGAGAGGCTATGACATGACTTGAATTTAAAGTATTTCCAAATTACATTAAAGTAAGCCCTTTTTCTTGGTCTATATAAAAGATGTAAAGGCCAAGAAGAAAGTGGAAAAAACAGTATCCAAATAAATCATGTCACAACAAACAAACGAAGTCGGAATAAACATATCGAGTGGAAATGCTACAAATAAGTCGGGAATTGGAGGAAAGGCGGCTAGTGGTAATGTTATTGGAGGTGGTGCGAAGGGTGGAGGAGCTACAGCAGGTAATGCCACAGGCAGTGGAGCCACTGGAGGTGCTCCCACGGGGGGAGGTGGTACTGGAGGAATTGCTACGATTGTCGGGGCTACTGGAGGTGGTTAAGCTATACTATTTATTACATATTACTATTACATGGATTATGAATATGGATGTCTATCTTCCATAATGGACACTAGTCGTCCAACAAATAAATAATTTATTATGTGTTTTAAGTATTCATTGAAGCCAATATTTGAACTTAAAATTAGCCGAATTAAAAAAAATATAAAATAAAAATATAAAATAAAATACATATAAAAACTTTATAGTATTTATTGAATATGATATAAGAAAAAAAGGAGATTAAAAGAACATGCATCATTAAATTCTATATTTAGAATTTCTTTATGGTTATTTTTTAAATAAAATAAAGTAACAATTAAAAAATATATTTCATTGGTGCATACATAAATACATCCACAAAAGTAATAATGTTCATTTTTTAAGTTATAAAAATCTCACTTTCACATAAATTAGTATATGATATAAGTATTAATTCATATTTTTCATAAATTTTTAAATAATTGGTTAAAAATATGATTATAATAATTAATATATTTATTTTAACTGCTTGTTAGCATTATCGAATAATATATTGAAATTATAATATTATTTTAATTACTTATTATTATTATCTTATAATAATTAATATATTATTTTAATAATTACTTGCTAGTATTACCTAATAATATATTAAATTTTTAATATTATTTTAGTTACTTAATAGTACTATTTGATAACAATTAATACATTATTTAATTACTTATTAATATTATCTAATAAAATTAGTATATTATTTGATTTATCTCTTAGTATTATCTAATGTTAATTGATATATTATTTCAATTACATGTCTTTTTATGTCTATCCAATTTTATTTGTAAATAATAGATTTAAACATGTTCTTTTTCATTAGTTCAAGTATTTTTCATCCATCCCTGACTTTTATATATTTTATAGATATGGTGACATATTCAAACACTCACATACACTCACAATGGATAAAAGAATGTAGATAATCGCCTTTCTGTTAGAAAAATTAATTGTCTTTCAAAGAAAGTAGATAGTTGCCTTTCTATTAGAAATTGAAAAATTAATTGTATCGATTAAAATATTTTAGTTTAAAAATTTTTAAAGTAAAACAACTTTCAATCACAATCATTTAAAATTTCAAGATTGGTTGAATTTTAATTTACTTTAAAATCAATTGTATTCTAAATCAAATTTGCGCTAAAATCATAAAAATAATGAAGAGGCAATTTGTTATCTTCATATACATATATATATATATATATATATATATATATATATATATATATATATATATATATATATATATATATATATATATATTAGTGGATAAAATCTACATACAAAATTATTGAGGATGTAAACGCACAACTGGCACAAAAAGGAACCATTGGGACAATTGCCAAATAACTAATAAAATATTTGGATAATCTAATTATCCAACCTTATACCTGCATCCGCATATATATATATATATATATATATATATATATATATAAACGCAAAATATATATATATATATATATATAAACACAAAGAATTATTCAATATCATCTTGATGATGTGTACACTACTATCAAATGAGATGCCTTGAATTTAAAATATTTCCAAATTACATTAAAGCAAGCTCTTTTATTTTATTTTATTTTATTTTTGTCTATATAAGGATATGAAGGCTAAAGTCATAATCTAAGAAGAAAGTGGAAAAAACAATCTCAAATAAATCTTACTAAGTAAAATAATGTCAGGACTAGATACAAGCCAAATAGGAGGCATGATGGAATATGGTGGGGCAACTAGAGGAGGTGCTATTGGTGGAGCGACAACTGGAGGAAGTGCAACTGGTGGTAGTGCAACTGGAGGAGGTGCCATAGGTGGTGGAGCTAATGGAGGTGCTGCCATAGGTGGAAGTGCTTAGAGTTTGGCATCTCTTGGATTTTTCAAGAGTTTTTTTGGACTTGTCTCAAGATGTTGCAAGTTAGATGATAGCCAGTGATGGTCAAGTGAATTTGACCGCTGTGATTAAAAAGTTCCATGATCTTGTGACTAAGGAAATATGAGGGCGACAGAGGCTCAAGATGAAGGCTTTAGTTTTCTGCTTGACAGTCAGATATAAGCCTACTAATTAGGGTAATGCTAGTGGTAGATGAAGCAGACACATTTTTTGATTGGAGCTGTGCTAGCAGAGACACTAATGAGTCTTGATTGCTTTGTTTGGGATTTAGAGAGATCAATTGTCTTGCTAGTTATTTTCAAGTGAGAAAAATTTGTCTATTCTTACCCTTTCTGTTTTAGGTGTTTTATGGGTGTCTGTTTTAAGTTTTGGGTTATCTTGGAAGTGTGGCCGATGGATCATCTTCGGGTGGTGGCCCTTGCTTTTCAATCTACACATGCTTTACTGAGGCTTGGTCGGAGATTGGATAGAATGGCTGTTAGAGCTTATCCAAGAGGACATACTTTAGCACTAGCAATGGTCAGAGATTAGATCCCTCATGACTGAGGGCTATGAGTGTCAATTGGTTTACTTGTTGGATTTGGTTTAAATGACCTTCCACCAGGGGATGAGGGTTTTGAGGCAAATGAGGCATACTTAGAGCGTGCCCCTAATTTTCCTTTCTTGGAGTTTATACAGATCATAGCTACCATTGCAGATCACAGTTCCCATTACTAGAGCTATTAGGGGGTGGCTGGTTGAGGAGTTATCATGTTATTTATTTTGGGATTTCAATTGGGACCACAGAGAGGTATGCAAGGTAGTTGATAAAGGTGGTTTGGCCAATTGAGAAAGAGTACTAGGCTGCCTTGCTGAGAGGAATAGAGGATGAAGCAGTTGAGGAAGGAGAGACTATATAAGGAGCCATTGGTAGCAAGAGGACTGCAGCCCAAACAAAGGGGTTGACTCGTTCTTTGAAGGAGACTTAGGGATCTATTGGAAGTGTGACACCACAAGTTGTAGTAGTGACTAAAAAAAAGGAGATTGTGATAGACTTTCACTCTGATGAGGACACGAGAGATTTGTATCTCAGGAGGTAAAGAAGGACTGGCTAAACCATGACATCAGAGATGACCTTTTTTTTTTTTTTAAATAATTACAAGTTGGCAAGTCTACACGAAATAGGATAAGCTATAGACGACATTAAAAGGACTATCCTTTATGATGGGTTTGTATTTTGCAAGATTTGATCATCATCAAATGAGACATCTTTTATTTTTGCTCTAATTTCTGCCTAAACTGCCCTTTCAGGTTTTCAGCTTAGCGAGCATTCTTTTTTTCTTCTTTTTTTTTTCTTTTTGTTTATGCCAAAGAATTAAGTAAATGATGTACTAGGCACAAAGAAAATGAGAATACAATGCAAACAAAATATTTTGTATTATGATGAGGTGTAAAATTAAGGGTTCACACTATGTTCAACTTTACCCCAAGATCGAAACCCAATTTCCTTTTTGCTTTATTTCCAATTATCATTCGATTATTTTACATATAACCAAATGCTTATTAATATCATTATAATATTCATTTCATGTTACATACATTCATTTCTCACTAACTCAAATATAATTTATAGTACATATAATCTCATAGCACATTAGTATTACACCTTCGATAACCATAGAGCTCTAAGATAATGTTCTTTATAATAGTATAACCCAAATTCATGCACTTAAGATTAGCAAAGCAACTTCCAAGTAGAGGGATAGGGTTTGAAATTTACCTTACTGACTCATTAATCTACCTTAAAAATTTAAACAACTATGGGGATGAGACAAAGCTCAGTGAGTACATAATAATATAATATATATGGTGAGAACAAAGGCCATTATTAAGAAGAACTCTTTATGGCAATGGAATGATTTTTAATTAATGTTGTCATTATGATTCAATTTCTCATTTGAGATGGAAACAACATTTTTAGCAGAAATAATATTTTCTTGGAAGCAAAATGCTTCCCACATATATAAACTCAAGAGTGGCAACCTAAGCCTTGCTCACTTACATATATCACATTATACAAGACTGATAAGCTATTACGGTTAGGCATCCCCCAACAGAGATTGGGTACTTTGGCCCTATCCGCAAGCTTATACCAAGTACACATGGTCCGATGTATTTTCCTATATCAAAAGGGTATTTCTACTTATTAATAGGCAGCAATAGAAAGGTTCTTATAAGGTTCAAACTAAGGAATTCAATGATCATATTGTGATTCAATATGAAAGGATCACAATAATCAAATACCATTAAGAAGCATCATATCAAATGGCTTAATATTCAATAGTCCAATCATACTCATCAAAGAATTGGAATATTTCAATGGTAATAGTTTGAACAATAAAAGTTTCAAAGAATATGGCACATATCATATCATATTATTAAGTACTCACTTTGGACTCCTTTACTCCTATTTATGTTTAACTCTTATTCTATAGTGCTCCTCGCACTCTTGGACAATATTCTTATCCTTGTCTTTAAATTCTACACATTTGCATTTCAATTACACATCAATCACTTGTTTGTTATGTCATTAGTTTAAATTTAGCTTAGCTTGTTAATACTTTCATTTTGTTCATTGTAGTGCTTCCTTATTACTTTTAAGGTTAAGACACACTATACATATACTTGTTACTAATTTTAATACTTTTTCCTTAGTTGTTTTTCCAATGGCCAAATATATTCACTTGAGGAAAGATAATTCCTTTCCTTCCAATTTCACATTTCAACTTTCATAATAGTCAATTAGAATCAATCTAAATAATTTCCAATCTTCAAGAGAATTAATTCCACTTTCACCTTCTAATTCCATATATGAACCTAGTTCATTATATTTGGGGAAAATCATTTCTATCAATTAAATTTTGAAATTTACATTATATAACTTGTGTTATACCATTCTTAAACTTAATTCTTCCTTCAATTTTATGAATTCAAGTTCAATTCTCAAAATCCCTAAAATTTTCCATAAACCCTAGAATTTGGAGAAAACCATTAATTCCTTGTCAAATCTTCAAATTGATAATAGAATCATGAAATTAATATAACATAAAACCTATGTGATCCTCCAATTGTCAATATCTAGAATTAGAATATCAAGTTCCCTTTTAGACTAAGTTCATGCTATTAAGACTTTTAAGTCTTGAATCAAGCTTCCAAAATTCCTTTTAACACTATTAAATCATTTTTCACCATCTAAAATAACTTTAGATGTCTTTAAATGAAATTTAGAACACTTTCTTACCATTTTCTTAGGTTGGCCAAATTCTCTATGTAAAAGGAAAGGAAGATTTTACAACTATAGTATCCAAATCATGTTTAGTACAATGAATAAAGAAGATGATTATAGTTTCTTACCTTAACTAACTTTGATTTGTTAAGATTCTTTTTTGATGTTGGTATGGAGAGGATTTTCTCTTGGTTGGTATGAGTTTTTGATGTAAAGATTGGCAAAAATGATGTTCTCTACATAAATTGGTGTATATATATATATATATATATATATATATATATATATATATATATATATATATATATATATATATATATATATATATATATATATATATATATATATATATATATATATATATATAAAATAGATTGAATGGTGAGGATTTAATAATCTCTAAACCAATAGTTATAACTTAATCTCAATGGATAGCTAAGATTTGATAAAGTTGGATAGCTAAGATTCTCTCTACAATGGTGATGATCATCATCATATAGCTTGGAAAGAGCAAAATGAATGTAGACTTGGGTGTAGATGAAGTGAGAATTCAAGTTGGAAAAGGAATTGACATAGTCAATTTTGGTGGCTCCATAGTCAAATTTTGTGGCTAACTCATCCTACACACATTTGACCATGGTTAGCTATTTCTAACTCTAGTTAAGACTTATGTTCATCTATTCTTAGGCCTTGTGGGCTGGCCATTCAATGGGTTTGGGCTTTTAGAGTCCAAAAGCCCATTAACGAATCAATATATGCACATTTCAAACTCGGTAACTTAATAAATTTTCCATTTCGTTTCTTTTACTTTAGTATACATATTTCTATATTTTAATGTCACTACACACTCTAAACATTGCTAGATAAATTCTATATACATTATAATGTATGCTTACTAGCATTTCAATTGCAATGTTCAAGTGTGTACATCATGCAAGCTCACTAGGTCAAACTAAGTTTGACTTATATTATACCATTGTAACTCTGATTGAAATCAACTTCTCATGTTACTATTATCATCTCCCAATGTTTTAGGAGATGTCAATGTCCACTCATTAGCACTTTAGATTCACATTTCAAGTAAATAATTAACATGGTCACATTAAGTCATACTTGGTTTGGCTTTCATTTTATTATAGAAGTGTTTATCAAAATTGATTACTTTCTTTACTCATTGTCACATTGTTCATCAAATTCATTTATTATGATGTCCTTATGGTTCTTGATGTGTTAGAAAGGCCTTGAATGGCATAGCATATGAACATTATGGTGCCATTTTTGCTAACTCTAATAAGGTAGAGAAACCTTGGGTATTACAGATAGTGAGCATCATATTGTTTGACAAATTTCATCAATATATACATATGGATATTTATATGATAAATAGTTGAATTATGACATTAGATGATGATGATATGAAGTTTTATTATTAGTCAATAAATTATCATCTAGGTCATAATTGTATATATAGTCCTTTGACCTGAGGGACGTTACATCTCATTCATACTAATGTTATTTTATATATGTAAATGGTATGTGATAGTTCTAACTTGTTTTGTATGGAGGTAAGTGATTGCCAAGAGAGAATTCATTAACTTGAATAAACAAGGAATAAATCTTATACTATCTGATTATTTTTGATAATCAAATTCTTGGCTAAGGTAGTAATGATTCACTAGAAAGGTTTTCTAGTAGGAATCAATTGTATCAAAAATTAGAATCGAGATATAGACATATGATCAAAGCATATTTGGGTTGACAAATCCATGACCCTAGCTAAGATTGGGATTTCATAATGAAGGGATTTTAATGTACGTTAATTATGATCAATAGTCCATTAAATGCATAAGTAATTAAACACTTACATTCATTCTAATTAGATAGGCATGATATGCTATGCTAGGCATCACCCATGACTTATGGGATTAAGGACAAAATAGGATTTCACATTAGTAAGGAAAAGTGTTTTCTCAATTCCATTACTAATTAGACATGAACCTAGAAAGTCACACACCTAAAAGTATTCACCTTCTAAGAATAAAAAGTTTACCATAATAATTAATTAAAGTGTTTAATTAATTGATTAATGGTAAAAAGATTGAATTTATAATAAATTTACAAGGACCCTAGTATGTCTTAAAGTTTAAATCCAAAATGGTTTCTTATTAATTAAATCCTAATTTATATATGATATAAATGAGAGGGATTAAATTAATTAAAATAATGGATTAGCTAAAAGAATTAATTTGAGCTTTGGACAAAATCCTAGATAGCCCAAGTCCATTTGAGAAATGGAGAGAGACAATTTAGGGATTAGAGAATTTTTATAACCCTAAAGCCAATATGATGAGTTTATGGGTTAGAGAAAGTCTATCAAGGTCAAAATGGTCTTTTAACTATTTAAGGCTTAATGGAAGTTATAAAAAACTATAAATAGTAAGTTGGTCTTTTCCATTTAAGCTTAAAGCTAAAAGCAATTTAAATACTAAAATATTCCCTTATGTCCAACAAAGAGTTGTTGGCTATATATAGAACATGATGGTGTTTATTTTGTTTTAAGGGTTTTGATCAACCTCTTTTCTATTAAGAAAAACTTAGCCACTAAGTCTTGAGAGAAAATAAAATGAAATAAGTGTTCTTCAAATTTTTTATTCTTCATTTCTTGTTCTTTATTCATTGTGAAAGAAAAAAAGTTTCTTGAAATGAAAATATCTATCCATAGCAATTAGAAAAAATCAAATCACCAAAAATTTGTGTAAGAAGATCTTGAATTCAATTTAGCTACCAAGAGAGGGAATCAAGAACATCTAAGCAAATCAAAGTGAGTCTTGGAGGTGGAGCTTGGTGTGGACCATCGAGAGGCTCAATAAATGGGGAGCTTTTGGAAAAGAAAGAAGAATCAAAGTTATTAGACTTCAAAAGGTAACTTGATTACCATTTGCTCTTCTTTCCTTCTTATGTATTTTACACACTAATTAGAAAATTATTTGAATGATTATTAGACCAATTTGGGTGAAAGTAAAATTTTAAAATATTTGAAATTTCACCCACCATATTGCTTTCGCTTAATGTGCACCTAATATTCCTTCATTTGGTATCAGAGTCACCTAATTTCTATATAAAACCATTGTATATGTTACCATGGGTGTTTTTTGTGTTGATAGAAATTGAGCTGGAAAAAGTTTTGGCATAAATATTGTTTTGATGGATCTAAGAATCATGATAATGACATCAATTTTGCGCCATCTAAATTGAGTTTGCGATCAAATAGCTGTAGTGCTTGCGAAATGCTTGTTGTGATAGCAATACTTGAGTCCTACCCGCAAATGTGTTATGATCGACTTAGTTTTAACTTTAGCATTAGTTTTTGTAATAGCTAAGTTGTGACTGCTAAACACATGTCGTAATAGCAATTTGATTGCAGCAGGATGTGCCCGCGAATCCATATCATAACTGCAAAATTGGTCGCAATTTCTACGGTTTCTTTTTCCCAACTTTTTTATTTTCAAAATTGTTTTGGATTATAAATTCAATCAAACAAAATTTATAACTTTAGATATGATTTTAAGTTATAAAAGCCCCGAATATATGATATTCAAAGTTGTTTTGGAAATGTTCTAAAATTCAACAACATATCGATAATTACAATTGTTGTATTTATGTTTGCTATTTGTTTAAGAGGCATGAATTATCATGGACTAGGAAATCATAATGTATGTTTTCTTTTATGGAAGTGTAATTAAAGGTTAATTACTTATTTAGGTTTTAATTAAACTCATTAAGCCTTATGAGCTCTTTTGTTATTGTAATTCTCACATTGGTATGCCAAGGATACAAAAGTACATATGGTGATATGGAGATACAAGAACAAGAAGAGGTTCAACTTATCAAGATGCCTAGTGGGTCATGGAGATTCAATTGTTATAATCTTATGTTTGTAATTTGATTAACCTAAATTTTAACTCATTCCTTGTGGCTAGGAAATTAGCCCATAGCTAGTCCATGATTAAACCTATGTTTACATTGTTCATTTAGTGATATATATGTGATATATATTATACATATGATGTATGCTAATATAAATAATGTGCAAAGTGAGACCTAAAATTAAAGCCCAAAAATCTTCCAAATGAAATATTAAGTCATGATTCTCCATTGGAACAATAATTTCTTTAAAGTTATTGGATAGCATGTGATGTTGTAAGTATGAGATGCATAGCTTGGCATTAACGGCAGAGCGTACCTATGCCTTATAATATTGTATTCTCTATGCTTGTTGGTCTAATAGATTTGACTTAACCAATGTGTATGACTAATTATGACAATATATATTTGAGATAAGAAGCATTAGGAACTAGATTGATTGAGCCTCGCAAAGAGTTATGATGAATAATTGTTGTTCACTTATTAGATATCAAATTCTCAATAATGACAATATGTATATGAGAGTATTTGATAGTCTTATAAGAATTCAATCATCGCTAGAAATCCACCCTAATGGGATTTTCGTTTCCTACTTAGAAGTGTAGGAATCATAAAGTTAGTTGGAGCACCATTATGATTAATGACCAAACCATTATGGAAATTACTTTTTACATAACACTAATAATCTTTTATTTTCTATAGTATTTTGTTAAAATGAGCAAATCCTATCCCATTGCAAGAATACTTTCTGATAAGAAACTCACAGGACTTAATTTTGTGGACTAGTATCATAACCTTAAATTAGTCCTTGCTTATATACTTGATTCTAATGTTCCTGGACCTTTACCTAAAAGGGCCTCTGCTGAGGAATATACTACCTTAAAGAGGTGGAGAGAGGATCATATTTCAGGAAAGTGTATGTTGGCTTCTATGTCATATGATTGCATAAGCAACAAGAAAATTATGTTGAGGCTAGGGACATTTTTATCCATTTGCATGAGCTATATGGAAAAGAAAATAGAACTGCTAAATATGAGATATTAAAGCAGTTGTTCTAAACTAAGATACAAGAGTGAGAGAAGGTTGGGCCATATGTTTATAAGATGATCAGACTCATTGAGCAATTAGAGACTTTAAACTTCTTCATGGATTCCAACCTTCAAATAGATTTGATCCTTCAATCCCTACCTAATTTCTTCTTTAATTGCATCATGAACTTTCATATGAATAAGATGAAATGTACTTGATAGTAGTATGTGCCCTAGGAGCTATATAATAGTTATGTAATAGTAGACATTAATTTCTAATGGCATAATAAATATATTCATAAAGTGAAAAGGATTTCATATTATTGAATATAGTCCTTGAGTATTTGTAAGAGGATCTATTCTTAAGTGTTGAGAATATGAGAGATAGATCGCTCTTGTATAAATATTTTAAATATGTTCATGGTCATAGGATTAATGACTAGGCGTCATTAATTCCAGAGAACCATCACCTCTATTTGTTTTCTATAATCAGTATGTGATACGGATGATCATAAAGGCAATAAGTCTCATGTTGCTTGACGTGTTATGTTGATACAAACATGTGGATATTCATAAGATGAATAGTCAAATTTTGATATTAGATGATAATAATATGAGGTTTTACTACTTGTTAATTGTTTTACTACTTGTTAATTATTTATATGTGCCCTAGGAGCTATATAATAGTTATGTAATAGTAGACATTAATTTCTAATGGCATAATAAATATATTCATAAAGTGAAAAGGATTTCATATTATTGAATATAGTCATTGAGTATTTGTAAGAGGATCTATTCTTAAGTGTTGAGAATATGAGAGACAGATCGCTCTTGTATAAATATTTTAAATATGTTCATGGTCATAGGATTAATGACTAGGCGTCATTAATTCCAGAGAACCATCACCTCTATTTGTTTTCTATAATCAGTATGTGATACGGATGATCATAAAGGCAATAAGTCTCATGTTGCTTGACGTGTTATGTTGATACAAACATGTGGATATTCATAAGATGAATAGTCAAATTTTGATATTAGATGATAATAATATGAGGTTTTACTACTTGTTAATTGTTTTACTACTTGTTAATTATTTATCATTTAGGTTATAATAGTGCATACAGTCCTTTGACTTGAAGGATACTATATCTTATACATAGGTGGTTAAGATTTGTTACTGCTTACATAGACCTACTATTCATGTACGGATATATGGCATGTGATAGTTCTAATTTGTTATGTATCGAGGTAAGTGATCATTAAGATAAAATTCATTACTTTGAGTAAACAAGGTTAAGATCCTATGCTATCTAGTTATTCTTGATACTTAAGTTGTTGGCCAAGATAAAAAGATTCACTAGAAAGAGTTTCTAGTAGGAATTTAATCTTATCAAGAATTACAACTGAGATAAGGACATAGAATCGAAACACATTGGGGTTTGACATAATCCATTACCCTAACTGAGATTGAGATTTTTAATGAAGGGATTCTAATACTTGATTATGAGGCCTCGCCCAAGCACCGGCCTGATCCATTAAAGGAAATCAAAATGCTCTTTGGGAAAAACATCATGGTTGGAACTATCACATCCCAATTTCAAAGATATGAATGTAATAGAACACGGAAGACATAAGGTCACCCGCGCCTATAGAATCCATTTATACATATACAAATACTGCCTAGGATCGTACCAAAACCTCATACATTAACTTAAATATCCAGTAATAAGGAAAACTTTAACTAGCAGAAGCATAAATTAAAAATCCTTTGAAATACAATCCATACGAAAAGAATATTTAAGACTCCAAACAAATTAATTAAATAATATATTCCAAATACAAACTCCTAAATTAAGGACTCCTAGAGTGTCTAGAGACTCATCATCTTATAGCACGATAATTTGCTTTGATAAGGAAATTTCCCAAGCAGAGTAGGTTGCTTGAGCAATAACCTTGCCTCCTCATATTGCTCACCTGGAAGCACACAAGGAAAAGGAGTGACATAGATGATCTCAATGAGTAAACAACATAGATTAAACAATAACATATATTCCCTTAAAAAGGGTTTATAGCACACATAATTGATGGTTCACAATTCATGATTCATAACTCATGGTTCAATGTTTGCAACTGAGCAAGGTTTACAAAAATCACACTTATTACTTGTGAGTAAAGACCCTGCTTAATTCGCTTATGAGTGAAGACCCTGCTCAATTCACTCAAGGGAGATATGGCATCATACCAAATTCTAACTCCCAACTTGTAACTTGTAAGGAATCGTGAAACTAATTAGGCTCCACGGCTAGAATCGCCCCTTCTAGCTAAGGTGAATACTTTGCCTCTATCCATTGGGTTAAGACCATATGCACAAGTTTCGATGATTACTCATATCAGCATGAGGATTTCTACATAAAAGTTTAGAGGTGCCATTGTTAGAGCTAATGGCAATCACTTATAACAATAGCATTTAAGAATACAATCACATGTAACATAATAGTAATAGCAATTTAACTTACTGAACAAAAGATAATAATGGTGTGGTTCCAGAAAGAAAATAAGGTAAGGCAATATTTCACAAAGGTTCTTTATTATAATGGAATAATCAAAAATGATTTTGGACCAATTGTCCTTTGGCAACCCAAGCTTCCAAAGAAATCATTTAGTCATAAATAAAAATAGAAAAGAACTTGAGTTTCAAGATATTAAGGGTTCACAAAACATGATAACTTGTACTTATAACTTGAAACATACTGTTTACTTACCTTGTGGTTCCTTTGCTTCTAGTACTTGTAGCCCTTTTTGAACTCCTACTACTCCTCAAGCTTTAACATAATATTTAATTCATTACTTAGCATTCAATTAATATCATGTTATCCTATCCCATAACTACCCCATGCATATATAACATTCACATAAACTTGGAGTTGTACTTAGAAGTGCACTTATCATTTGCACATAACATATTGACTTTTAAAGTCTTACATACTTAGCCTTTATAGACCCATATGGAAACACATTATAGCTCATACCAAGAATTTTCTAAATTCAAGCACAATACATTATAATCTTAATATTAATTCCATTTAACATTCAACTTAATACACTTAACATCTTTCATATATTTTAACTTAACAAGTAGCCTATCAAGTACCATACTTATCTCTTATGACCAATTCATACAATCAATCTCATCATCCATTTAAGATCATTAATTCATTATCAACTCATCATAAAACTTATTTCCCATATCACTCAATCACATAAACATATTAATCACATCATAGAAATAGAGTTAGGAAAACTTAGGTATACCCTATTGTCCCTATACTTGTTTATAGTTATTCCTTCAATCAACATGCAATCAAATTACTTTTCATTCATGTATACATGCCAATAATCATTAAAATATATTATATAAAAATTATAGACATTGGTATTGAATTCCCAATGTAGGCCGAATCACTCTATCGAGAACAAACATGATTTTTCTCACTTTTCGCACTTTCCGTTCATTATAATAACATGTAAAAACATGGTTTAAACTAAGATTTTTCATGTAATCAAAACAAAAATCATTTTAGAACATTAATTTTTACAAATTAGCACCCATATATGTATATATGTATGAAAATTTTCCAACTTTGGATTTTAGGGTGAAAACCATACATCTTTCTTGTTTCTAGTACTTTCCAGTCATTATAGTAATATGTAAACACATGATTTAAATCATTATTCTTTATTCAAACATGATAAAAATTAGTTTAGAATTCAAATATACACAAATCAGTAGCCCTTGGTACAACATATGCATGAAAATTTCAAATTTTTAGTTGTAGGGTGAAAATCATGAACTTTCTTGTCTTTTGTAATTTACTGATCATTACAGTAATACACAAAAATATGATTTAAATTAATATTTTTCATCTAAACATAATAAAAATCCATTTAGAACATAAATATGTACAAATCATCCCCCTTATTGAGTTTATGCTTGAAAATTCCAACTTTGAGTTTTAAGGTTCACCTTTGGAGGATTCGTGTAGAGAGGTTTGTGTTTTCAGTAGAAAAATTAATTTCTCTCTCAAGAATTCACCTAAGCTAAATTTAATCAATGAAAATCAGTAAATACTCAGTTTGAAATAATTTTAATTAGTAAATACTCAGTTTGAAATAATTTTCTCATGATTATTTTCATAAAAATCAAATATCAAATTGAAAGGAAAGGAAAAACTTATGAAACGGTCGCGAAATCGCAAAGTTTGAAGGTATTTTGTGAATTTCAGTTAAGAGATTATTTTTGCTAGAATTTTCTGCAGAAAATATGATGGAAAATAGAATGGTGGCTATCCAAGCTAGGGCTAGCCGAAATTCCCTTTAAATATGTAGGATTTTGGGCAATTTATAAGATAACCCTTAACGAGCTAGGTTAGGAGTGTTTTGGTGTGGTAAGCTTTTGAGAATTTGAGTTTTATATTTAATTTATAGTTTGATTATAGGTAATTAAAAATGAAATATTTTTATTAATATTTTCATTAAAATTTCTCCCAAAATATTTATTTAAAAAATATTTTAAAAATGCTTACAAAAATTATTTTATGCTTAAAAATCGCTTTGTGTATGAAAATTCAATTTATGTGAAATAAATATTTTTTTTATGCTTATCTATTTCATATAAATCACTTACTTCACCATAATAATTCATATTATACATATTAGAGCTAATCTAACATACCATATACTCATTGGTTACATAACTCATAAATTTCTTAAAAGCACTTAGACATAATAGTTCTAAATTCAAGAAATTATAACACGAAACTCTTAAGGTAGGTGTAGATTATTACAGGAACCCATTATGAATTTAGAAAATTATATTTTGTAAATTGTAATTTGCAAAAGGAATCAGTACTTTAATTTTGTTTATTTTAGTTGGGAAAATTAAAGAAAAAACCCAATTTTATAAACTACAAAATTATACCATTTTATCCTAAGGAAAAGCACTAGTCCTCGAATGACCAATAAGGGCTCGAGGACTAAGTTTTGGTTAAAACAATACAAGAAATTAGTTTGCCTTAAATACAAAATAGCTTTTACAAAAAGGAGATTTTTATGGATGCATGAATAGATAGAAGGTGATATATGAAACAAATATTATTCATGCAAATATAACGTCATAGCCTTTATCATGTTTTAATTGATTTTAAGGGCTTAGAGATTTGTTAATTAGATCAGGTTTTAATTAACAAAAATTAGATCTTTTCATATTTAGATCTTGAAATTTGAATTGAAGAAGGAAAAGGAAGGAACTTTTACCTTAGGCTTTTAGCAGTGAGGAATGTATGGAATGAGCTTGGCACTAGAGCTAAATTTCACCTTAGCTTTGGAATAGCATGAGCTCTCCTTTTGGGAAAGAACTCTTAAGCAGAATGAGCTTTTCTTAGAGGGATAAACTTGGGTCATGCCCTTGCTTGAGTACCATAAGTTATACTTGAAAAGGAATAACTTAAACCACACCTTTTCTTAATTAGGAGGCTTAGAGATAGGGTTCAAGGTGATTTAGAGGTTTATGAATAAGGTTTTATGTGATGGAAGGGGTTTAGAGATAGGGTTTTAGTTGATTGGGAGGTTTAGGAATAGGATTTTAGGTGATTAAGGGGTTTAGAAGGAGGGTTTTGATGATTAGGAGGCTTAGAAAGAGGGTTTTAAAAGCTTTGGAGGGAGTATAGAAGTTTGCAATTGTGTGTGGGAATTATTAGGAGGTGAAAGCTTTTTATATGGGGAGTATAAAGGCTTAAAATAGTGAATTTTCAGTGTGGAAGCAGAAAAATGTGCTATGGCAAATGATCAAGGACTCCAGCAGCCTCAAAGCCCACTAGCTACTGTAGGGATGCTTATAGCAACCACAACGATGATGACTATGGTTACCTTAGTCAATTGTGAGTTGCCTTAGCCAGCCAGCAAGTTGTCACACCTAGTTATCGCAACCTCTGCTACGGTTACCCCAGAGGTCGTTGTGGTAGCCAATTGGCTACTGTAGCTATCTTTATGGTTACTGCAAAGCCCTTTGCAGTTACCGTAGGCTGTAGTCAGTTGTTGCAGCGTGTTCTGACAGAATCCTAAACCAAAGAATCACCTTTTTAAGCCTCTACATCCTCCCTATAAATACCTTGCACCTCCTAACAACTTAGACACACAATTATATGCTTCTATACTCTCCCTAAAGCTTTCTAAACCCTATTCCTAAGCTTTTCAATAATCAAAACCCTCTTTCTAAACCTCCAAATCTCTAAAACCTCATTTCAAAACCTCCTCCATCACATAAAACCTTATTCATAAGCTTCCAAATCATCTCAAAATCCTATTTATAAGCCTTTTAATCACCTCAAACCTTATCTTTAAGCTTCATAATCAAGAAAAGGTGCAACTTAAGTTTTTTTTTTTAAAAGGGAATTCATGGTTCTCAAGCAAAGGTGTGATCTAAGTCCCTTCAAGAAGAGTTCGTGCTGTTCAAGAGTTCTTCTTCCAAAAGGAGTACTCATACCATCCCTAAAGAAAGGTGGAATTTAGATCTGGTGCTAAGCTCGGTCCCTACGTTCCTCACCGTAAAAAGCCAAAGGTAAAAGTTCTTTCCTTTTCCTTTTTCAATTCCAATTTCAAGGTCTAAATCTGAAAAGATCTAATTTTTGTTAATTAAAATATGGTCTAATTAACAAATCCCTAAGCCCTTAAAATCAATCAAAACATGATAACAAAGGCAATGACTTAAAAACCCCTCCTTCGCAAGAAGAAAAAACTACGTGGGGTTTGATTCCCATTCAAAGGGATATGCAGGCTTGCCATCTCTAAGGCATTCAACTCCGCTAAAATTAACAACTTTTTCTCTCTATCACCTTCTTCATATAGTTTAGGATTGAAATTGCCTTTCTTAAATAAAAATTGAAACTTTAGTTCTTTTTATTACAATTTTATTATTATTTTAGTTGTTTAGATTATATTTGGGAAATGTGTGCTTTTCCTAGAACCCATAAGGGCTAGAGGAAAGATCCCCTGATTTTGACATTTTGACTTGTAATAATTTTAAGTAGTTTTCCTTTACTTTTCGCATCTTGTAATTATCATTATCTCATATTTGTCATGCATTGCATGAGTAATATTTGTTTCATACATTATATTATATCTATTCATGCATACATAAAAATTTCTTTTAAAAGCTATTTTGTATTTAAGCTAAACAAATTTTTTTGTATTGTTTTAACCAAAACTTAGTCCCCGAGCCATTTTTGGTTATTCGAGGACTAGTGTGTTTTAGTGGGATAAATGGCATAATTTTGGAGTCAATCAAATTGGGTTTTTCCTTTAATTTTCCCAACTAAAATAAACAAAGTTAAAGTGGCAACTCCTTTTGCAAATTACAACTTACAAAATATAATTTTTTAAACTCATAGTGGGCTTTAATTGTGATGTTTCTCCCAATGAGCATTTTGATTCCCTTTAGCGAATTGGATCAGATTGGTGCTCGGGTGAGGCATCACAGTTGGCGACTCCACTGGGGACTCTAAAATCTTTTCTTAAAATAAAGATGAAAGTGGACTACTCTTGGTAAAACAAAAAAGTTTGGCTTTTATTACAAAATGGCTTTTTCATGCATCACTACATGGGGCTACTTGTCTAAAACTCTAGTTTCTTAGGAAAACAAAGGATAGAAAGTAACATCAAGTGGGCAACCTCCTTAGGTTTGCTTGCCAATAGTGAAATCATCTAGCCCATGATGTATCCTCTAATCTTTTTAGAGGTGTAACAAGTATGCACATATCTTTGGACCCATAGGAGGCTCCTTAACTCATATATGGTTAGGTATATCGCATCTTTAGTGTGATGGGTTCCTTTCAAACTGCTCTTACCCTTTCATTTAATGACTTATAGAACCTTCCTTTAGGATTGTATGTACCATAATACTTAACTTGGTATGTCATTATCATGAAACCTTTTTTCACTCATGCATACATGCATACATGCATCATGCAAGAATCCTACTAAAGTGAAAAATTTGAAAACCACCCAAACACTACTAGTCCCTATCCAAACCCATGTCAAATTCCTAAACCCATGTCTACCCATGGCACCTTCTTCCTCATCTTACTGCTGTGATTAGGATTTCATGACCTCATCTTTGTCCTTATGTTTACCAAAGCTAAAAACTGACCTAGCTTCATCTTTTTCATCCAAAGGTTCAAGAGATGTCAATCGGATTAAGGAAAGAAGTTGCTGCTACTGATGGAGTTGATGACTTGATTAATGGGCTCTTTCACAGGTTCACCAACAATAAGAGGAAATGCTTAAAAGGCAAAAGGCTTATTTCCAAGACTTACTTCAAAATCAAAGGAGGATTATTATGGAAGATGTCTAAGAAATGATAGGCTGGACCACTATAAACTAGAGTTTGACTAATCTAAACACAGTAAATCCAAAACCCACCTCCTATCCTATTTTTGGATCTATTTCCAAATCTAACCCAAAAGACAAAGAAAAAGCCACAGTTGAAACTGTTCCATCACCATTTGTTCTCAAAACCAATCCACTCTTTTAACCAGTGCCCATTGACCCACCAATCCATACCACCATATCCATTTCCCCCCCAGCCGATTCTTTCTAAAGGAGAGGAATTAATCCTAAGCTGAAGGCATTCATGGATAAAATTGAAGTTATGGAAAAGATGCTTAAGAACTTAAAGAAAAGGGAAGATATGGTTGACACAAGCTCTCTTAGTCTGTTTCCTAATGCAAGGGTACCTCCTAAATTCAAAATGCCAAATTTTGATTTGATGGAGCTACCTGCCCTAAAACCCATCTTAAGGTATATGTGGGGGCCATGCATCCTTTAGGAGTGGACAATGAGCTCCTTACTTAATTGTTCCAACAATCTCTGACTGGTACTACTGTGAAGTGGTTTGTAGACCTAGATGTGTCTAAAAAGTGGACCTGGAATGACATCTGCAACATTTTCATTAAACAATATCACTATAACATCAAGGTTGATGTGACAAAGAGAGACCTCAAGACCACCAAGCAGCACTCAAAAGAGTCCTTCTTTTCATTCCTTACAAGGTGGAGGAAGAGGGCTTCCCAAATGATAAACCGATCTCCCGAGCATGAACAAATTGATATTATTGTCAAGAATCTCCTCCTGTTTTATCAAGATAGGTTGCTCACCCAATACTTGCCTAACTTTAGAGCCTTGATTTCCACTACTTCTAAGATTGAAGATTTAATCCAAAGTGGGTACATAAAAGAAGAATTTGCATTTGGGTCAAGATACAAGAAAGCGACGCACTAAGGAAATGTAACTTCCTCAACGAATCAGAAAGGGGGGAAGTAAATGCCATTATAATTAAGAAGCCACTCAAGATTGAAAGGTGCCAATTCTCTAATCTAGGGGGTGTACCTATGAGCATCATTTACAAGAAACTGCTTGAGGCAAGAATGGTTAACCTCTCGGACCAAGACCTGTTCCTAACCCACTACCCAAAAATCATAACCCAAATGAGAGATGTGACTACCACCAAGGACCAGGGCATAAAACTGATGCATGCAAGGCCTTGAGACACAATATCCAAGATTTAATCGATTCAAATGACCTCTTACCATCCAAAGCTGGACCCAACATCACCACCAACCCCTTACCCAACCACACAGTGAATGCAATTACTTTTCATGAAGGAGTTGATCTTCTTTCATTGATAGAATCAACTTTTGACTACTGCTATGTGTTAGAACTCACCAACTTGCTTGAAGAGATTGATGCCATCACTCAAAGTGGCAGAATTGTCCAAAATCCAAACTCACTAATCCAAAGCACTCAACTCGTCCCTGTACCGTTTGACAGTATAAAAAAGAGTCTTAAACTTAATGATGACCCTATACTCAAGCAGTTAAAAAAGACTTAAGCAAATATTTCAATATGGAGTTTGATTTAATCCTCATATCCTCACCGCTAAGCTCATTGCAAGGCAGTAAACCACTGTCAAACTCCTATTGATATCACCCCTAAGAATCTTATGGCTTCAATCATTAGTGCTGCTAAGGGAGTTTCAATATCATTCGGAGAGAGTCATCACTGTTATATAAAGGGGACTCTGACCATAATAATGCCCTTTATATAACAGTGATGACTCGAGGGAAAACTATGCCTGTGGTTATAATCGACAATGGCTCAACCTTGAATGTGTGTACCTTAAAAGTGGTTAGTTGCCTAGGCTTAAAAGTAACATACTTCACCCCTTCTGATCAAATAGTGAGGGCCTATGATAATACTAAGAGAGAAGTACTTAGGGTAGCTACACTATATGTCACTATCAGACCCATAGCCTTTTCCATTCCCTTCCAAGTAATTGATGTTCTTGCTTATTTTAACCTACTTCTTGAAAGACCCTGGATCCATCAAGCTAAGGCAATCCCTTCATCACTGCATCAGAAAATCAAATTTCCTTATGGGAAAGGGATTATTACCATAAAAGGGGACATGCATGATAAGGTTGGCATTCCAAACCCTGTGCCTATTTTATAAATCCAACTTGAATTGTCTACCTACCCTCTCTCTAGCTTCTCATTCATTTAGTTCCTCAAGGGTGAAGAAGGTAAATAATTTTCTCCACTCGACTTTGATCCTTTTGGAAACATTGCTATGGCTAATATGCTAAGAAAAATGAATTATTTTCCTGGCCTAGGTCATAGAAGAAATCAACAAAGCTTAAAGTCCTTTATGGACTATCTAGTTGCAATGCCACTGTTTGGACTAGGATATGAGCCTACTAAGGAGGATCTGATGGAAATGAAGGAATAGGCCAAGGAAAGAGTAGCGGCCCTTAAATAACGTGAGACTTACAATTGGCCCATGCACCCTTATTTCAAAACCCTCAATGGATATTTTGTAAAAGAAGGTGACACAATTACTTGCAATGGCTTTCCCAAACCTTGGGTTTGTCCTATTATTGGAAAAATAATTCCTGGTTTCAAAATTTTCTTTGATGTCATGCTTTCACTAGAGGATTGTGAGCCCATATTCATACTAAGTCAAGATTGGGAGGAGAACATGAAGGCAAGTCTCTTTGATGAAGTCTTCATATTTACTTTAGAGGAGGAAGAACTTGACCCATCCACCCTAATCCAACCAAACGAGACTGAGCTGAATAACTAGTATTTCGAGGAGAGCCCATTCCATCAATCCGAGATAGAGTTCCAATCCCAGTCTGAGTCAAAGTCCTAGTCAAAGTTAGAGTCTGTGTCTTCAGTGTCACATCCCAACCTTAGAGATATGACGGTCCTAGAACATGGGGAGACATAAGGTCATCCATGCCTGTAGAACTCACTTACTCATAAACAAATCATGCCTAGGATCTTACCAAATCTCTTATAATAACTCATTTATAACATTTGGATGAATACCTTTAATTGCAGAAGTCTAAAATAAATCATTACATATAAAATCCATAAGAAAAATAATATATATCAATAATTATCAATCAACATTCTCGGAGCATCTAATGACAAGACTTCATAAATTAGTATTATTGATAACTTGGACAAGGAATTCCATAAGCAAAGTAGAATGCTTGAGCCATCACCTTGCCTCCTCACATTTGCTCACCTGGAACCACACAAGGAAAAAGGGGTGAGATAGATGATCTCAATGAGTAAACGATAAGGCACATACATATCACATATTCCTTTGAAAAGGAAACACATAACTTATACACATAGTTCATGATTTATAGTTCATGAATCAGGTTGCAATTTAGTAAGGGTTCAATTTGGCAAGTTTGTAGAAATCACACTTATCACTTATGATGAGTGAAGGCTATTGCTCTATCATTCTAACACTTAAGGGGATGTGGCCTTATACCAAATTCCAACTCCTATCACTTATAACGCATGAAGCTGATCAAGCTCTACGACTAGAACTGCCCCTTTCTAGCTGAGGTGGATACACTATCCCTATCCATCGGGTTAAGACCATGTGCACAGGTCCAGATGATTACCTGCATCAGCATGAGGATTTTGCATAAAGGGTAAAAGGTACCATAGCTAGAGCTAATGGTAATCACAATTAGCAATATCACATAAGGCAACAATAACATGTATTCCAATAACAATAGTGGTTTAGCTTTCAAACAAAAGATACAATGATAGTGTAGTTCCAAAAAGAATATAAGTTGGGGTGTTTATCACAAGAAGTTCTCATTGGATAAACAAATTAGTTTTGGACCAAATGTCCTTTGGCAACCCAAACTTGTCAAAAAAATCATATAATAATATTTAGAATAGACAGAACTTGGGTTTTAACGATCACAAGGGCTCACATAACAATATATCACATTTTTATAACACAACATAATGTTGTTCACACTTATAACATGAATATGGCATTTGCCCACACTTGAAGAATGAATACGATGTTTACTCACCTTGGGGTTCCTTTGCTCCTAGTACACGTAGTCCTTTTGCACTTCTAAAGCTCCTCAAACTCTAACATAATATTTGATTTAATACTTAGTATTTATTTACTCATAATGCTCCTATCCTATAACTACCCCATGCACATATTGCATACACATACACTTAGAGTCCACACATAGGTGTACTCGTCACTTGCACATAACACATTGACTTTGAAAGTCTTGCACACTTAGGCCTTATAGGCTCTTATGATATCACATCACAATCACATTAATACCTTTTTAAGGTCATCACAATATTATTACCTCAATATCATTTCACTTTAACAATCATCATAATAAACTCTACACTTTCATACATGTCATCTTAACCATTAACCTTTTAAGTGTCATGCTTAACTCTTATGATCCTTTTTATTCAATTGTCACTTCATCAACTCAAAACCATGTTTTCATTATCAAGTCATTATAGCATCTAGTTCCATATTTTCCAATCATAGTTGTACACTAATCTCAATACAAGGTTAAGATACCTTAAGTATATACCATAACGCATTTAAGCTTATTTAGGATCATACCTTCAACTAACATGCCATTTTATCATTTCTTATGCATACATACATGTCAATAATCATCAAAACACATCACATAAAAATTATAAGCATTGGAACAAAAATGTTTATATAGGCCGAATGCATCACCAAGGTAGAAACTAAATTCTTCTTCTTTTTGCACTTTTCGTCTATTTCAGAAATATGTAAAAACATGGTTTGAACCGAGATTTTTCATGTTAACACAACAAAAATCATTTTAGAATTTAAATCCATATGAATCAGCCACACTTGGTATTGTTTATACATAAAAATTTAACTTTTGAATTATTAAGCACAAAACCATGAGTTTTCTTGTTTTCGGTATTTTCCAATCATTTTAGAAATATGTAAACAGGTTGTTTAAGCTATTATTTTTCATTCAATCGTAGCAAATATCAGTTTAGAACACATCCATACATGATTCGGCAACCATTGAAAGTATTTATACAAAAAAAAAATTCCAAGTTTAAAGGCTTAGGTGAAAAATCATGAGTTTTCGTGCTTTTCGTTCATTTTAGCGATAAACAGACACATGATTCAAAACATTATTTTTCATCTAAACAAAACAAATATCATACTAGAGCACTTCCTCATACAAATCAACAGCCATATGTACAATCAAGAATAAAATTTTCTAACTTCCAAGTTCTAACACAAAATCCTTAAACTCCTTTATTTTTTGAAACTTTTTGGTCATCACAGAAATATGCAGAAATATTATTTAATCCAATATTTTCCATCAAAACAAATAAAAAATTAGTTTAGAACACAACAATACACAAATCCCCCACCCCCCCCCCCCGCTTTTTGATGTTTATGCATAAAAATTATGATTTTAAGTTATAGAATTCACCTTTGGAAAAATCTCGCGGAAAGAATTGTGTTTTTAGTAGAAAATAGATTTTCTCTGCCAAAAACTCATCCAAACAGAATTAAATCTATATAAATCAATCAACCAGTTCAAAATAATTTTTTCATAATTTATTTCATAGAAATCAGTTTAGAAATCAAAAGAGAAGAAAAACTTATGATTGCAGTCATGAAATCGCGAAACGGAAAGGTGTTTTCTTAATTTCGATAGAGAGAAATGTTTTAGAAGGATTTTTCTGCCAAGATATAGAAAAAGTAAGGGAATGGTTGCTGGAACCTTGGTCTGGCCAAAATTTAGAATATATATTAGGGTTCGGGTAAAATTTCCACTAATACCCTTAATGAACTAGGTTAGGAGGATTTTAGTATAGTGGGCTTTTGGGTATTTGGGCTTTTATTTAAATTTTTGGGCTGAATGGAATTAAAATAAAAAGAATATTTTTCTTATTATTTCTATAACATTTTCCCCAAAAATATTTATTTTAAAATATTTTAAAAATACTCATAAAATTATTTTATGCTTAAAAATTGTCTTATGCATGAAAATTCATTTTATTTAAAATAAATTCCTCTATGCAAATGCATTTCATGTAAATCATTTATTTTACAATAACAACTCATTTTATGCATATTAAAATTAATCTAATATGCCACATACTCATCAATCACTTAAATCACAAATTTTCACACAAGCACACACTTAACCTTAATAGTTCTAAATCAAGCAATTTATCACGAAAATTCCTAGGGTGGGTGTGGGTTGTTACATTTAGTTTCTTTTGTTTTTAATGATAATGGTGATATAATTGACCTTAAGTGTCCAACTTTTGAGTTTGATGTAAACTGGGACTTATCCATGTTTAAATTCAATAAAAAGTTTGCCCTTTCCTCTTATGATCCCGTGTCTTCATTTTTCTTTAATGTTCCAAATTTTAAATCTGACTTAAATGAGACATCAGATAAAAAAAAATGAAAAAAATGAAATAAAAGATCATGCAATCAAAGAGCTAATAAATGCTAGCACACATGATACACTAAAAACTACATTCATAGCATCTGCATGCATAAACAAGGGTCAAACAGAGGAAATGATCAAAGAATTTCAAGAATGTTTTGCACGGCATCCTAAGGACATGACAAGTTTAGATCCAAGCATAGCCATTCACAAAATTCCAATCTACCCCGATTCCAAGCTAGTCAAATAGAAATTGTGAAGACTCAAAGACGAATGGTTCATACCAATTAAAGAAGAAATTACAAAGCTACTAGACCACAACTTCATTGAGCCCATTAGCTACCCCTCCTGGCTTGCCAACATTGTGCTAGTTCCTAAGAAAGATGGTAGAGTTAGAATGTGTGTGGACTATAGAGATCTGAACAAGGCTTCTCCAAAATATGACTTTCCTTTGCCTCACATTGACCTTCTAGTGGACCAAATGGCAGAATTCAAAATGGTTTCTTTAACTGATCTAGCTGCGAGATATAATCAGATAATGGTTCACCCCCCTGATAATGAAAAAATAGCTGTCATCACTGAGTGGGGTACCTATTATTATAGAGTTATGCCATTTAGACTTAAAAATGTAAGGGCAACATACTAAAGGATGGCAACTACAATCTTCCATGACATGATGCATAAAGAGATTGAAGTATATGTTGATGATATGGTGGTTAAGGGCAATACTGTCAAAGAGCACTTGGAAGCTTTAAGGCAATTCTTCCTTAGACTTCACCAATATAATCTCAAACTCAATCCTACCAAGTGTATTTTTGGTGCTTCATCTGGGGTATTCCAAGGCCATATGGTTAGCAAGAAAGGTATAGAGGTTGACCCTGCAAAATCAAAGGCAATTTTAGAAATGCCACCTCCTAAAACAGAAAAGGAGATCAAAGGTTTTCTCAGATGGCTCCAATACATTAGTCGATTCATTAATCAATTAGCTGATGTATGTGGGCCCATCTTCAAGTTACTTAGAAAAAGAGCCTCAAAGCAATGGAATGAAGACTGCCAAAAGGCCTTTGATCAAATCAAACAATATTTGCTGAACCCACTAGTATTGCAACCTCCAAGGCCTAGAAAACCACTGCTACTTTAATTATTTGTAATTGATGAAGTAATAGGGGCAATGTTCACCCAAAATGCTCTTGACTCTAATAACAAAAAATGCCATCTACTACTTGAGCAAAAGAATGTTGTCCTAAGAACTCAAATATGGCTATATAGAAAAGTTGTGCCTTGCTCTTGTTTGGGTTTGCCACAAACTGCAACACTATCTTAGTTCCTACAGAACTCATATCCTTGTTGACAAGAGCCCTTTGAAATTCCTTATGGAGAAGTCGGTTCTTGATAGTAAGATGGCGAGATGGATGGTAGTGTTGGCAGTATATGATCTCAAATATGTACAATAGAAAGCAATCAAAGGAAGCATAGTAGTAGACTAATTAGCTACAACCCCAATAGATGATGAATGGACTGAGTCTGAATTCCCTGATGAGGATATCCTAATGATTGGTAATGAAGTTTGCAAGCTTTACTTTGATAGGGCATCAAATAACAAAGGGTATGGTGCTGGCATTATGTTCATTGCACTAAATGGGAAAACCTACCCATAGCCATCAAGCTAAACTTCAAAGTAACAAACAACGAGGCAGAGTAAGAGGCATGTATTTATGGCCTTAAAGCAGTAATAAGGCTTCGAATCAAACACCTCAAGATTTATAGAGACTCAAATCTAAGAGCATCCCAAGCTTTAGGAAAATGGACAATAAGAGAAGAGTGTTTGGTTCCTTATCACAAATGCCTAGATGAATTGGCAGCCAACTTCTATGAATTATCCTTCCATTATCTTCCAAGAACAAAGAATAGATTCGCTGATGCTTTGGCAACACTCGCCTCGATGCTTGACATAAGCAATGGCTTCATAATCAAACCAATCACAATTAAAGTGAAGCATAAACCAGGATGCATAACTCATTGCCTGAATATGCAAGTCATTGATAGTAAACCATGGTTTTGGGATATTCTCAATTATATCAAGAATGGGCTTTATCCTAAGGGGCCTCTAAAATAGAAAAGAGGACTCTGAGATAGTTATCCAAGGGATTCATTCTAAATGGGCATGTGCTCTACAAACAGACTTGGGATAACATCCACCTAAGATGTGTCACTAAAGAAGAACCCCAACAGATCATGGAATGGATGCATGGTAGTGATGAAGGCCCACACATGAATGGTATTGATTTGGCTTACAAAATCATGAACCAAGGATATTTTTGGCTTACCATGAATGAGGATTGTGCTAAGTACGTGCAAATATGCCATAAATGTCAAGTTTATGCTAAGCTTTAGAAACAACCTACTATACCCTTATCACCAATCACCATGCCTTCTCTATTTGCTACTTGGGCCCTCGACGTCATTGGGAAGATAAGCCTAAAATCCTCAGGCAAACATGAATACATCCTAGGGGCAATTGATTACTTTTCCAAATGGGTTGAAGCTGCACCTTACCAAGTGTTAGATTTTAAACGAGTAGCTCAATTTATTCATACCAACATCGTTTGCAGGTATGGAGTCCCTTTTTAAAAAATTATCGACAATGGATCCTAGTTTCAAAAAGAAGTCATCTAGCTACTGCAAAAGGAGAAAATTCAACACCATAGGTCTTCTCCTTACAAGCCTTAAACAAATGGTATAGTAGAGGCTGCAAACAAGACTCTCAAGAATATACTTCAAAAGATGGCTGACAACCATAAAGATTGGTGTCTCCATCTACCTTCTAGTTTATAGGGATACAGAACGTCAATATGCACTCCAACCAGTGCTATTCGATACTCCTTGGTGTATGGAATGGAAGTGGTCCTCCCAATCAAAGTGGAAATAAAATCAGCTGGGATCATGAAAGAGAGTCAGTTGGACACACTAGAATGGGCAAAAAGCAACCATAAACATCTCAATGTCATTGATGAGAAAAGGATGGATGCCTTGTATCAAATTTAAGGTTACCGACAAAAATTGGCAAGGCATTTCAACAAAAAGGTCAGATGCAGAGGACTACAAGAAGGTGACCTTATTCTAAAGGAAATCAAGGCTTTTGTTTATGATCCAAAGGGAAAATTCAGACCCAATTGGAGTGGCCTGTTTATGCTAAGGAAGGTCTTATCCGGAGGAGTAGCTATCTTAATAGATTTAGACATCATAGAGTTTTCAAGCCCATGCAATCTGGATCAGCTCAAGATATATTTTGCATAAGCACCCTTGTAATTCATGCATTGCATTTGCATCCATGCAAAGATAAGAACTACGTGCACCTGATTCTTCATAAAAGAAAAAATGATGATGATGAAATTGTTGAAAGGAGATACATAGGCGACCCGTGTGGGTTTGGTCCAAATTATCAATAAAATTTCATTATGTACTACACATTTGTTTGGCTCTTATTTGCATAAAAAAAAAAAAAGAAATAAACAAGATGTCTCATTAGTATCATTTAGTTTTTGGAAAATTAAAAAAAAAAAAGAAAATAAAAGACAGAAGCCATTAAGTCAATCTCACAAGCCAAAAGCCTTTTTTAAAAAAGAAAATTATAACAAAAAAAAGGGACAAAAAGTCAATCATGACCCTTATCTTCATTCTCCTCTATCTCCTTAATCATTGCAACTCTCCTAGCTTTCTCAAATTGCCATGAGTTTGCTATCCATTAATCGATATATTCTAAAGTCTTGTCATAATGGTGAGAAGGATGAACAACATGAAAACCTCTCACCCATCCATTCCTAATGGCTCGAGTAACAACCTCGGCAATAAGGATAGACTAAAATAAAGCACCATCTGAGGGCACTCCTTGTCTATGGCCCATTTAGCGCATAACTCTAGTAGCCTGATAAAAAGTGACCATCCTTAAACCCAAAAGATAAACCATCCTACAACCAAAACTCATGGTCATGAACTGATCTATCTTATACCACTCACATCACCAAAGTAACTCATCAGAATCCAATTCAAGAAGCCATTTGAGCCACTCCCTTTCAAAGTCCTTTTTGATCATAATAGTACAGGTCCTATACCAGGAAGCAGAGTAATCCGCCTTAATAGGAGAAGACACTATCCGACGATGGTCTCTCAACCAAATTTGGGAGAAAGAACAAAATAAGGAAAAGAAGGATGAAATTGATGAATGAAAAACAGAAAAGTTAAAAGTAAACCTGAAGGATAATAGGGTTGATAGTCCATGGACCGTTCGATTCGTACGCCCTATCTAGACTCATAATGGTCTCAGCAAGTATAATGGCAGCAAAAGATCTTCGCTCTTCCATCTAAGTAATCGAATCAGTAACTCTAGCATCACCCTAACCAGTAGGGTTCATGAAAATATATCCGACAGTCAGACAAAAAGAAAGAGCTCGCATCCTTAAATGAAACCACTTATCATCCTTAACGTCTTTGGGATCATGAAATTCTGCAATTATAGCAATTAAGTCTACCTAATCCTCCATTACCATGGGACTAGCCACTTCCTCACTCAGATTCAAAAGCCTTTTAAAGGAGTTAAAATATCCCACCCTCTCGACAAGAGTAGCCAAAAGAGCCTCAGGATCAAATCTGAGCAACACAGAAAATTTCTCAAAAGTAGGACACATTTCTTCCATTCTTGCCCTAAACCTGAAGATATGAGCAGCAGAATCCCAAAAGTGTATATAGGCATGCAAAAAATCCCAATCAATTTTCACTCCCCTCAAAGTGGGCATAGCACTTACTCCATATTTTCCTAAATTTATTCTCTCCACTTTAGTAAGATTCTTGCACCATAGGAACATTGCATGACTAAAATAGGGCTCCATTTAAAAAAAATTTTTTTTTTGAAAAAAGTAGAGAAAGATGTTTAAAAGTATTAAAAAGTGTTCAAAGGTCAATGGAATGAAGTTTTAAGAATTAGATATGCCTATAAATAGCAGAAAATCAAGAAAAATCAAAATCAAAGATGGATCACACTGCAGTTGCCGCACCTGGATTGCAGTTATTGCAGCCCTTCCTGCGGTTGCTACAGCCTCTCTACGATAACACTTTTGGCTACCGTCTGGACGCCTGTAGTTGCCACAGGCCTTTTACAGCTACCACAAACACTACCAAGTTGCTGTGTTACCTTTTCCATCTCCATTTTGCAAATTCAGAACTACTGCAAGACTTCCTAGCTTCAAAAAAAAAGTTCGAAGCCCTATTTCAGTTATATTTAGGAATTACATTCATGCATATTACACAAGCATGATTAGGGATAACAGTACATCTCATAACAAGTAAAAACTATTCATGACATCACATTTAGGAGAAATATCCATACATGTCATAACATCACATTTAGGAAAAAATCCATACATGTCATAATAACACATTAGGAAGAACATCCATTACATCCATACATATCATCCATAAAACCAACAACTCAAAGGAAGGATAAGAGAGCGTCTAACAATGTCTGTGCCTCTCCCTCCTTTGCTCACGTAGAGACTCATCTTCCTCGTCACCACTAGCACCTCTACCTCTACTAACATCTCTGCTGCCTCCCAGCTCCACTCGGGTCAAAGCAAATGACAGAGCAGTAGTTAGATGACTCATCACCCTTTGGGCCTCACAAGCCCAATCCATAGGCACTTATAAGGTGAAGAAAATCAAGCAACTAAACAAGAATCTAAAGTCATGGTAGAATAAGAACAATGTACCTTAGAAGTATCTGCTGGAACCTCAAGTCATCTAAAGGGCGTCACTACAGAAGAATCATACTCAACTAGCTGCCCTTGCTTAACAGAAAAATACTAACAACATGTAGAAGGCCATAAACTTTGATGCCAAACATCACCATCAGATGATCCTAAAGCTGTTCCAAGGTCAGGTACAGTAATAGTAGGAGCAGGAGTAACCCTAGAAGGCCCTGCTCTATTTAAAGGGTCTCTAACCAAAAGGCTTTGGGTAGAACTAGCAGTCGATCTCTTAGGATCAAAACTAGAATCTAGCTTAGGGATGGTACTAATCATCAGGGAAGCCTGGCAGAAGTATTCATAATCCGCATCATAATATAAGATGTGGTCACAAAGGAGGCCTGCCAGCAATGCCTCATCATCTACAATACTTGACTCGTATCTCATGTCAGCCGAAGGAGGTAAAGGCACAACCCTATCATCAGTAATCTACCCTCTAACTCTTTCCCTAAGGTAATATCTTCTCTTTTCCCTAAAGCAGAGAAGTAGTCTGCATGATGAAAGCACATAGTTGGAACTCATCCACTCCATCACTAATGGTGGCAAGTGATCCTGATAAGAATTCCACTAGACCTACAAAACAGAAAGTAAGTCCAAGCAATTAGAAGCAACAGAGAGTAAATTAGCCTAACAAATACCTAGTGCACACCCAATTGGCTAAAATGGGTCTGATAACCAGCAAAACTCATCCTGTCAAAGTGGCTACAATTACCATAATTCCATAAGTACCCCCAGGACACTCTATTAAGAATCGTGTTTGTCAAGGGAGAAGATACCCGAGTAAAGTATTCATAAGCCCAATACTACAAAATAGATAGTAGTTAGTCAAGATAATAAGAAGTACAAGACAGAAAGCAAAAAATGAGAAAAGAACACATGCTTACTTCCCAAATAATATAGGTACCACCTAGGCTGGAGAAAGTGTTTTGGGAGAGATCAGACATCTCCCTATACATTACACACAAAGTGGCACCTTCCTAATCATACTCAAAGATTTGGGTCAAGTCCTCCAAGGAAGCCAAGATGCTGAAGTCAATAGTGTCTCTCCTTGTATGAGAGATGGAGAAACCCAAAATCATCATAAGGCATAAATGAGCTGCCTGCTCAGTCGTGTAGCTCCCATATTAATCTAAATCTCCAATTTGGTTATGAAGCCAAACTCTCGATACATGAACATCAGTACGAGGAGGGTTAAGACCCAATAGTTCAGTCATCCTCTGACTATTTAGTGTGGTCTAGGAACCATAAAAGTCTAAAGCCCAATGTCAAAAAGGCAAACCAACGAGCAAATAGAGATCCATATGAGTCACCGTCAACTCCCCACATGAGAAATGGAAAGTATTGGTGGTGTCCTACCACCTCTCTGCCAAAGCCCTTAATAAGGCACGATCGCCCTTGTGAGAACAGTCCAAGTCCAACAGACCGAGCAAATCAAAAGGCTCGATCATAGCTCGCACATCGGGATGGTGATCCAGATAAGTAGTAACTCTCACCAGGTTACCTCTACCTGTAACAACCCACACCCACCCTAGGAATTTTCTGATAAATTGCTTGATTTAGAGCTATTAAGGTTAAGTGTGTGCTTGTATGAAAATTTGTGATTTAAGTGATTGATGAGTATGTGGCATATTAGATTAATTTTAATATGCATAAAATGAGTTGCTATTGTGAAATAAATGATTTACATGAAGTGCATTTGCATAGAGGAATTTATTTTAAATAAAATGAATTTTCATGCATAAGACAATTTTTAAGCATAAAATAATTTTATGAGTATTTTTAAAATATTTTAAAATAAATATTTTTGGGGAAAATGTTACAAAAATAATAAGAAAAATATTCTTTATATTTTAATTCCATTCAGCCCAAAAATTTAAATAAAAGCCTAAATACCCAAAAGCCCACTACACTAAAATCCTCCTAACCTAGTTCATTAAGAGTATTAGTGGAAATTTCAC